>CM060974.1:4160979-4471943 GCA_030765045.1 Tenodera sinensis
TGTAGGACAGGGGAAGACAGGTAACGCTGCTGTGACTTCAGCTCACTCAGCTCACATGCTCCCAGCGAAAGCCAGTCGAACGTGTGACGTCACAGCGGGGAAAAGGAAACGGCGTGCGGGACATCGTAATTTTAATGCTGACTGTTTTAATTACGGAATAGTCATAGAGTATAAATAATTACATTTCGGCTTTATGTAATATATAAATAAATTCTAGTTTATTTGAACAGTCATGTTATAATGCAAATATAACTATTTTGCTTGAGCTAGAGCAGAGCTATACAGAACAATTAGGTGGACATTTTCCGACATTTGCCGTTTCGCTTTTCTTTAACTAGTTTGTCAATGTTAGGGGGTAATGTACGGCACATTTGTAACCGAAGACTGCATGTTAGATTGTGATCTGACAATATGCTTCGGGATTTTGACTTAGAAAGGTTCATAACAGAAAAGAATTGTTCGCACACATAAGTAGAACCAAACATACATAATACCCGTGCAACAAGGGCATACAACCTCAGAAATCTGGTTTGAGGAACATTCTTATAACAATCAGCCAAGTCTTCCTTGTGTTTATATTTGTCCTTCAGCAAATCGTCGCACTGTGAATTTATCAATTCAGTTTGCTACCTGCTAGAAACATTGTTAACATCCAATGAATACGGGGTCGCAAAGATCTGAAACGTAGTTGACAATGTTTCTACATCTTGAAGCCTGGTCTCAAACTAGTGTGAAACACGGGGAACTGAACACAAGCGCTGCTGATCTAGGCAGCATAGCAATACACTGCTGTCACCTGACGTCACACGAACGTACAAGCTGGCTCTTCCTTTAAATACGTCACACGGCCCAAACTTGTCTTCCCCTATTGTAGGACCAAAAAAATAAATAAATAAATAAAAACCTTGGTGGATCGTGCATCATTGTTTACAAAAAATAATAAAAAAATCTGATGTGTTGCACTGACATGACTTTCTCCACTCCTCATTCTTACAATTTCTTATTCTTCTATCTTGTTTGTGTTAGTTGAGATAAACATTTGCTAAAATTGTCTTATTTCAAATCTCAAATCTTTTATAACTTTCAAATTACGTTCTCTTTGCACGGCTACCAAAAAAATTACTATCGGTGTTGCATTTGACGAAAGTTTGTTTTCCGAAAATGACACAAATAACAAGGATTCACTCTACAAAAAGTTATTTTGACATAAATTGTGTCTTTTAGCATGATCTACATTTTTATCTAGTAAGATTTGGTCTATCTCTTACGGTTTACCAGTTATACAAAAGTCATCAACAGTAAACAGGGCTACATAGACTATAGCCAGAAAATTCAAAATATACATTCATTTGTTATAAGAATTATCTCAAATATATGGCATTTAAATCAAAATCGTTAGAGCTATTTTCAAGAAAATCAGAATTTTCGAAAACTTTTCCTTGTAAAGCATACTTTAGAGTGGAAGAATTTTCTTCAAAATATTTCTGCTGTATTCTTAAAAGATATTAAACTTAAATACCAACTTTGGTTTTTAACCGAGTTCTCGTTTTTGAATTATGTTGTTCATAGGCGGACGCACAAACACCCGGACATTTTTCTAAAAATGCTTTTTTTTATTCAGGGGCCTCAAAACGTGTTTCCGGTGAAATCTCGATATCGAATTTTTTTGTGGAATACAATACTTCCGCTACTTACTATACGTAGTAGAGAAAGTAAAAAAGAATGAAAGCATCGGCTAGGTCGGCCTCCCCGCAAACCCCTCACCTATCTCCTGCCTGCCTCTCTCACCTCGGCAAACCCCTCACATACCCATCTATATATACTAGCTTGTATCACAGTTAACCCATTCAGAAAGAAAACAGCAATTCGTTATACTAGACCCAGATTGTAATCCTTTAAGTATCCCCACTATTTTGAAGTCAGCACATATTTGACGCTTAAGATGTATTGAATTTTATTCAACAAAAGTTCCACACTGCTTCATTCAAGTGACATAAGTTATGGGAACGGAAGGATATTGTGAAACGGTAGCACTTTGAGGTTAGTTTTGGAAGCATCAAGGAATAATCGCCATTCCACATCGATAAAGCCCGGATTTCTAAGCAGGATAAAATGGTAAAATAAGGAAGCAATTAAGCACGAAAATGATGAAAATAATCAAAAGCGAATACAGGCTGATATAATAATAGTTTCACAGAACTGTTAGTAGGTATGTGGAGGACTGTTAGAGTAGGTACCTACATAAATAAGGTCATCCTGAGATTTTCTTGTGTAAAAAGTGAATAGTACAGTAATGTGGCATGACGTCACAGGTGCATGAGAAAAGGTCGCACTTCTTCTGTGAATTCCTGTTCAATACGTGATTCTTCGCCAGAAAGATTTCTAGAAACTTGACGCAGTATTTCTGTAGCACCTGATTGAGTTTGTCAAACGCAATTTTTGCAATCCCTTGGGTTTCTGACGACAATGTTACTGAAATTTTGTCAATCATAGAAAGCGAATGTTTGGGCTTCCAGATGCTTAAAATGCCGTTTGTACCTCGGGGAATCACCGTCCTTGTCCATGATATCATTGTGATATCTCAGACAATAAAATTACTGGCTGATGAGTTGACTCTAACCAATCGCAGCAAGTTTTTTCTCCTTGCAGTATTATTTGACACGGATAACTGTGAAATACGCACAACTGTGGGTAAAATACGCTGTTTTAATTCAACTCGTAAAATAAATAAGCGATTTTTTATCTCTTGGCCATACAAAGAGAATCGAACTTCCAGGTCATCACATAGCGACTATCACTTACAGTATATTATATTCCCATTGTACCTACAAGGAAATTACCAATAAGATAACTTGTACAATGTTTCAAATGAAGCTCAACCACTAGATTCGATCCACTTATTTGGTGGGATAGGATCGACATTGTGTTGCATGGCAACTCCTATGGATTTTTGGATTTTTAATGCGAAGTTTTAATCTCCTAGGGGGGGGGGAGAACCATCTTTTGGATGCCATTATTAAGGTGGTGCCTTTTAAATGCGCATGCCCACACCTTCCATTTTAACTTTTAACTCGTTTTTCCTGAAAACAATTTTTTTTCTTATATTGAAAATGTATTTTCTCCCACAAAACTCTAGCTAGAGTTCTAATTTTTTTTCCAACATAGTTTAGAATTTGGGTACTAAAATGTCTGTTTGGAAGTTTGATATTGGTTATATTTTTTTTTTTTTTTACAAAAATAATATAAGAATTTGCTGTTCTATGACATGTTTACACTTTGTAGAGTTAAACATTTTTTAAGAAATGCTTCATTATATGAACCTTACTATCCCTTAATTTGTTACGAAGTCTACTTTGCAGTTCGACACCTGTTGGAGGAGATGGAAAGCGATGTAATGATGACGTACTTGTTTCTCTTTTCAGGAAGAGCATGTTTCCATGTGTGGTACATGATAATAGTGGCACTGGGGACGTTGGCAGAACCGAACACCAGAGGATCAGGTCTGTATACCATTTCTGCTGCTTTGTAAACCTTCCAGTGTAGACAACGTGCAAAATTGCATTGTATTGTCCCTTATATGAACGTTGTATTGTATAGTATTGTCACTGACGTCCAACCTTCTCTCTATGGAGAACCTTGCGTAATGAGCGGGTATACCCCACTCCACTCCTTCAGTTGGAGGGACAGACAGTGACGGACACAAACAGGCGATTCCATGCACTTGGTGTATCTTATAACTAGGGCTCGGAAGTTCATGCCCTAAAAACACTGAAATATGCATGCAAATATGCTCTTGAAAACTTGAAAATATGCCAAGAAATATGCACTATTGAATTAAAACAATTAATGTCCCTTTGCAGTAGACGAGTTAGTGTAAATAATAAGTAAAGTTACCTTATTCCTTAGAGGTTGAAGCAGAAGTAGTCCTGCTGCTAGTATTAACTGCTAAATTGCAGTTCACAATCAACACTTTGCACAAATTTTCAACTGTAAAACATCGTCTGTTGTCTTGCAAAACACATTTGTAACGTGAAGAACTTCTCTCCACGTCACAAGATATTATCGGGGCATATTTAAATGATGTTAACTGTTTCACAGAGAGAGCCAAGTCTCTTGGTGCGACAGATGGTTTTCTTTCAAGGATGTCTCCAATATCGCACATCTGTTGGTTTTATTTTCGGCATTTGAAGAGCTCTTTAACATTTTATACGCCTAATTCAATTTGGTAGGAACCGGTTCACAACACTGTTACGTTTGAAGACCACGACACAACTACTGGTGGGCAGACAAGCGTTGCTATAATCGTGCTGCTCAAAACGTTGACCTGCACTTTATCTTTGTTAATATAAACCTCTCAGATGGGTGTAATTCAAACTGGAAAAGGAGAGTTTAGACTCAGGAAAAATGAATACCTATATAAAGAATTTCGATACAACCAGGAAAAGACGAATCAGATGGTTCTATGTTCTAATGAGGCTGGACTTAGAAAACAAGTTTTCAAGCATATATACGAAAGTAAGAATGGCAACCAATGGATACAATAAATAAGGAAAGACTTAAATAAAATGGAATTAACAGAAGAAATAATACAGGATAGAGCAAAGTTAATAAAGTTAATACATTTCGAAGGTTTCCAGTTAAAAAAAACAACTGCGATTTAGACAGAAGCAAGAAGAAAAAATCACAGTGATAATATGAAGAAATATTGGAAATATAGAAACGAAAAATAAAAAACCTGATGTGTTGCACTCACATGACTTTCTCTACTCTTGTACTAACCATTCTTACAAACTCTTATTCCTATATCTTCTTCGTGTTAGTTGAGATAAACATTTGTACAAATTATCTTATTGCTTATTTCCTTGTAGGTACAAGGGGAATATGGGAATACAGTAGGCTTTGTGCGATAGCCAAATGTTTTAAAGCTTTGAGATTCTGTTGTCTTTGCACACTTAACATACAAATCATGAACAACGATGTTCCATTTCACGAAAGCTTTGTTTTCCGAGACTGACACAAATAACAAGGAATATCTCCGAAATGGTTCACTCTACAAAAAATGTATTCGGACATAAATTGTGTATTTTAACAATATCTACTTTTTTTTTCGTATAGAAACAATTTGGTCTATCTCTAACGGTTTACCAGTTATGCAAAAGTCACCAAGAATAAACACGACTACATGAGCTATAGCCAGAAAATTCTAAGTATACATTTCATTTGTCATAAACATATCTCAAACATATGACATTTTAATCAAAATCGTTAGAGCAATTTTCAAGAAAATTAAAATTTTCCATGTAAAGGATAGTTTACGGTGAAGCAAATTTCTACCAAATCTTCGTGTCGCATCCTTGAAATACATTAAACTTAAATACCAACTTTGATTTTTAACCGACGTTTCGTTTTTGAGTTATGCTGCCCACAGACTGACACATACACACACACGGACCTTTTTCTAAAAATGCTTTTTTATGCAGGGGGCCTCAAAGCATATTTTCAATAAAATCTTGACATGGAATGTACTTTCTCTACTTTACTAAACGCATAGAGAAACTAAAAATAGAGTATTGTCGGTCGGTTTATGGAAGTTAAATATTAGTAAAGCACATATAGTTGCCAACAAGTGTTAGCAATATGGGAAACCTTGTACCTACATAAAACAAGTGAAAGAGTAGCAACTAGTGCAAAGGAAAGGATATTAAAGTAGAGATGTTTTGCTATCCTGCGTACTGTCATGTGGGTTGCCTATTCGCCCGAAGCAGGCGGCGATACAGATTACTTCAAACTACGTTGTCGCACCGAAAGCCGCCGACTTTACCAGCAAACGTCTTTGTCTTTTGTTTCCGCGGCCGAAAGCCATCCGTCTCTTTGTTAACAGAGATAAGGAGAATACACCTCGAGCTTCTTTTAAAATACTGTATGCCGTATATTTATTATAATGACACAAAAGTCATTTGTATTTCACTGAAATTAAATACGTATAACAGCGAATCGCATATATGGTAGGTAAATAAGGTTCTATTAACACTTTTCTAAATTACATTTTGCCAGGATGTACAAACATGTACCTACGTATAAATACGAATTACTTGCAAGTGGGATACCTACGTATGAAGCAGGTTCAACTCTATATTGCATTTAAGTTCAATATCTTCGATAATTCTTCTACCAATTACAAGGATAGGCTTTCCTTGCTTTTTATTTTTGCGAATGGTTCTAACAATGCTGATTAAAATGTCACATGTTTAACATATTGTCAAACCAAATGAAAAGTATATCTTCAATTTTCTGCAAATAACCTGTGAGGTTCTCTTTATTCTGAATAAGTTTTATATAACTGGTAAACTGTAAGAGATATTCAAAATATTACTATGCAAAATATATATATATGTAGATTTCGCTAAAATGCATAGTTTTATTCTTTAATGTTTTGTAGTAGTTTTAAGGTTATGTGGACATTCAGTTGTTTCTGACAGTTGCATGCTAGGAGTATGGAGTGCAGTTGTTAAACGTTCATCTGTTTGTAAGTGGAGTGCGATATGGCACGAACATAGAGATGTTACAACAGCAAGGCAAGGCTGTGACTTTGACTTTCTAGCAAAGGATGTGAAAGTGTCGACCGGGAATTCCGTTACAGCGCGAGAAAGTTTCTTCAGGTTTTACCCATCCACGGGATAATCCGCTTCACTTTCGTAATAGGTACACACAAAAACATCGCAAAGAACATGGTACCTACTGCCTTAAAAAATCTCATGTGTTACACTCACATGACTTTCTCTACTCGCTGTT
The DNA here is from genome assembly GCA_030765045.1 of Tenodera sinensis. NCBI lineage: Eukaryota > Metazoa > Arthropoda > Insecta > Mantodea > Mantidae > Tenodera > Tenodera sinensis. Next base: position 4,167,772 of record CM060974.1, read on the forward strand.
GTACTAACCATTCTTACAAACTCTTATTCCTATATATTCTTCGTGTTAGTTGAGATACACATTTGTACAAATTATCTGATTGCTTATTTCCTTGTAGGTACAAGGGGAATATGGGAATACAATAGACTTTGAGCGATAGTCAAATCTTTTGACGCTTTCGAATTCCGTTCTCTTTGCACGGCTAATATATAAAAATTTTATATATATAAAATAACGATGTTGCATTTCAAGAAAGTTTGTTTTCCATAACTAATCAAAAAGGAAGATTTGTGGTAGATATCTTAGGGAACATAAATGATAGAGAAGAAAGCTCTGTGCACATGCAACATGACGTCACGGTCTACCATACAAGCCCAGCTAGGCGTTTACACGTACCTAGGTAATGTCATGGGTTTTCCTCAGTAACGTAGAACGTCGCAACCATAATGTACTGTATGAACAAATGTGATACCTAGTTAATCTAATGCATGTTTCAATATACTTATTTCTATTATGTTGATTAAGAAATGTTAGCTATGTTAATTTATTGCCGTCTACTTAAATATTTTGCAAATATCCGAAACTATAACCTGAATCTAAGGGAATATTGAAGTGTAATTGATATTATTAAAAACTACGCGATTTGCGCAAGCACAGATTGCACTAGTTCCGAGCTGTGAATAATCTGAGCATGCGCAGTAAACTACGCGATTTGCGGATGTCCAGAATCTTCCCTTCCTACTCCCAATCAAGCACAGATTTCACTAGTTCCGAGCTGTGAATAATCTGAGCATGCGCAGTAAACTACGCGATTTGCGCATGTCCAGAATCTTCCCTTCCTACTCCCAATCAAGCACAGATTTCACTAGTTCCGAGCTGTGAATAATCTGAGCATGCGCAGTAAGCTACGCGATTTGCGCATGTCCAGAATCTTCACTTCCTACTCTCAATCAAGCACAGATTTCACTAGTTCCGAGCTGTGAATAATCTGAGCATGCGCAGTAAACTACGCGATTTGCGCATGTCCAGAATCTTCACTTCCTACTCTCAATCAAGCACAGATTTCACTAGTTCCGAGCTGTGAATAATCTGAGCATGCGCAGTAAACTACGCGATTTGCGCATGTCCAGGATCTTCACTTCCTACTCTCAATCAAGCACAGATTTCACTAGTTTGTTGCAACGAGTTGGAAATTATGAACTGACTCTCTGTCATGTTCCTCTGCCATTTAGCTGCTGCTTATACCCAGATACTTACTTCACAATTGATTCCAGTTCCTTCGCGTTGGAACAAACCTAAAATGAAACTTGCTTGTTTAACCTCTTTATTCCTTATTCGTCACATAATACTTACATTGTTGAGCTAATTCCCTTAAATTGGTGTCACGTCAAGATTAGCATTACAAACTACGAGAATACATAAATACATTCAGCAATGGACACGTCAAAATATAAACAAAACACATTTCCAGTCAAATCTTTATGGCTAACACTTACGTATGATAATCCTCGATGGAATAAAAGCAGTGGTTAATTGGATGTGCCTTGAGACATGATTTACTGGTTTTATTGCTGTGCTGTAGCTCGGCAGGTTATTATACACTTTAATGCTTGAGTGTAGAATGCCTACTTTCCTGATAGAGTGAGTTGTTGTGATTGGTTGTTGATCACATCTGAGAACTGTACCAGCATTGTCCGTATATATTCACAATTGAATAGTTTCCGACAATCTTCTTCATTTAAATTGTAATCACACGCGAACTCTTTGTGAAATAATTTATCAACACAAGTAATATGATAAGACGTAGGTATGACCTAACTAACCGATCAATTCTCGTAGAAAGCGAGAGTAAGATCGTCTAATTATCTTTTATGGACTATTTTATAAATGAAAGATGAATTTAAATAAAATGTTAAATTACATAAAAAAATAACATAAAGTATATTCATTTCGATTATTGTAGTTCAGCAATGCCAACTGACGAAAACGAAACGAACGAAACCCAGCAACTTCTGTTCTAACAGAAAAACAGTTTATAATCTCAAATAAATGTCACTTTATTTTTAAAATTAACAAATAATATTTCTTCTGGAAAAATATATTAATTATTAAAAGAACAACTTGTAAAACCTCAGTTGTCAAATTGAAATGGAGAGATATTTTTGATGTGTAATAATTGTTTTTCAGCGCTTTATGGGATACAGTTGGCGACAAGAACTAAACAAAAGAATGACGTAGGTCATAATTTGTATATGGTTCTGCCATTTTTATCTCTAAACCATGACGTGCTGAAGATTACAGAAAGGACTGGCGCAATAACTTTGTTGTTTTCACAATTTGTACTTGGTATGGAGCGGAGAGCAAATGGGAGGTACGCTAGCTGTTACGGAGCCTTGTGAGGCCTGTAGGTACATCTGTATATCCCGGTGGTTAAGTGCTTTTCACATTATCCCACATACCTACAACATTACATTAGCATATTTGCATGCGATACGATACGGGCTTTTTTATAACGGGACTTGCGCAGAAAGTGAGCCGCAGTTTCCGTATTTAAATGTCCGTCACTGGGGATAATTCGAAGCTGCCTAAAATGCACGCAATGTGCCGCCTCCATATCTCCCGGAACTTGTCACATTTCTCCATATCACATTTGACATTACGTACTTGGTCATTCCACGTCAAATCGCACAAAATATGGCAAAAAATGAACTTCAACTCTCAGATTTTCTTGAATTCCTTTGTGTGTGTGTGTGTGTGTGTGTGTGTGTGTGTGTGTGTGTGTGTGTGTGTGTGTGTGTGTGTGTGTGTGTGTGTGTGTGTGTGTGTGTGTGTGTGTGTCTGTGTGTGTGTGTGTGTGTGTGTGTGTGTGTGTGTGTGTCTGTGTGTGTGTCTGTGTGTGTGTCTGTGTCTGTGTCTGTGTCTGTGTCTGTGTCTGTGTCTGTGTCTGTGTCTGTGTCTGTGTCTGTGTCTGTGTCTGTGTCTGTGTCTGTGTCTGTGTCTGTGTCTGTGTCTGTGTCTGTGTCTGTGTCTGTGTCTGTGTCTGTGTCTGTGTCTGTGTCTGTGTCTGTGTCTGTGTCTGTGTCTGTGTCTGTGTCTGTGTCTGTGTCTGTGTCTGTGTCTGTGTCTGTGTCTGTGTCTGTGTCTGTGTCTGTGTCTGTGTCTGTGTCTGTGTCTGTGTCTGTGTCTGTGTCTGTGTCTGTGTCTGTGTCTGTGTCTGTGTCTGTGTCTGTGTCTGTGTCTGTGTCTGTGTCTGTGTCTGTGTCTGTGTCTGTGTCTGTGTCTGTGTCTGTGTCTGTGTCTGTGTCTGTGTCTGTGTCTGTGTCTGTGTCTGTGTCTGTGTGTGTGTGTGTGTGTGTGTGTGTGTGTGTGTGTGTGTGTGTGTGTGTGTGTGTGTGTGTGTGTGTGTGTGTGTGTGTGTGTGTGTGTGTGTGTGTGTGTGTGTGTGTGTGTGTGTGTGTGTGTGTGTGTGTGTGTGTGTGTGTGTGTGTGTGTGTGTGTGTGTGTGTGTGTGTGTGTGTGTGTGTGTGTGTGTGTGTGTGTGTGTGTGTGTGTGTGTGTGTGTGTGTGTGTGTGTGTGTGTGTGTGTGTGTGTGTGTGTGTGTGTGTGTGTGTGTGTGTGTGTGTGTGTGTGTGTGTGTGTGTGTGTGTGTGTGTGTGTGTGTGTGTGTGTGTGTGTGTGTGTGTGTGTGTGTGTGTGTGTGTGTGTGTGTGTGTGTGTGTGTGTGTGTGTGTGTGTGTGTGTGTGTGTGTGTGTGTGTGTGTGTGTGTGTGTGTGTGTGTGTGTGTGTGTGTGTGTGTGTGTGTGTGTGTGTGTGTGTGTGTGTGTGTGTGTGTGTGTGTGTGTGTGTGTGTGTGTGTGTGTGTGTGTGTGTGTGTGTGTGTGTGTGTGTGTGTGTGTGTGTGTGTGTGTGTGTGTGTGTGTGTGTGTGTGTGTGTGTGTGTGTGTGTGTGTGTGTGTGTGTGTGTGTGTGTGTGTGTGTGTGTGTGTGTGTGTGTGTGTGTGTGTGTGTGTGTGTGTGTGTGTGTGTGTGTGTGTGTGTGTGTGTGTGTGTGTGTGTGTGTGTGTGTGTGTGTGTGTGTGTGTGTGTGTGTGTGTGTGTGTGTGTGTGTGTGTGTGTGTGTGTGTGTGTGTGTGTGTGTGTGTGTGTGTGTGTGTGTGTGTGTGTGTGTGTGTGTGTGTGTGTGTGTGTGTGTGTGTGTGTGTGTGTGTGTGTGTGTGTGTGTGTGTTGGAACAAAATATATTTGCCCCGTGTTTCTTCGTTTTATAAAAAAAATTTATTTTGGCAGATATTAATTTTTGAAATGTTCCAAAAATCGCGCGCTCCTCACTCTTCGATCAGTCATACCTCCGATTGTATTGACGAAAATTACTTGATCTTTGGCTCAGATTAAAGATAAATCGCAGTATTTCGTGAGATATTTATTTGAAAATTTTATTAATTATTATTAATATTATATTTTATACGATTAAAGTTTTAAAGTTAGATAATTACATAAACTCGACCATTTAAAAATCTGGAAAAAGAAACTAAAAATACAATGAAGTTTATTCAATATTCTCAGAAAAAATCAGAATGGAGTCTCTAATAGTTCAGTTGTAATTAACTTTGCAAATCAGTGCAGCGAATTCGCGAGCAGCGGTGACGGCTACAGTGACGTCACACAATTGCCACCTTCCATTACAGCAACTGTCCACTGCTTGAGGTTCCACGAACGTTACAACAGTACAGTAAGCAGAACACTGCTAGCTCACACTATTAGCATCTCCAAAATGTTTTTAAAATGTGCATTTTAAACTAATGTTTCCACACAACACACAACTTTACCCCCTTCGAAAGAAAATTGTTTCACTAAAGCTTCAGTTTTTGACAAAGGAATGAAGGAGTGTAATTTTAAAGCACAGCTGGACTCATCGTTCTTGGCCCCTGACCTTGACTGGAAGTCCTGTTGGCGAATCCATAGCTTTTGTCTGTTTCATCAGCTCATATTGTATAATTCTGTGAATGAAACCATGCACATGGGGAGGGAGGGGGAAGGTAGTGATGTTTGCATGATCTGAGACAGTCTTGCTAATTCAAAGGTGCTTTTTAGTGCAGCGTGCAGTTGAAGACATAGACCTTTGCGATAAAGAGTGAATATAGTGAATTTGTGAGACATTGTTCATAGCGTAAATCAATTATGCCACCTGTACGTTCTAAATTAGGGACCAAAACATTACACAGAGTAGAGAGATTATTTCAAATGTTTGGACGTACATGAAGGAACAAGCTAAAAGCAAAGAACTGCTTACCTACATCAAAAGATTTAAAAAGAAAAAAGAAAAATTCAAAAGTTCAAAAGCACGTATGAGATGAATATATATATATAGATTGTTAAGCGGGGTAAAAACAGAAGAAGATTACGAACTCACAAATCTACATAGTCCGTATTCAGGTAGTGTGAACCCCGTAGCGCTTTAGACAAAGGACGCCAATCTAGAAGATTTGTGTTATTTATTTGTAATATAAAGGGACAATAAACAAGTTTTTAACGAGGAAACGGAATCTAATAATTCTTGTAAAGTGTTGATCCGTACCGCGCCCTGAGATACAAAATGGTGCTTACGCGGGGCAAATGGGCCAATATTACAAGAATGATCGCGACTGTGCAACTCGCTCCCTCCCTGCTTGTCTTATTGTCTTGCAGAGCTGTACATTTACATTTACAAAAGAAGCCAGGAGGCTTTTACACATTTTACCCAGTATTTGTTGAGTTAGGTGCAGTTATTGTTGCTACCGAAGAACCTAAAACTGCACGGCGATTTGCTCTATTGTACATGTAATGAGGTTATGGGACGCATGTTTTGTCGTTAGTCTCTACGCTGGCAGGACATTATTAGAACATATTTAGATATTTCATTAGATGTACATTTATTTTAATGAAAACAATAAACGTAGAAAACGCTCAGATCCTTTGAATATATTTGTGAGTTAAGTTTTTCTTTAGTTACGTCCTTAATAGTTTCCAAATTTTCAGGGGGGGGGGGGTGGGGGGATACAACTCCCTGTCCCCCCTCCCTTGGATCCGTCTCTGATCTCACAATGACTCGGAGATGAACATGGCGTCCAACATGGACCGAGCATGATGGCTCATTTCACAAGCCAATACAAACGTCTCAATCACTGTACTCAATACACGTTGGAAGTTTACCTTCACCTATGAAAGCATTTAAAATAACCTAAAAATACATCAATTTATTTCAGTTGCTTTATGGGACCGATATGCATATGAAATGTCATATGTGCACGTAATATTGACACTCTTAATCAGTGTAGGTACCTACTAATTTCAGTATAAGACACAGTAGCTGACAAAAATAGTGTCTGTAGACCAGTGTTCTTGTTAGGTTGTCATTCAGCGTCGCCAACTGTATTCCCATAAATCGCTGAAAAACAATTTATTACCTACACATTACAATAATTGATTAAGAATCAAAATATCACTCCATTTCAATTTGACCACTGTGTTTTTAACAATTGTTGTTGGTTTAATAATTAGTGTATATTTCCAGAAGAAATGTTACTTGTTAGTGTTAAAAATAAAGTGAGGTTTATTTGGGATTATAAACTGGTTTTCTGGTCAGATATAGTATTTAAATTCATACTTTATTTATGAAATAGTCCAGATAAATATAATTCAGCGGTCTGACTCTAGAGAATTTATTGATTACCTACTTGTGACAAAATATAAGTTAAAACATCTGCGAATGAAGGTATTTTTAAGTCTTTTTTTTCTCTTAGGCCATTTTAAATACATATTTTATGGTCACAAAGCCATCATTTAGTATAATTTCTTTAATATTGTGTAGATGATCAAAATGCTGGGCCCTACAAAGGACGGTCAGGTATAGATATGAATGACTTGTGTTGCAGGTAGAGTGGTAGTATTCCCTGAGTCAGCTTCAGTCACAGATGGCAGCTCGCAGAGAACACGCTGGCCCCCAGATCACGTCAGGTTAGTCATCAAATTCAAATATTTTGTTGTTTAACGATGCTGTCAATTGCTAGGATCACACCAGCATCGCCGGTGTGCCGGAATTTCGTCCCGCAGTAGTGCTTTTACATGGCAGTGAATCTACTGACATGGAGCTGTCGTTTTTAAGCACACTTAAGAACCATCGGTCTGGGCCGGATTTGAACCCGCGACCTTGAGATCAGTAGACCAGCGTCTAACCAACTGAGGCACCCAGACCGACTTCGTCATCAAACTATGTAACGTTGTATACATGTAATAAGTACGAGAGATGATCGATAAAGTCTGAGACTGATTTGTTTCTCCTGTAGCTTCCTTAGTGTACCTTAATATCTGAAAAGCCCGGGGTTTTATGTATTCGACAAATCCCACTCCTGACACCAGAGTAAGAAAAATGACAACCAGTTACTTCTCTATTATTTTAGTCTCCTTAAAGAACTATGTGAGTGTTTGTTAATGCATGTTGTGTTGCAGCTTGCAGCAGAGGAACGCCCGAAGCAGTACAGAAGAAGGAGAAGAGGAAGAGTCAGGGCGGCACCTTCTGGAGCCAGGGAACCTCGCCACCATCTCCGAGACGCTGGGAGCCATCAACACTCTGGGACAGTACTTGGTCAACATGACGAGGGGCGAGAGTTCCGACGTGGACGAGGAGCCTGAGGTTCCTGGGGCACTCTACACCCTCAGCAAGAACGTGCTGGGTCCCAACGTGACCGACGTGATAGCACCACTGGTGCGAGAGGTGGCTCTGGAGGCCAGGAGACCCTGCACCACTCCCAGTGGTCAACCAGGTCAATGTGACGACCTCAGCAACTGTCCTCAACTGCTGCTGGACCTCAGTAGCTTGAGACAGTCCATATGCTTCAAGAGTCTCTTCGTGCCAGGAGTGTGCTGTCCTAGGAAAGAGAGCACGTGAGTACATACAAACCTACCTATAGGGAGATACATTTAAACAACATGCAGCTTGAGACAGTCCATATGCTTCAAGAGTCTCTTCGTACCAGGGGTGTGCTGTCCTAGGAAAGAGAGCACGTGAGTACATACAAACCTACCTATAGGGAGAGATATTTAAACAACATGCAGCTTGAGACAGTCCATATGCTTCAAGAGTCTCTTCGTGCCAGGAGTGTGCTGTCCTAGGAAAGAGAGCACGTGAGTACATACAAACCTACCTATAGGGAGATACATTTAAACAACATGCAGCTTGAGACAGTCCATATGCTTCAAGAGTCTCTTCGTACCAGGAGTGTGCTGTCCTAGGAAAGAGAGCACGTGAGTACATACAAACCTACCTATAGGGAGAGATATTTAAACAATATGCAGCTTGAGACAGTCCATATGCTTCAAGAGTCTCTTCGTACCAGGAGTGTGCTGTCCTAGGAAAGAGAGCACGTGAGTACATACAAACCTACCTATAGGGAGATACATTTAAACAACATGCAGCTTGAGACAGTCCATATGCTTCAAGAGTCTCTTCGTACCAGGAGTGTGCTGTCCTAGGAAAGAGAGCACGTGAGTACATACAAACCTACCTATAGGGAGAGATATTTAAACAACATGCAGCTTGAGACAGTCCATATGCTTCAAGAGTCTCTTCGTGCCAGGAGTGTGCTGTCCTAGGAAAGAGAGCACGTGAGTACATACAAACCTACCTATAGGGAGATACATTTAAACAACATGCAGCTTGAGACAGTCCATATGCTTCAAGAGTCTCTTCGTACCAGGAGTGTGCTGTCCTAGGAAAGAGAGCACGTGAGTACATACAAACCTACCTATAGGGAGGGAGATTTAAACAACATGCAGCTTGGGACAGTCCATATGCTTCAAGAGTCTCTTCGTACCAGGAGTGTGCTGTCCTAGGAAAGAGAGCACGTGAGTACATACAAACCTACCTATAGGGAGAGATATTTAAACAATATGCAGCTTGAGACAGTCCATATGCTTCAAGAGTCTCTTCGTACCAGGAGTGTGCTGTCCTAGGAAAGAGAGCACGTGAGTACATACAAACCTACCTATAGGGAGAGACATTTAAACAACATGTAGCTTGGGACAGTCCATATGCTTCAAGAGTCTCTTCGTGCCAGGAGTGTGCTGTCCTAGGAAAGAGAGCACGTGAGTACATACAAACCTACCTATAGGGAGAGACATTTAAACAACATGCAGCTTGGGACAGTCCATATGCTTCAAGAGTCTCTTCGTGCCAGGAGTGTGCTGTCCTAGGAAAGAGAGCACGTGAGTACATACAAACCTACCTATAGGGAGAGACATTTAAACAACATGCAGCTTGGGACAGTCCATATGCTTCAAGAGTCTCTTCGTGCCAGGAGTGTGCAGGAAAGAGAGCACGTGAGTACATACAAACCTACCTATAGGGAGAGACATTTAAACAACATGCAGCTTGGGACAGTCCATATGCTTCAAGAGTCTCTTCGTGCCAGGAGTGTGCAGGAAAGAGAGCACGTGAGTACATACAAACCTACCTATAGGGAGAGACATTTAAACAACATGCAGCTTGGGACAGTCCATATGCTTCAAGAGTCTCTTCGTACCAGGAGTGTGCTGTCCTAGGAAAGAGAGCACGTGAGTACATACAAACCTACCTATAGGGAGGGACATTTAAACAACATGCAGCTTGAGACAGTCCATATGCTTCAAGAGTCTCTTCGTGCCAGGAGTGTGCAGGAAAGAGAGCACGTGAGTACATACAAACCTACCTATAGGGAGAGATATTTAAACAACATGCAGCTTGGGACAGTCCATATGCTTCAAGAGTCTCTTCATGCCAGGAGTGTGCTGTCCTAGGAAAGAGAGCACGTGAGTACATACAAACCTACCTATAGGGAGAGACATTTAAACAACATGCAGCTTGGGACAGTCCATATGCTTCAAGAGTCTCTTCGTGCCAGGAGTGTGCTGTCCTAGGAAAGAGAGCACGTGAGTACATACAAACCTACCTATAGGGAGAGATATTTAAACAACATGCAGCTTGGGACAGTCCATATGCTTCAAGAGTCTCTTCGTGCCAGGAGTGTGCTGTCCTAGGAAAGAGAGCACGTGAGTACATACAAACCTACCTATAGGGAGAGACATTTAAACAACATGCAGCTTGGGACAGTCCATATGCTTCAAGAGTCTCTTCGTGCCAGGAGTGTGCTGTCCTAGGAAAGAGAGCACGTGAGTACATACAAACCTACCTATAGGGAGGGACATTTAAACAACATGCAGCTTGGGACAGTCCATATGCTTCAAGAGTCTCTTCGTACCAGGAGTGTGCTGTCCTAGGAAAGAGAGCACGTGAGTACATACAAACCTACCTATAGGGAGAGACATTTAAACAACATGCAACTTGGGACAGTCCATATGCTTCAAGAGTCTCTTCGTGCCAGGAGTGTGCTGTCCTAGGAAAGAGAGCACGTGAGTACATACAAACCTACCTATAGGGAGAGACATTTAAACAACATGCAGCATGGGACAGTCCATATGCTTCAAGAGTCTCTTCGTGCCAGGAGTGTGCAGGAAAGAGAGCACGTGAGTACATACAAACCTACCTATAGGGAGAGACATTTAAACAACATGCAGCTTGGGACAGTCCATATGCTTCAAGAGTCTCTTCGTACCAGGAGTGTGCTGTCCTAGGAAAGAGAGCACGTGAGTACATACAAACCTACCTATAGGGAGAGACATTTAAACAACATGCAGCTTGGGACAGTCCATATGCTTCAAGAGTCTCTTCGTGCCAGGAGTGTGCTGTCCTAGGAAAGAGAGCACGTGAGTACATACAAACCTACCTATAGGGAGGGACATTTAAACAACATGCAGCTTGAGACAGTCCATATGCTTCAAGAGTCTCTTCGTACCAGGAGTGTGCTGTCCTAGGAAAGAGAGCACGTGAGTACATACAAACCTACCTATAGGGAGAGACATTTAAACAACATGCAGCTTGAGACAGTCCATATACTTCAAGGGTCTCTTCGTGCCAGGAGTGTGCAGGAAAGAGAGCACGTGAGTACATACAAACCTACCTATAGGGAGAGACATTTAAACAACATGCAGCTTGAGACAGTCCATATACTTCAAGGGTCTCTTCGTGCCAGGAGTGTGCAGGAAAGAGAGCATGTGAGTACATACAAACCTACCTATAGGGAGGGACATTTAAACAACATGCAGCTTGGGACAGTCCATATGCTTCAAGAGTCTCTTCGTGCCAGGAGTGTGCAGGAAAGAGAGCACGTGAGTACATACAAACCTACCTATAGGGAGAGATATTTAAACAACATGTAGCTTGAGACACTCCATATGCTTCAAGAGTCTCTTCGTACCAGGAGTGTGCTGTCCTAGGAAAGAGAGCACGTGAGTACATACAAACCTACCTATAGGGAGAGACATTTAAACAACATGCAGCTTGGGACAGTCCATATGCTTCAAGAGTCTCTTCGTACCAGGAGTGTGCTGTCCTAGGAAAGAGAGCACGTGAGTACATACAAACCTACCTATAGGGAGAGACATTTAAACAACATGGAGCATGGGACAGTCCATATGCTTCAAGAGTCTCTTCGTGCCAGGAGTGTGCAGGAAAGAGAGCATGTGAGTACATACAAACCTACCTATAGGGAGAGACATTTAAACAACATGTAGCGTGGGACAGTCCATATGCTTCAAGAGTCTCTTCGTGCCAGGAGTGTGCAGGAAAGAGAGCATGTGAGTACATACAAACCTACCTATAGGGAGAGATATTTAAACAACATGTAGCTTTCTATTTTAAATTATTTTATTTAACCACCTGCAACTACAAGTTCCATCGCTCTCTATTGCACATTATAGAAATTATTTCATGCGGTGCACAAATTATCACTGGCAGAGACGTAGCTAATGTATTAGAAATAATTTGCTCTGTATTTTAATGGCAAAATGTAACATAATAATTCACTGTACAATTAGGTAATGTAAGTGCTGAATAACTTGCAGTTCAGTTGAATTAGTAAATGCTAAATGTATGCAAATGGGCATATGCTATTGGGGGCGCTGGTAAACAATTGACAGATGCTCTACAAGTTGACAACGTCGCTCTTCCACTTGGAGTGAAGTGTCACAAGTCCTAAGTTGCTAATGGTTCTGTAATATGTGCGTTGTTTGTGTTACAGTGTTCAAGTTGTCACTACGACCACTACAGCAAGCACAACTACGACTACGAGACGTCCGGTAGTGACGTTTACCACACGACCGCCTCCGATCATCACTCGTCCCCCTCCAACTGTCGCTCCAAGTCAAGGTAACACAGCGTTCTTCAACCGGTGGATCACGACCCACAGGGGGCCCACTGGTTGCTTTAAATATTAGGTTTATTTCCTCTAAGGTAAATGAATTTAACATGACCAAGTCTTGTTTCCTGTTCCCAGGGCCTGTTGGTTGTAAACACTCACTTGCACACCTGTACCTATGTATTTCAAGTTTCTCGTTCTGGATATTGTGCTGCATGTCCATGGGCATCAGCAGACTTTGTTTCAAGGGGGTTCGCATGTTGCAAGTTTGCAATCAAACAATATTAGTTCATTATTCTGTTGCCAAAAGCTATTGTAAGTATTTGTTGGGGATAATTGTATTAATTTGTACTGAATAAAAATTCTTCTTTGCATCAAAATTAAAACAATAGTGTAATAGTGAGTAATTTCGAGGGGGCGCCACCCCCTTGCCCATGTGCAGCTAGGATTTCTCTTGTAGGTATAGTTCCAAAGAGATTTAACAGTAAAGATATGACATTAAACCTTACTTGACAAAGGTACAACTAATGTTATTCCGTACCTAAGTAGGTAGTTTGTTTTATTACCTATCTTCTGTTCTTGTATTGTTCACTAACTGGAGGTGGCGTTGTAACCAGGGCCCGGATAGGTAGACATGTCTTAGTTTTTGTTTCTAGTTTGTTTTTTCCATGGGAAATACAAGCATATCATGATTTTATCAATGGTTGATTTGCCTATTTTTGTCATAATTTTATATTTGTATTCCAGTTTCGCATATGTGTTTGCAGTTGTACCAAAGAAGTTTTCTCACATCTAACTCTTGTGTGGAATGTTAGGAGCTCTTCTTCCCGTTACAATGTTGTGTGCAAATAGATCGTAGGTAATTCTTGTTTCAAAATGTGACGTTTATTTCATTCTGTGCACAGCTGAGGGTTAGCTCTGGATTCAGCAATTCACATTCAAAATGTAGCAATAACATTAATATTATTTACTTACTATTAAGTGTGCCTGATTTTTAAAGTAATTTTCAATATAATTTCAATTTAAACAGCATTACATTTTTTAAAATTTCCAAAATGCACCCTAAACTGTTAGGTGATATTTTGTAGTATTTTTCGGTGATAAAGCTAGGTTGTAAACATGGGGGCTCTGGTTCTTCCTTAGGGAGTGAGTGAGTGAGTCAGTTACTGGTGTGTTTCAGAGTGCGGCAAGCCAGAAGTGCCGGCGTTCCGAGTGGTGGGAGGAGAAGAGTCACTACCAGGCAGATGGCCATGGATGGCAGCCATCTTCCTGCACGGCACGCGACGCTCCGAGTTCTGGTGTGGAGGTTCCCTGATAGGAGCTCGCCACGTGCTCACTGCTGCTCACTGCACCAGGGACTCTCGTCAGCGGCCGTAAGTAGATACATCGCCACCTCCTCCTCCTCTACCCTTACAACAACAATTTGCTTACCTACGGAACCCGAGAAAACTCATCGTCAGGTTAGGATCTGTCCAATATAAGCATCAATAAGAATATTTATTTACACAGGTTTATACATTTTACCATTGCCAATGCTATACACTATCTAATACTGAGGATCTTCCCAATTGTGTTGGTGTAACCCTCTTGTTATGATCTGTTGCATCACCCACATCCACCTCAACATCTTTCTCCACTTTATTATTCTATTCGGTACTCTCTCGTCAGAAAAACTGCATATGATTAAAATCCCAAGGAAACAGTTACATGGATTAAGCAAAGACAACAAAAGATGAAGAAAAGTGCATTGAGAATTGGAACTTGGAGTAAACTAGCACAAATACAAGATGAATTAAATCATGTGAATCAAATAAGCACTTGGATAGATGATCATCATCATAATTTTTGATACCTATGATGATGATCCTGGTGATGGTGATGATGGAGAAGATGATCACTTATACAGTGGAGTCAGCACGAGCAGTTTTAAGTCAGTGACTAAACTTGTCAGACCGAGCTATGAACAGTTAACCAGTGTTTGTATCAACATTACAATAGAACACAGTTGCAAGGTCATGAGTTGTGAATTGTGTTTCACTTTTAGAGAAAATAAAGTGATGTAAAATGTCTATAATAGTACATGTAGATAAAGTATTACATTATTTAACACTAGCTAAATAAATTGGTGTTGTACATAAATAATAATGGAATGTTTATAATTGGGGAAAAAAGGGGACAATGAAGGGGAATGTATGATACTTAATGGTACATCTCTCAATTAATAATGAGGAAGTTTGTCAATGCAGGATATTCCCTCTGGTCCACAAAATGATGTAAGAACTTGCAAACCAGTGAAGTTTGCTTCAGAGACTGGATGTAAACTTGAAATAGTGAAGCTATTAACAGTGAAGCAACAAGAATCTAAAGTAAAAACAAATTAGAAACTAAAAGCTTCACTTACATATCTTAGTAATATTCCAAGTTATAGCCATAGCTTTGAAAATGAGTTGGAGTCAACTCGAAACTTGTTAGCACCAAACAACTTGGAATATTACTAAGATAAGTGGAGCTTTTAGTTTCTAATTTGTTTTTACTTTAGATTGAAATATTCCCAGCATATTTGTGAATGTGCAATAACTGTTGCATTTATGTCCATAAGATGTCCCTGGAAGCATGAGCGTCGGCAGACTTTTTTCCACGGAGGGGCTACATGTTGGAAGTTTGCAATCAGATAATATTAATTCATTATTTTATTGTCGAAGTTTATAATATTTGTTGCAGATAACCATATTAATTTGTGCCAAATAAAAATTGTTCTTTACATCAAAATTATAAAAATAGTTTAATAGTCAGTAATTGATTGCACATTAAGTTCACCAACTTCCACGGAGGGGCTACCGCCCCCTCCCCTTGCCGCCCCCCCCCCCCCCCCCCACTTTCAGAACGCCCATGCCTGGAAGAACAAACTCACCAGCTGGAAGTATAGCGTTGACCGTGGAGCATTTACAACTGTCTCTGTGCTCCATGCTCCTTAAAAGGGCCAACTTTTCTGTACAAGGGAGTCAAAAACTTGGTCCATTGACAAGTTATTGGTTGATCAACTTCGACTACATGGAAAGGAAGGGGCTTATTTCTAGCACTCCTAAAATGATTCACCCAGTCTTCTGGCGTTTCAGCAGCAAGTTCCTGATTAATTAGTGCCATGTTACTGTCATACTTTAAGTACAAGTGCCCCGAATTGGGAACACTATCTTCACATGATGTAGGTACTACAAGTGAAGAAACCTGAAAACAGTCCAAGTTTGTTTATTACCTCAATCATTTGACCCAAACTACGTCTCTTCTTGATTGATGCCATACTTGTTTTACTATTCTCCTCCTTAGACATTGTAATTGTATGTAAAACAAGCAAGAAATCACAGTCATGAACAACTACAGTAATATGTAACAATTATCAACGGAGTGTTGTTTAAAACAGTGCTTCCATATACAAAGCTGACATACCTCTTTCATCAATTATTATACATGACTTCTGAAATGTCTTATATTTCAGTGGCGTTTTGCTTTATTTGATTGGATATTGTCTCAAACTATCCTCCCGCCCATTGACATTGCCCCTTATTCTCACGTACCCTTTACTTATAAGTAAGTTATGATGTTAGTTATTATTTATTTATGCCAACAATAAATCAACAGTAAGTTTGTTGGCATAAATAAATAATAATTACCATCTGAAGGTTATTTAATCCTGGGACATAAAGTACTTACAATAGTAAGTCACCATTTAGGTAATTTGTCTCTGATGTGAGACTGC
Organism: Tenodera sinensis; assembly: GCA_030765045.1. Classification (NCBI taxonomy): domain Eukaryota; kingdom Metazoa; phylum Arthropoda; class Insecta; order Mantodea; family Mantidae; genus Tenodera; species Tenodera sinensis. Next base: position 4,183,772 of record CM060974.1, read on the forward strand.
CTTTGTGGTTTACCAGGAGAAATACGAACTGGTTTGAGAATTTAATGCCATTCTGGCAGTTTGTCACAGTAGCTCAATGTTTAGAGCACCCGCCTGGTAAGCAGAAGGTCTGTGGTTCAAATCCCAGTTGTGGCATTGAATTTTTAAGTTCCAGTTCTATCTCTCAGGTTATGATGTGTTTGCAGGTTTAATCCTCGCCAGCTGACTGTGCGACTGGGAGATATAGATCTGCGTAGAGATGATGAACCATCTGCCCCAGAGACATACCGTGTGATAGACATAAGGGCTCATCCTCGCTTCTCCCGAGTGGGCTTCTATAACGACATTGCAGTCCTAGTGCTGGATAGAAATGTCAGAAGGTCACGCTTTGTTCTTCCCGTGTGTCTTCCAGGACCCTCCGTCCGTCAAGACAACTTTGTTGGACGTAAACCCACTGTCGTTGGCTGGGGCACCACCTATTATGGTTAGTGACTTTAATAATAACAAACGTAAATTATTGTTACTTTCTCTACTACATATAGTAAGTTCATATATGTATGTAACTATGTATTGTACTTAACCCAAAAATTATGTGCTGAGATTTCACTGGAAATATATATTTTATGTTCCCATGAATACAAAAACTAAGCACTATTAGAAAAAGTCCCATGTGTATGTGTATGAGAGAGAGACTGTGTGTGTGTGTAAATGTGTGCGTGCGTGCGTGTGTGTGTGTGTGTGTGTACGTTTGCGCGCGTGTGTGTGCATGTGCTTGTGTGTGTCTGAACAGTATAACTCGAAAACGAAGTCAGTTAAAAAGCAAGTATTTAAGTTTAATATCTTTCAAGGATGCAACATGAATATTTTGCAGAAAATTCTCTGCCCTAAACTATACTTTACATGGAACATTTCTTGAACATTTTAATTTCCTCAAAAATGACTGTAATGATTTTGATTAAAATGCCATATGTTTAAGATATTTTTATGGTAAATGAAATGTTGGAGTTTTGTGGCTGTAGGCAGGTTTACATAGATTGACCAGCATAACCTATAACCTCCTCTGTTGCAGGAGGTAAGGAGAGCACGGTACAGAGACAGGCACAGCTTCCTGTGTGGCGTAACGAGGACTGTGATCGCACTTACTTCCAGCCAATCACAAGCAACTTCCTCTGTGCTGGTTATCCAGAAGGTGGCAAAGATGCTTGTCAGGTCAGTTGGATGTGAAAATAGCTCAAGTTAATTCAACTTTATTGAAACTCTAAGTAGGTACTTATAACAATGTTTTTTGGTCCACTTTCCATGCATGCTGTCCTTGGTGAAAAGTTGAAAGCGCTGGTATCCTAACCTAACTTACATTTTGTCTGTTTTACTACATGTATGTGCATGTCCTCCATGATGTTTGATAGTTTAATTTTATTATTTAAACCTTACTTGGGTATTTAATTCCTTTTTTAAGCATGAACTGTAACCATTACTGTTCACTAGTTTGCCACCTTGTATAACAGCTGTTAGGAATAAATTTTATTTTAATATTATTAGACTTGTATTATTCATTCTCATTGAAAAATAGTACGCATTAAGTGCATTGCAGGAGCTCATCTTTGTCTTCTATTTTCAAACTCTTGTTTATGCTCTTGAGACAGAATATTGATCAATAGAAAATTGTTCATGTAAATATTTTTGTAAGAGTGTGTAAATTTCTAATTCTTTTAATTTGGGTGTATCAGGGACTTATTTCTTTTTAATATTCAAGATCCAATGTCTTCTCGTCACTTTGAGTTCAACCAATGAGAACTGTTACGCGGATGAATACATAAGAATGGCGGTGTTGCGTCATAGAGACGCTAGGGACTCTTTTATCATTAGCGTCTGTGAGCTCAAGGTGAAAGGATGTATATTTTCTGATAGCGTGTGAACATGTAATTTACACCCAAACTTTTAACCAGTGTAGATTCTATCGAATTTTGAAAGTTGTTAACTAATTAATATAGCGATAGAAATGTAAATCAACGAATAAATATGTTGTGATAAAGGAACGTTGATTTGTGCATTCCATTCTGTATCCATCGACCCAGTAGATAAGAGTAGCGTCAGATATCAATCAAACTTTCCATCTTTCAGTAAAAGCATTATTCCTGCTGCTATATTCCCGCTGCTAGGTAAAGACCCATTTATAAAAACCGTACCAAAATGGCGCCCAACGTGGGGCGCGAATTTAGAATGGAATGCAAAATTACGAAGTGTTAACATCGAATGACACCATCCCATCGCGCAGGAGAAAGACGCCATTAGACCATCGACTGATATCAACAAAACATCGATACACGGAGAATCAACGTGGGAAAAACACCGGAGATCATCTAGGGAAGCCAACTACCCAGGAGACATAAATAACTGGACGAAGAACCAACAGAAAAGAAAGTAGGATCAAAATTTTTTGTTTTTACATACATTTTATTTCCATTGTACATGTTTTTGAGAAGTGGAAAAATATTGGGACTTTCAACATTAAGTGAATTAGATAAAGGAATTAAAATGTCGCGAAAAGAGATAGAAACAGGAGTGGGGGAAGGGGCAGATAGGCCTAGTTATCAGGAAAGATTAGAAAGTGAGGAACAGGCGGAAATAAGCAAAGACCAAAGGTTAATGATGATGATGTTTGAAAGACTAGAACAAAGTTTAGGTCAGAAACTGGAACAAAACAAGGTAGAATTAGGTCAGAAAATGGAGCAAAATAATGCAGAATTAAAACAGGACATAGAACAAAGTTTAGGTCAGAAACTGGAACAGAATAAGGAAGAGATAGGTCAGAAAATGGAGGAAGTGAGACAGAACTTAGAACAGAAAATGGAATTAGGTAGACAGAACTTAGAACAGAAAATGGAATTAGGTAGACAGAACTTAGAACAGAAAATAGAATTAGGAAGACAGGAGTGTAAAGAAAATATGAAAGTAATGGAAACTAATTTAAAATTAGTACATAAAAACTTAAATGAAACAAAGGAAGCCTTAGAAGCTAGGATAGAAATTGTAGGAGATAGGATGGGAAAGATAGAATCAGAGATGAGAGAGAATAAAATTGAGTTAGAAGGAGAAATTGCTAGATGTAGGGATGAAATAACAGAATGTAATACAAGTGTGGACTGTAAGATTACAAATGTAAAAGCAGAAATAACTGAGGAATTAAGGAAAGAGATTGAGGTAGTAAAGAAAGACATTATTAATGAAACTGTAGAACAAATTGTAATTCCTAAAATTAAGACAATGAATGATGTGATGCTTTCACAACAGGATGCTATAAATGATATGAAACAAAGCCACTTAGAAATAAAGAATGATTTAAAATCAATTTGTGAAGAAATGAAAAAAGGGAAAGAAAGTTTGGCTAATGTAAATGATGTTGTGAAGGCATTACGAAGACAAGATGATTTAGATGTAAGTAATGTACAAGATGAGAGTTATTTGAATAATGTACAAAATGTTGACTCACCATACAGAGAAAGAGGTTCACAACCAAACAATGACACAACACATAACACATGTTACACCAACAGCATATTACATGAAATCACACCACCTACATTTGACGAGGAGAAGGGAGACGATCCAAAACTCTTTGTTAAAGAGATGGAAGAATATTTTAAAGTGAAAAGGATACCAAACGAGCTTAGAATGATGATAGTTAAGAAAAGCTTAAAAAACAAGGCATTAGAATGGCTCAGGTTAACACTAGCTGGTCATGAGTCGTATAGCTCATTCAGAAATTTATTCCTATCAAGGTATTAGGGCCCAGCTAAACAAAACCAAACTAGGGTAGAGCTAGCGACAGGTAGATACGATCCAACCAAAGGGTTGTCACTAGTCGATTATTTTATGAAAGTAGCCAACAAAGGAAAGCTATTAGACCCCAACTTGTCGGAGGCAGAACTAATTGCCAGTATAACAAGACATTTCCCAGATACAGTGAGAACAGGGTTAATTGTTGCGAGGCCAGTAGATTTTGCAGATATGATAGAACTGCTGACAGCCTTCGAAACACAAAATGGTCGGCCTAATGAGCATAGACATAGGAACGGTCACCCAAACTCACCCATCCTAAACCGGAACATGGCTACGAACAACCAGAGTGAGGGAGAACATAGAAATACTAGGAGTACCCATGAAAGGGGGAGAGAGGCACACCATTTCCCACAACCACATAATCATGGCGAGAGGATGGAGAACACAAGACAGCGGTACCACGACACAATACCGAATGGTGAATCGAGATACAGAACATATACATATGATCGTGGAAGACCAGGAGACCATACCCATCAAGTGAATCACATACGATTCAGTAGGGAACACTTGAACAACCACAGACCGTCATACGACAGAGGTTCACGCCAAAGGGGCAGAGACCAATGGTACACTAACAACACAAGACAGCAGGAAGTAGATGAAAGTGTGCCGAATAGGGCAGATACTACACAGAATACAGAAACAACAACCACCACCAACACTCAGGGAAATTACAACAACTAAGTTCGTCCCAACCGAGTGGATGACAAACAACAAAATCTCAGGAACTTACAATTGACATCGACACCATGATGACTACACGAAGAGAGAGATGGAGCTATTGTATACTGGACCACTGGTCATAACAAAACAGCTGGGTGACCACACGTATGAGCTACAGAATACAAATGGCAAGTTGGTAGGAAGATACCATAAAAACAAATTAAAGCCATACAAAGAAAGGACCAAATAGTCTTTGTCAACAAATGTGTAAGGCAGGAATAGTAGAGATGATGGAAAATAACAATTTTTAATGGGTTACTTATAGAAAATTATGTTCAGATTAGGAATTACAACAAGGAAGAAAATCAACAGTCATTGGCTATATCGACCACAAAGAGCATTGTCAACAAAGACAGACGAGGACACTGATTGTCATTAAAGAAATGAATCATAGCGACGGAAGATAATATGTTCTTGACATAAGGATGTCAGGGACAAAAATAAAAATGAATCAATTATGATGAAAAAGATATAATATTTTGACACAAAGATGTCGAGGGTAAATTGAGAAGAAAAATAATACAATTACAGAATAATTGTAAGTATAGAAGTTTTCTCTTATAGAAATAAGAGATAAAGAAATGACAATTAGTGAAGTGAGAAAAACCATAATCAGAAAAACAATGCCCATGAATTAAGATGAATATAGCCAATGCTAAGCTCGAAGAAATGTTGAACCAAACAACAATGAATAATAACCCAATCAAGAAAATTAGTACCATTAGTAACATCAGAGTTTAAGAACCGACTCAACAACCTGCCTATACATAATAAGCTTATAAGACAAAGAAGGCAAAGAACTGAATAAAATATTGCCATAAATATGATCATAATCATTAGCTCAAAATTTGTATCCTGTTTTTCTCTCCTCATAGCAATGAATACAAGTCAAAAACCACATGAAACACTTAAATTATATTTGTGTCAATGTCAAATGTACAATAACTGAGTATGTGTTGTATAAGAACTGAATATGTGTTGTACAATAACTGAATATGTATTGTATGATAACTGGATATATTGTGTAATAACTGAATATGTTGAGTAATAACTAAATGCGTTATGCAAAAACTGAATGTGTATTGTGTAATAACTGAATATATATTGCATAATAACAGAACATATGTGGTATGATAGCAGGATATATTGTACAATAACTGAATATGTATTGTGTAATAATTGGACATGTTGTGTAGTAATCAAATGTGTTGTACAATAACTGAATATGTATTGTATAATGACTGAAGGTGTATTGTATAATAACAACATATGTGATATGATAACTGGGTATATTGTACAATGACTGAATATGTATTGTATAATAATTGGACATATTGTGTAATAACTAAATGTGTTGTACAATAACTGGATATGTATTGTATAATAACTGAATGCATTGTGTAGTAATCGAATATGTGAAATTTATAAAGACATGCTGTATCATGTCAAAACGAAGGACAAGGACAAACAGTGAAGAAGACTGAAAAAAAAAAAAAAAAAAAAAATTGTACAAAGTGATTGAATCATAGGAGTAGGGAGAAGTATTGTATTGTGTTTCAAGATTGTAAATAAGGTGACAACTTGAAAAACAAAACAAGGGGCATATGAGACAGAATATTGATCAATAGAAAATTGTTCATGTAAATATTTTTGTAAGAGTGTGTAAATTTCTAATTCTTTTAATTTGGGTGTATCAGGGACTTATTTCTTTTTAATATTCAAGATCCAATGTCTTCTCGTCACTTTGAGTTCAACCAATGAGAACTGTTACGCGGATGAATACATACGAATGGCGGTGTTGCGTCATAGAGACGCTAGGGACTCTTTTATCATTAGCGTCTGTGAGCTCAAGGTGAAAGGATGTATATTTTCTGATAGCGTGTGAACATGTAATTTACACCCAAACTTTTAACCAGTGTAGATTCTATCGAATTTTGAAAGTTGTTAACTAATTAATATAGCGATAGAAATGTAAATCAACGAATAAATATGTTGTGATAAAGGAACGTTGATTTGTGCATTCCATTCTGTATCCATCGACCCAGTAGATAAGAGTAGCGTCAGATATCAATCAAACTTTCCATCTTTCAGTAAAAGCATTATTCCTGCTGCTATATTCCCGCTGCTAGGTAAAGACCCATTTATAAAAACCGTACCACTCTCATGCAATACAACATTAACTGTGTGCTTCCAACAACAAGTAAGATTTAACTGGCATCTAATGAAGTAAGAAATGCATGGAATTTTCTCACATTTTCATAATGAAGCTATAGGAGAAATAACTAAAAGGCAGCTTCCCAAGAATTCAGCAGAATAGAATAGGATGGAATTTATTCACCATAAGAAATACAATAAGTTCATATGACAAGCACATTAATCTTGTGTATTTAACAATGTAATCAAAATGCTAAATCTAGTTGACAGCAAGTATAATCTTGGTCTTGAAGGCAGTTGTTGTGAGTCAAAGTGCATCGCTCAGGTCCACAGGACCCATGAAACAAGGATAGTATCCTTAAAAAGGTAACTGTGATCAACTGAAGGTTGTACCAGTTTAATTATGCAATGCTGTATCCATGTCTTTTAAAAAATTTGCACTTTTTATTTACTTTCTTTTTATATTAAAGTCATTCAATGTTATAGGTCATATCAAACAATGAATGAATGAAATTGGTGAAACAGTGCTCAAATGAGCCAGAGGTCCATAGAGCTTAAGTCACCCAACAAAAATCCTTATCTAGGTAACTCAGCCTAATTAACATTTGAATTTAGGACTTGTTGAATGTGAGGCAGACATTCTACCACCATGCTGCAGAGGCAAGTGAACAAATGGTATGGACAAGGATCTTTTGAAATAAATTTCAGTTTTGAACAAATATTTATTTTTATTTAATACAATTTTGTTAACAAGGTATCATTTCACAACTGGTTTGTGAAGTCATTTTCCAAAGCTATTCACTCACTTTCTCTGTGGAAATTATTTACCAATTCTTTTCTGTACAAAGCTTTTCTTTGCATCCCATTCACTGTAAATTGTTAACTCTTGGAGAAGTCGTTGATGATTGTCGTTTGTGATGATGGTCCTCAGATGCCCAGTTGTTCCCTTCTGTGGACATAAGCCTCATCCTGTAGGGAGGAACTTGTTTGTCTGTGTACAACTACTCCAAATATTACAAAGACAATAGAGGGAAAAGGAAACAAAAAGCTCAATGATTAATACAATTGTAAATATTGAATGTATATACTCATGAGTGACAGAAGAGCTACAAAATGCAATGTTCATTTGCTCTATTAAGCACCCAGACGAAATACTATTTCTATTTCACCTTGTAAGTATATACAGTCAATGAAAGTACAAGTCTTTTGATGTTTTAAATACCACTGTCTTTCCTTCTACCTGTGTTGAGCATCGGGTTAAAGAGTATGACATCACTTGGGGCTGCCTGGTATAGAATCTTGTATTAGCTGTTTCCCTCCTGTATTCAGGTTACCTTTTGTCACATAGAGCAGGGTTTAACATAATATCCGATGCATTACTTTCACATTTGGTGTCACCTCCCAAACACCTCACCTTGCATATAATGTTTCAGTCAAGACAGCTTTAAGTTTATATAATAAGCATGGTACTGCTCTGTTTTTTATAACTTGTGTATCACAAACTGGCTAAAGTTGAACAATTTGATTTTAGGGAGATTCTGGTGGTCCGCTGATACTGAAGAATGAAGGTTCTTGGATGCAGATTGGTATAGTATCATTTGGCAACAAATGTGGGGAACCAGGTTATCCAGGGGTCTACACTAGAGTGTCAGAATATGTCGACTGGATACATAACAATCTGGTTTGATACTTAACGTGGTGTGAGTGAAGTTACAGTGTGAGTGTAAGTGGTGCTGCCAGGAGATACAACAGAACATGTTATGCAATCTGTCCCAGACAAGAACGATACTGTTGTAAACATGTGGGAGGGGAGAAACAGAGAGATAGAGACACTGTAATGGGATGTTGTTAGGGCACTCATTGGTGAACACAAGTTCATGCATGTTTCCTTCTATTCCTAGTTGTATAATAACTGACTCTAGGAAATACACCACTGGCAGCATGAGTTAACTTCAGGAGAGAAAAATGTGTGCATATGTTCTAGCATCATGGATTCTAAAAGCAATGCTTACATACAGAGATATAATGAAACACAAGGCAGGCCCAGTTATACAGTATTAACTTATTATTGTTGAATAATATGCAGCATAACTTGTATTATAATGAAACTATAACTCATATGTTTCTATGGTAGGATGCTCTCAGAACAATTTGGTACCTACGTATTGAGGTGAATGCTGTTGCAAATGTTATTGCTTTTCATGAAAGCTGATCCTGACATTTAAGAGTGTATTTCCTCTTATCTTGTGTACCTTAACACTTGTATACAGTTTAAAAGCAGTCATTTGATCATCATGGAGCTTTCGCTAAAACAAAACACAACCAAAGCAAATCTTAACAAATGGTTGCACATTGTTTAGTGATGCTTAACAAAGAAACCCTAAAGAGTAACCATTATGCTACTAGAAAACAAGGAAGTAAAAAACTTAACGGTATATGAATGCTCGCTAATGCTCATGCTGAACGCTGTGTACTGGCAATAACTCTGTACATCAGAGCATGTTTTACATACCAGCCATTGTTTCCATAATCAAACAACACATCGAAATCTTGCCTTGCTGTTGTTAACCCAGATTATTTTCAAAATCATCCAAACCAGAAACTCACTTTCCAGCTTTGTGGGGTTTTCCCGGACATTGAAATACAACTATACTGCCTTTTTGTTTGAACAAAGCTGGCTCATTACAAATTTGTGACACTGTATGTATGAAACCTACACCACAAGCTTCCGTAGTAATTGCTGGGTTTTTGAAAAATCTGCAATTGCTCTATATTCTGGACTGGAGGATTCTTTTAAAACATTCAATTAAATTAAATACAATTTTTCTACCCTTCAGTTTGTTAATAGAAAGATCATTTGTCTCATCTTTGATGGACATGGTCACACACTTGTATCACAAACACGGAAGAGAGAATAAATAACTTAATTTATGTACTAACAATATTTCAGTTTGAGTTTCAAACACGAGTTAACCATCCCCATTCATGCCACTACTCTGAAAACAAAATAAACATTAGCTCATTCCTTTTCAAACTGCATGGTTTGTAGTACACTGTATGTTTATATTTGAGAGCAAGGAATAGTTCCATTTCTCAGTATTATGTGTATTGAATGAATGTTGAATGACGACAACCTTGTGGAATTAAAAATTGCATAGCTCATGATTTAAGAATTGTAGAGATGAAATTTTTGTACAGCCTTGATCACAAAATAAATTTCTGTCTAATTGTAAGATTGACGTCTATCATTCTCAAGTATTTTTCTGAGTGTAATTAATGCATGGCCAAGCAATTAGACCATTCACCTATCACCAAGGTGGCCTGGGTTCAATCCCAGGGACTTGCATATGGTATTCATGGTGGACAAAGCAGTGTCTGGGTGAGTTTTCTCCAAGTTCTCCAGCTTCACCTGCCATTCACTCCACCAACTACTCCATTATCACTTTTCCAATCATCGATTTTGCCTGCATTTCATATCATCCACTTCCTCACCCTCATACCTGGTGCTTGGCTGACCACCTGCTTCCTGGTACATAAGTACCTGTGTTCCCTGACAGACGTCTGACTCTAGACACTGACTTCTAAGTCCTACATAAGGGGAGGGTAATCACTTCCTCACTCTCATACTTGCAGGTGTTCACTCTGTCTGGTACATAGGTTCCTGTGTTCCCTGACAGACGTCTGACTCTAGACACTGTCTTGTAAGTCTTACATAAGGGGAGGGTAATCACTTCCTCACTCTCATACTTGCAGGTGTTCACTGTCTGGTACATAGGTTCCTGTGTTCCCTGACAGACGTCTGCCTCTAGACACTGTCTTGTAAGTCCTACATAAGGGGAGGGTAATCACTTCCTCACTCTCATACTTGCAGGTGTTCCCTCTGTCTGGTACATAGGTTCCTGTGTTCCCTGACAGACGTGTGACTCTAGACACTGGCTTGTAAGTCCTACATAAGGGGAGGGTAATCACTTCCTCACTCTCATACTTGCAGGTGTTCACTCTGTCTGGTACATAGGTTCCTGTGCTCCCTGACAGACGTCTGACTCTAGACACTGTCTTGTAAGTCCTACATAAGGGGAGGGTAATCACTTCCTCACTCTCATACTTGCAGGTGTTCACTCTGTCTGGTACATAGGTTCCTGTGTTCCCTGACAGACGTCTGACTCTAGACACTATCTTGTAAGTCCTACATAAGGGGAGGGTAATCACTTCCTCACTCTCATACTTGCAGGTGTTCACTCTGTCTGGTACATAGGTTCCTGTGTTCCCTGACAGACGTCTGGCTCTAGACACTGACTTGTAAGTCCTACATAAGGGGAGGGTAATCACTTCCTCACTCTCATACTTGCAGGTGTTCACTGTCTGGTACATAGGTTCCTGTGTTCCCTGACAGATGTCTGACTCTAGACACTGACTTGTAAGTCCTACATAAGGGGAGGGTAATCACTTCCTCACTCTCATACTTGCAGATGTTCACTCTGTCTGATACATAGGTTCCTGTGTTCCCTGACAGACGTCTGACTCTAGACACTGTCTTGTAAGTCCTACATAAGGGGAGGGTAATCACTTCCTCACTCTCATACTTGCAGGTGTTCACTCTGTCTGGTACATAGGTTTCTGTGTTCCCTGACAGACGTCTAACTCTAGACACTGGCTTGTAAGTCCTGCATAAGGGGAGGGGAATCAGGTAAAGAAAAAGTAATTAATGCAGATAATGTTATCAGTTCAGGCCCTTAAGATGTGTGTTCCCATATTTGACATCACTGATAAGAGGAGCAAGTATATGATTCTCTGGACCCTTTGGTACGAACTGTGTTCATTTACCTTAAACTTTTGCTCTTGCCCTACTCGATACTATGAGTTGTGTAACACATTGATTTAATAAGTTATTGCAATTTCTTTGTTGATATACTCTCAAGAAGTTAGAAGTTAGGGCTACAAAGTTTCTGTGCAGACATGTAGGTACCTATGTCAAACACATGGTGGGTTGAGTGCAATGCTCTTTGTTTGTGTACAAGAGGATGGTTCTTGTCTGAGTCAGATTATAATGTTGTGCATTTGAATGCATGTTAGTTGAGAAGACAGTATATAAACTGGCTGTGATAGACGTTAGTGGAGAGATGTATCAAATACAGTTAGTTCGTGGAACTCATTTTTCTACCTAAAGCTACAAGAGTATTTATATAATGTATTATATACTGATGATTGTTTTGTATAGCATCAAAGCTAAATGATGTAGTTGAAATAATGACATATTAATTTGTCTTTTTATATTTGTGTGAATCGAAATATATCACTGTGTTAGTGATATAATGTGCAGTTAATAATAAAATTATATGTGCAAACAATTGCAAAATATTTTCCCATCAATGGAATACATTATAGGGCATACACAGATGTTTATAGGGGCTTTAAGCTTATATATCACCTTCTGTCAGTTCTTGCTGTTACTTAATAACACAGTCCAAATCTAAATTAAGAACAAATTAGAAACCAAAGAGGTAGAACTGGAACTTAAAAATTCAATGCCACAGCTGGGATTTGAACCACAGACCTTCCACTTACTAGGCAGAGTGTGTTTAAAAATACCAACAGTAAGATTGTTGGCATAAATAAATAAGGGAAACTAATTGTTGTTAGCTAATGTTCGATTTCTGACAATGAAGTCATTAATCCTCTTGCTCTCCAATATTTTTCACTGATGGATGGGGCACTAGAAGTGGCCGGGCATATTTGAAGGTGGTCTCGATCCATTTCCTCTTGCAGATCACATAGAGGACAGAGTGGTGAAGAATATATCCCAATTCTGTTTAAATGTTTTGCCAGACAATCATGTCCTGTAATCAACCTGAAGGTTGCAACTGAGCATACTCAGGAATTACTGTTTGAATGTTTGGTAGTTCCCATCTTTTATTTGATTTTTCATAGTAATATTTTGCAGTAATTTTTTTGAATTCAGAGTTGACTAATCTTTTAGCTGCATAAAATGGTAGATTAACTATAGATTTCTGTACACTGCTGGTACCCTTTTTTGCAAGAAAATCAGCTTTCTCATTACCACTCAGTCCACAGTGAGCTGGTATCCATTGGAAGACTAGGTGTTTTTGAAGTGCTGTTAGATGGGTAAGGATTTTCCAACATTCTATAATTGTTTGGTTTTTTGGTGCCAACTTGGAAGTAATTGCTATAATTGCTGCCCTGGAATTTGAGAGAATAACTGCTTGCTGAAAATGTGAAATTCTGTACAAAAGATTTTGTAGGGCCATTCAAATTGCTTCAATTTCTCCATCAAAGTTTGTAGTTCCATAACTTAAAGATTTGTAATAGGAAAAGAGGTGACATGTGACTCCAGCACCTGCTCCATCTTGGTTTGATATAAATGATCCATCAGTATAAATATGGAGCAATTCGTGTTCTGGAAATCTAGTACGGATTGTCTCTAATGCCAATAATTTTAGAACACTAGTTGGAGTGTCACTTTTCTTAACTTCTTCCGTCAGGTGTAAATAATATGTGATGTCTAATGTATGTGTCGGATTGACTTTAGATATGAAGTTTTCCTTTGAATTAGGAAGGTGTACATTCTTCTTCATGTCTTGAATTTTGGAAAGAAAGCTCTCCTGAGTCTTTAGTGTATGTGTAAAATTTCTCTTGTGCCATGTATTGAATGGGAGTCTGATCAACTTTTCGTGTTGAATAAGAGCCGCTTTTTCTATTTCATATTCAATGGGGTATTGGTTGGCTAGTATTTCCATAGCTGCTTATAGGTTTTCAGCTATTCATATTTCCTGTCATTGGCAACATTTACATGCTTCTGTGGATTTCACAGTCCAACAGTTGGCAATCTCCACACATCCACGCATAGCAGCAATTAAACATAATAGAAGCAGCTCGGCTGTGGAAGAGATGACCTGAGGTCACTATGCTACAGGATAACTCACAATGTATTCTGTTCAAGTACATTCCCTAACTTCAAAACCTGCTAGTCTTATGCAGAATAACAAACCAACATATCTTTCATAACTTTGTCAAGTAAATCAGGACAACCAACAATAATTCACACCCAAGATATGCTATTTACAGTTATATATACATTTTTGATGTATATGCTTCAAACAAAACTATATATTGTACATTGAAGTAGATGAGAGAAATGAGATGCACAGCACAAAGAGTGGGGTGAGTAAGGGCGAAGTCTCCAAGTGATAACTAAGAACCCGGATGACAATCACACGTTAGCAGATATCGGTTATGTATGTATACACTGAAAGTATTTCAAGTGCACTTGCATGTTGTATGAAGCCTTGTTTACTGCTGATATCACTGTTGCCTTTTGAAACATAAGTAAGTTGTCATTCGAGCCATGTGAGACCTTGTGTGTAGTACAGATATAAGACATAATTGGCAAGACCTGTTTGTGTATTTTCCTACTTTTTGTAGGTAAAAAATCCTTTGTTCTCAGATCTGGTAGTGTTCTCTTAGGATGGAGCTATTGTTTTTGGTGTGTCCATCTGAATCCAAGGTTAAGGGCCTTCCAGAGTGTTTTAACCGGTAGCATTACCAAGCGTTGATACATAACTTAGGTTACTAAGGCTGGTGGGGGGGGGGGCTACTTTATGACTGCCTCTAGTAACAAAATGTCTGAGTAATTTTTAAAACAAATTTATTTTAAAATGGGTATTATATCTTCCCATGTTTATAAAGGTAATATTTAACACTTTGACTATTATTTCTTTTTTACATGAATTACATTAGATATTGTGCCAATCATTACTACAAAGCTTATGTTACGAACAGAGTTGACCACCACCATTCCTTTTTTACAAGAATCACATTATACCGACAGGGCAGTACTTTATGACTACCTTGACATTTCTTTGTTTCTCAGAAAGACCAACAGTGAAAAATTTGAAACAAAGACGCAATTCAGAAACTAAAGCTTCACTTATCTTAGTAATTGCTGCAATACAGTCATTTATCCTTTTGCACTCCAATATGTTTGAAAGATATTGTCATTGTGAGCCACTGAAGATATACTGTGTCTATTTCTTGGTTTGAAATATACAGCAGGCAATTGTTTGCAAATGTTTGCTGAAACAGGCATGATGTGTTACCAACAGAATGTTATCTGCCAGTTATCTGGCAATAGTCCTTATCATATTTACGTTGGGCAAGTGCACAATTTATCTGTTTACAATTCTTACTGCCCACCAGCAATCGCCCAATAACTGTGTGCCGTAGTTATTGTGTTATATTTTCTCTCCTTTATACAACATAATCTTCAACCACTCCTTAACTTGTGGAAAAATTGTACAAGTTACCGTAACACATATTAGAAATATTGTTTCTTGTCACATTGAGGTTAGAATGTACTGGTACTGTTGTTGATATCTTCCACACTGTAGCTCAAGGTTCTCATCCTCTCCATATTGTCATCTTTCATCTCCTTCCTCACCACTTTCAGCTGGTTGCATAATCTAGATATGTCTTTACCAGAAACGCTTCCTAGACAAAATGTTCATTGAACTTTACCACTGAATTATCTGTAACAAATTATAAAATGCAAATAGTATTTTCCACTAACGTTATAATGTTTTCTTTTTATCTTTACTATGGCTGTAAAACAAATTCCGTGCACATAAAATACAAACTTCCTCAGTTACTCTTCTTACACTTATGTTATGTACAGTAGAGAAACAATGTATGTTTAAAACCATTGTAGTTATTTACGGTATTGGTTTTCAGTCATAATAGTAATATGTGCTCAAGTTACAACTTTATCCATAAAATAAATAAACTCTTATTGTTAAAGTAAAATAATGTTTCAAGTTTCCATTTCAGCTACTTTATATGAAAAAATATTTTCAGGGAATATAAGATCCAGTTTGCCCCACTCAACAAAACACCATAAAAACATAATTGGTTCTGGCACTAGAGACCACATCTGTTCAAATAAAAACTCTGGAATGTATCAAATAAAATACAATAACTGCAACCAAATGTATACAGGAAGAACTAAGAGGAGCTCGGAAACAAGGGCCAAGAAGCATTTCAGATGTATAAAATACAAATAGCTCATTTCTGGAAGGAAAATCATGACATGAATCCTTAACCTCATACTCTGCCTTGTCCTTCCATGTTCACTGTGCAAGTATAGGCCAATCAAGGGCGTTAGCTCTCAAAACATTATATGAAAGTGAAAGCACCCAACCTGTTTACCTGTACACAAACCATGTCAATTCCCCGACCAACCTCAACGCAACGTTGTCGAGTTGCTTCACGTCTGAAAGAGCTGCTCGAAGTATTCCTTCAATTCTTTGAAGTGATTAATTATTTGGAAACCCTGTGTGATGTATGTCCCATGTCAGAAATAAGTTACTCTACGCATCTTACAAGTAACAAACTGTTATCTTTGTACATTCTTGTGGAATTATGCATCCAAGTGGGATCAAAAAACTTTTATTTTTTCAAAATCGACTGATCAAAGAACAAACTGCTATTAGACTTTTTTAATTCGCCGAATGTGGAAAGAATTGACTACCACGTTAGCTGTTAAGCCGAGTGACCCAGTTGGTTAGTCCATGACCTGCTAATCCTAAAGCCGCGGCTTCAGATCCGACCCAGGCCGATAGCTTTTAAGTGTGCTAGTAAAAGAACTCCTGCGGGACGAAATTCCGGCGGCGCTGATATCAGTGATGAATACAGCCATTTTCCTGCGGGGGGGGGGGGGGGGGGATAAAGCTTGACGAGGGGGAGAGACTCTTAAGATATATGCATTTACAAATAGTTATGAATTTCTCGAGGGGGGGGGGATTTCCCACCCCCCTCCCCGCGGGCCACCCCCTGAATTTATCACGTGCTGATATGATCCTGGCAAGAAACAACATCGTTAACAAACGGGTTTATCTGTTGGGCTAGTTTGTTTTGTGATCGCTGTAAACTGTTCTCGAATGTTTCGTATCTAACGCCTGTAGCAGTTGCTTGCGCATGCGTTGTTGGTTACCGTGACAGGCGATGTTCCATCATTAGGACTAGCCTGAGACAAAGCATTGATAGCGTATCGAACGGCACCACTTGGGGGTATAAATGTAAACAAATGGAGACTATTGAAAAGCAATAGAAACATCTGTAGATTAAGATGCTTGGTTTGACTAAAAAATAAAGATTTAACAATATGAATGTGGTTTCCTGCTGTGCAGTATATAATAACAATAATAATAAAAGATAGTAAGTTCATCCTTATCCTCCGGAAACCTCACTATGGAAGCAGACAGTAGGTAGATCCGGGTAAGTAACGACAAATATCACCGCCATTTACATGTCTGTATTTCCCACATGACTCACCTCCCAGGGAATCTGACCGCGTTTCTCGTCCCGGATACGCATACGGATCTTGCAACTCTATGCACATCACAACATAAAGCTGTGCATATTTCAAATGCGAGCACTTTTTCAACATTATTGTGTACCTACCGCGCGAGTTCTGGATCCCACACCACAGAAATGGGATTGATGTCTAGTATCTCTAGCCCAAAACTGGGTTTCATATTTCAAAATACACACATTTCTCAGACGTATGGTATATAGCATCTAATCATTCAAATAACACTATGTGCATCAAGATGGGTTAACTTTATTGCAAATCTCCGTGTCAAAATCAAGCTCTTTACTCTTCGCAAACTAAACAATTATAATGATACTGCATTGGGCGAAAAAAGCTGTCGTTTAATATGATAAATCAATTAATATTTCGTTTTCCTTCTTGTAAGAATACAAATAAAAAGCGGAGCGTTTTCTCAGTAAACTTATTGTTATGAAGAAACAAACGATATGCGTTTCTTCGTTGTATTACAGTTCGAATACAAAAGAGCCCTTCATTAGTTTCAGAATAGTTTATATGAAAATACTTTTAATTTCGGACAAACTGATCAAGGGGTTCTAATACTATCGATAGTACACAGCATGACGCACATAAACTAACAATCGATAGTCTTTTTCTGCTTTGCGTATTTGATTTGTTTTTAGAAGCGTTTCATTCACATTATCTGTTTTCGATATACTTATTTTTCCTGAACTCATCCTTGTGGTGTTTTTTTCTCCGAACAAGCGCTTCTTTTGAAGCAAATAATAACTGGGTCTTGAAGCTACAGCATTAATGAAATAAATGAAACCATTGACAGCCCCGAAAACGAAGAACAAATCAATGGGTTACAATAAGTCTACAGAACAGGTATGTATTTAGTAAAGTGCAGTATTTAGAGACAATAAACTGGAAATTGCAGAAATATAAGCTTTGGTATTGCGAATTAAGTGGTACCATATGCAATACAAATCATAGCTACATATGCTTAACGCAAGTACAGATGCATGTTCTATGCTTTGTTAATAACGTTGACGTAATCAAAACATGACCATATGACAAAAGCTATAGATAAGGATAAATTTATAGAACATAGGACGAAGGGTATGAACATTTGATTCTAGTGACTAAATCCCTAATTGGAATTGACAAAAAATTAAAAACTCTTGGTTGTTATCCGTCCTTATCTTATTGGTCACCACGTCGCAAGTTGCAACCACTCACAGACCGATGGTTTTTAAGTGTACTTAAAAGCGACAGTCGGATGTCAGCAGATTTACTGGTAGGTTAGTGTCGTTAATAAACAAAATATTTCTTTTTCTATCCTTGACATTGAGACAGTTTGATGATAGATTAATTTGCCCGTAATGTTAAAGATGTCCATGTTTAGGTATTGTCTTCAAAATATGCTAATAGCACATTTTCATAAGTAATGTAACTAGTATCTAACAATTCCGGAAAAAAACATAACCTGGAGTTAGACTTGGTTTGACTATTTTAGTGAATAATACAAGAGTTGAAGGTAATAAAACTCTAAAAACAAACTACTTGTGGAATATATCAAATAACCTTAGCTGTATGTTTGTCAAGCAAATCCTTCTGAAGTTTAATGTAAATACTGCTAAATCGCTTTGGAGCTATGCAAAAGAAAGTCCTAGTTTTAACAGTTGCAGGTCAGTAAATAAGGTTATGTAGGTAATATAAGCCATAAGTAAATTAAAGCTCTGTGATATAAAACACACACATCTGCCAAGAGTCAAGAGCAATATGAGGTTACCCTTATGATACTTCAAACATACGAGTAGGCCGAGTAGGTATTATCATGTCATACAATTATTTTACGTGCTACTGTGACTGAAGCTATGTCTGCATGTACTTCGCCTGAGATCTGCTGAGAAGTTCTCGTCATTTCGCATGCAAATAGGTACCCAATGTTTAGCAACTTTACCTAATACCTACCTATAATATTATGTTTGAATAGTTACAACAAATAAAGTGAAGGTGATGGGGAAATACTATCATATTATTTGAATTAACCATACAAAACACAGTAATAAGCAGATAATTTGACATGCTCGGAGTTAAAACCTGTTGTAGAGTGTAGTGTAGGTAATTTACGTATTCTCAAGGTCACACGGATCTCTTCTCGTGTGGTTAAGAAAGAAGAAGTGTGTTGCTAATGGTGGGCGTGACGCGGCGCTGCTGTCCCCAGACAAGGCACGTCGCATTGTCATCTTCCCTCAAGGACTGCTCTGCTTGCTTACCTCATTCTCGTCCTCATTTCACCTCTTATCCCCACAAAACCCTTGGCTTAGAAAACAGCTTTTTACTACGTATAGTAGATATAGGAATAAGAGTTTGTAAGAATAGTTACTACAAGAGTGAGTAGAGAATGTCGTGTGAAGGTTTGTTATGAAAATACGGCCGTTTCCTCCCAACACAGGAATCTCAGTTTATAAATACGAGCCGATAGCACCTACGCTGAAACCTGAACGGTACCATGCCTACCTGCATGACGTAAGACACGGGTTTCCCAACACCTTCCTCCAAGTGGGAAGAGTAGCCATTATGCAACGTTAGCTGTGCTGTGCATAAACGCTTGCTGGGCGTGCTTATGTCACTCCTGGATTCTCCCCTTAAACATCGTAATGACTAAAAGTATAATAAGATTAAACAAACACAAGTTCTATCTGTTATTGTTGAATGGACCTTTGGCGAACTCCTTCAAAAACGCCAGATCTTTCTCGAAGGCTCCGGAGAAAATCTCTTTTGGTCCTGCCGCTCTGATTGTTGTTAGTCACATATACACAAACAGTCGCGCGAGGCACCCTGACTTTGTTTGCTCCCAGCCCGGTATGTAGTGTGAAGTAGCTTAGCCCTTCTCGTCCTTTGTTTTGCGCCGCGCCCGGCATCACACTAATAATAATGATAATATCTAATCATTAAAGAAAGAAAAACAGTACCTAAGTTTATTTCCCCCAAGATTCTAAAAAGCACTAGACAAAGTGTATTCTCAAACATTTTGGAGAAAGGGAAACTGCGTGTGACGAACTGTAAGACAGTGCTACCAACGTAATCTGATACTATGATGAGTTCAAGCTATGACAATTAATGATATTTATACATGTGTTCTCTGGAATTGATACCTGTATCCTATAAGCACGCCCCTAAAAAACACGATCGTGCCAAAATATTTATAAACCATCAGATATTTTTATCTGAAAAATCTGTGTAGGTAATATTTTGTTTTTAGTGTATTATCAATTAGTAACACGCACGCACGCGCACACACACGCACCCGGACCTTTTTCTAAAAATGCTTTTTTTTTTGGATTCAGGGGGTCTCAAAACATATTGCCGGTGAAATCTCGACATCGAATTTTTGGGCGGAATACAATACTTCCTTCTACTTACCATTAGAGAAAGTAAAAATGAACAACGATGTTCCATCTTACGAAAGTTTGAAGTTTTCCGAAACTTACACAAATAACAAGGAATATCTCCGAAATGGTTTACTCTATAAAAAAAAATTATTTAGACATAAATTGTGTGTTTTAGTGAGATCTACATTTTTTATTTAGTAGCTTTTGTGTGCCTCTTAATGTTTCCCATTTATGCAAAAGTCACCCAGAATGAAGAGGTCTTCTGATGACTTTCGCAGGAAATTCAAGGTATGAGCTAGAAACGACCATGTCCGTCACTGGATACTGACTGTCTATCCCTCCGACTGAGAAGTGGAGTGGGAAATTCTCGCTCACTGTGTAAGAAATAAGGTTGGACGGTTGGACATCCCTGCTCTGGACCACGGAGGACCACTTGAAAAAACTACATCGTATGGAACGTTATGCGCTCAAGTGTAAGAAAAATCAACTAAATTGTCACGTGTTCAAGCTTTAAAGGACTTTAGGTACAAAAGCCACAGTATACAATTAAAGCTTGTGGTTCAAGGTGTTTTTTGACAAAATATTTAGGATGCAAGAGCTAAAAGTGAGATTTTATTCTGCGAGCGGAATAAGATTGTTTTCAACACGCGTGTCATACAGTATTTTTAGATAGTGTTCACTATTTATAAGTAAACTGTACAGTGTCATTGTTGGATTCTTTTTACTTGTTTCGTATCCAGGATGCTCAGCGCGACTACGATTGTCAGTTGCTTCTTTTAGCTTCAGTGCTGACAACATAATGAGTTGGAAAAAAAAAATTAAAAAAGATTATAATAATGAAGTGGAAGGTATGAAAATAATTTGGCTGGTAACCTTGAGACATCCGTTCTAAGAATGCTGTTAATTTGTAGTGTTTGTTTTTGTTGTCCTTGATATTGAAGATGATGCATACTCGTATTTAAGAGTAGTCAACTATTATATTAGGTCATTAGCGCACTTACAATACACACCATAGAGATCAGCGTCAATAAAAAATGACAGGAGTAAAAAAATGAAGCTCAGTATAGAGTTCCAAACATGGCAAAAGCACAGGTAATCGCGAATTTATAAAAAATAGGCCCAACGGTAGGGAAACTTGATATCAAGTTTATCTTTCGGCCCTTTCGGCCGTTTGGTTATCGTCCGTCCTTCCCAAGGTCGTGGGTTCAAACCCGGTACAGACAGATGGTTTTAAAGTGTGCTTTGAGAGCAATTTGCACATAATGTTGATGATATACGTGTTTAGGCTTTGTCTTCAAAATATGTTATCAGCATATTTTCACTGTAATTAATTAGCACGTTAACACCATTACCCAAACCTGTTGTATGCTATTTCGTAGTGTTTAGTTGACATCTATGCTTGTGCGATTCTTCACATTCCATATTGCTGCATTCGAACTATCCAACATCGAATTGAACAATACAAGTCTCTTTACATCTAACAGAAAATAACACTTGGAGTGTTATAAGTTTATACTAATTACTGCATAATTTTCTGTTTGTAATTATTATCATCTACCGTAATGTGAGCCTCTTTTAACCTGGGCTGTCTAAAGACTACTTTTGGAAGGTTTTAGCGAATTTGCGCTATGAATTAGTTTGAGTGTGTGAGTGAGAGAGAGAGAGTGAGTGGTTCTTGGAAGGAGAAGCAAGGCCACGTGCAGACGAGCCGAGCCGTGGGTGGGTGGATGGGTGAAATCCAGCTCCAGTCAGTATCAGTATTAGCAAGGAGGGAGAAGGTACAAGATGCTGCCATTGCTGGTGTTGCTGCTGGCTACCTGTGCGGGCCAGCAGTTCTTCAGGACCGAGTTGTTTCCAGAACAACTGGAACAACAGCAGGTCCAGTTCCAGCAGAGGTTGATACAGGATCAACTGCAACTGTTGCAGAGACAGCTCCAGGTGGCCGTCACCCCTCAGCAACAGGTGAGTCAGATCTGGGCACTGGAAGTGTTTCCGGTTAACTTCCTCCAGTTTCTTCTTGCCTCGTTCACAGCTGCCAACGTATGAGTAATATAAACGGCACGTTAGTCGCAGCTATCATTTATCGTACTCGAGGGTTCCAGGGTCCTAAGCCGCAAAGTGTAGCCGAGGGGTTGAGGGCTCTAAGCCGCAAAGTGTAGCCGAGGGGTTGAGGGTCCTAAGCCGCAAAGTGTAGCCGAGGGGTTGAGGGTCCTAAGCCGCAAAGTGTAGCCGAGGGGTTGAGGGTCCTAAGCAGCAAAGTGTAGCCGAGGGGTTGAGGGTCCTAAGCAGCAAAGTGTAGCCGAGGGGTTGAGGGTCCTAAGCAGCAAAGTGTAGCCGAGGGGTTAAGGGTCCTAAGCAGCAAAGTGTAGCCAAGTGGTTGAGGGTCCTAAGCAGCAAAGTGTAGCCGAGGGGTTAAGGGTCCTAAGCAGCAAAGTGTAGCCGAGGGGTTGAGGGTCCTAAGCCGCAAAGTGTAGCCGAGGGGTTGAGGGTCCTAAGCAGCAAAGTGTAGCCGAGGGGTTAAGGGTCCTAAGCAGCAAAGTGTAGCCGAGGGGTTGAGGGTCCTAAGCAGCAAAGTGTAGCCGAGGGGTTAAGGGTCCTAAGCCGCAAAGTGTAGCCGAGGGGTTGAGGGTCCTAAGCAGCAAAGTGTAGCCGAGGGGTTGAGGGTCCTAAGCAGCAAAGTGTAGCCGAGGGGTTGAGGGTCCTAAGCAGCAAAGTGTAGCCGAGGGGTTGAGGGTCCTAAGCAGCAAAGTGTAGCCGAGGGGTTAAGGGTCCTAAGCAGCAAAGTGTAGCCAAGTGGTTGAGGGTCCTAAGCAGCAAAGTGTAGCCGAGGGGTTAAGGGTCCTAAGCAGCAAAGTGTAGCCAAGTGGTTGAGGGTCCTAAGCAGCAAAGTGTAGCCAAGTGGTTAAGGGTCCTAAGCAGCAAAGTGTAGCCGAGGGGTTAAGGGTCCTAAGCAGCAAAGTGTAGCCGAGGGGTTGAGGGTCCTAAGCCGCAAAGTGTAGCCGAGGGGTTGAGGGTCCTAAGCAGCAAAGTGTAGCCGAGGGGTTAAGGGTCCTAAGCAGCAAAGTGTAGCCGAGGGGTTGAGGGTCCTAAGCAGCAAAGTGTAGCCGAGGGGTTAAGGGTCCTAAGCCGCAAAGTGTAGCCGAGGGGTTGAGGGTCCTAAGCAGCAAAGTGTAGCCGAGGGGTTGAGGGTCCTAAGCAGCAAAGTGTAGCCGAGGGGTTAAGGGTCCTAAGCAGCAAAGTGTAGCCGAGGGGTTGAGGGTCCTAAGCAGCAAAGTGTAGCCGAGGGGTTAAGGGTCCTAAGCCGCAAAGTGTAGCCGAGGGGTTGAGGGTCCTAAGCAGCAAAGTGTAGCCGAGGGGTTGAGGGTCCTAAGCCGCAAAGTGTAGCCGAGGGGTTGAGGGTCCTAAGCAGCAAAGTGTAGCCGAGGGGTTGAGGGTCCTAAGCAGCAAAGTGTAGCCGAGGGGTTGAGGGTCCTAAGCAGCAAAGTGTAGCCGAGGGGTTAAGGGTCCTAAGCAGCAAAGTGTAGCCGAGGGGTTGAGGGTCCTAAGCAGCAAAGTGTAGCCGAGGGGTTAAGGGTCCTAAGCCGCAAAGTGTAGCCGAGGGGTTGAGGGTCCTAAGCAGCAAAGTGTAGCCGAGGGGTTGAGGGTCCTAAGCCGCAAAGTGTAGCCGAGGGGTTGAGGGTCCTAAGCAGCAAAGTGTAGCCGAGGGGTTGAGGGCTCTAAGCCACAAAGTGTAGCCGAGGGGTTGAGGGTCCTAAGCAGCAAAGTGTAGCCGAGGGGTTAAGGGTCCTAAGCAGCAAAGTGTAGCCGAGGGGTTGAGGGTCCTAAGCCGCAAAGTGTAGCCGAGGGGTTGAGGGTCCTAAGCAGCAAAGTGTAGCCGAGGGGTTGAGGGTCCTAAGCAGCAAAGTGTAGCCGAGGGGTTAAGGGTCCTAAGCAGCAAAGTGTAGCCGAGGGGTTGAGGGTCCTAAGCAGCAAAGTGTAGCCGAGGGGTTAAGGGTCCTAAGCAGCAAAGTGTAGCCGAGGGGTTAAGGGTCCTAAGCCGCAAAGTGTAGCCGAGGGGTTGAGGGCTCTAAGCCACAAAATGTGGCCGAGGGATTGGGGGCTCTAAGCCGCAAAGTGTAGCCAAGTGGTTGAGGGTCCTAAGCCGCAAACTGTAGCCGAGGGGTTGGGGGTCCTAAGCCGCAAACTGTAGCCGAGGGGTTGGGGGTCCTAAGCCGCAAAATGCAGCCGAGGGAAATGTTGTATAAGATTAGGAATAAAGAAGTTGCGGCTGTGAAATGATGAGGGGGCGCAACCGTGAAATCAGTGAAGCTAAACCCAAATGATGCAGGATCGCAAAGAAACGGGAAGCGACTAAGGAGAAAGGGGACATTTAGACGTAGCGGACTGTATACATTGCATGTAAAAGAGGGTGAGTGTGGAAGTGAGAGCATCTGCTCCATCATGACGCAAGTACTTATGTATGTGAGACAGATCGAGGACGACCGCCCTTGCTTGCATGTTCAACTCAACTCTCACGTCAAACAATGAATGTTGCCCATTTGTTACACCACAATCATGGGGTCACATTGAATACTGCATGGAAACGTGGACTCACATGGAACTGAATCCTCGAGTGGGACCGGATCGAAATTTTGTTGCATGGAAACACCTATCCTATTCAAATCGATTTGAATCCACCAAAGATGGTAACTTGTACTGTAACACGCTGCAGGCTCATTTTCTTTTCTTAGTGAAAGTGATATAATAAAACTCAACAAAGCCACTTTTATTGTTTCTATAATCTCACAATATATTATCAAAAACATTCACGTACCCCAAAATACGCAGAAAACATATTTTATACAGGTTCGCCAATATAAACCAAGTGACCAACATAAAAGCTTGAATTATTTATGCTTGAGCCATGCGTATCCAAATCGATCTCATTCCCGGTTAAATTCAACATGGAAACGAGGATGCTATTGAGAGTGCGAATGGACTCAAATCGATTTCAATTCCCTTTAAAAGCGTAGTGATACTGTCAATAAGTATTTTCATTTGTGGCTGTCCTGTTGGGGGTCCGTGGTTTGATTCCTATCCTAGATCATCTGAAGAATGTCCAAAGTAAAAGCTGTTACGATGGTTTTAATTATGTTCAGTATCGGCAGAAACACTCAACATCAGTTAAATATAACCCACATGTAGCGTTATATTGCACTCAGCTTGTGAGCTTGTGATAATGCCAGTAATTATCAATAATTCACACTCACTGTTGGCATGGTAGTTAAGTGAAGGATATATATGTACCTACAGTATGGTTGAAATAAAGCTGGTACCTACAGGGGACAGTGAGTGGCCCCAACTGCATTAACAAGGCAACATTATGTCCTTAAACCAGTAGCTACTTATTAGCCCAGGATAACCTTGCAGCTTCCCAGGATTCACTAACGTACCTACATACATATGCGCGTTTTCAGCAGATACGCAGTCCTAACACATTGTTGCAACAAGTGGTTAGTCAATATTTCCAGTGAAAAATTCGCTCCGTAGGACTTACCTGATTCCTTCTCTATTTGGTACACATTATCCTTACAAAACCTTATTCTTCTTGTATGGCGAAGGAATTCAACAGTGTTTATTAATACGTTGCTATAGGCGATATGTTAGCATTCTGCATAGAACAATTATTTGAAGCAATTTACTGGTAGGTAAAAGAATGATCAACACTTTTAACAGCAAGCGAAATAAACAAACATCTAATAAATACATAAGCAGATAGATAACAGTAATTTATAGAACTGTTGCAGGTTTGTGGCACGAGTGAATGTTGAACTGCATGATGGTTACAAACAATTGACACGAGGTATATACAGGATGTACTTCATAGAAGCATTACAAACAAAAATGTGTAATGAAATTTTGTTCTTTAATCAGCCGATTTCGAAAAAAATAAATGGGGTTTTATCCAAATTGGATGCGTAATTCCACAATTATGTATGAAGATAAGTTTGTTACTTGTAGGATAAGTATAACCTATTTCTGACATGGGACATCACACAATAATTAATCACTTAAAAGAATTAACGGAATATTGCCACACGTGAAGTAACTCGACAATGTTTCGCTGAGGTTGGTTGGGGGCGGGGGTGCTGTGGTCGCTCTTCAAGTTCATCCCAGACCCCTCAATCCTGCAGGGGGGGAGGGGGGCGTCAGTACAAAAGATTTTCCAGATATCGTGGTGCTAAGTCCCAGGAAGCAGCTTATTGGAATACCCCAAAAACCAACTGTGACATTTTCCCTCATTATTGCGCGGTCTGGTTATATTCTATCCATTAGGTCGCATTTGCACTGCCAACTGTTACTGGTAAAGCTACGGCCATAGTTGGTGTTATCGCATCCTTTATGTTGCCACAGAAGCCTTGTATTTGAATACGTTGCAGGGAAGACAACCGATAGATTTGAAAACAAGATTCTGTTTGTATTGCTCGTGTGTGCGTGGTTTTGCCTGGAATTGTTTTAGAACATTATATGCAGTTTTAGTTACTGTTGTTATTAAATATATATTATGATATTTAGCGTTCAGAAGTGATTGTATCCAAAAGTGTTATTACAGAACAAGATGAGTAGGTTCATCAGGTGTTGTGTGGTAACGATGCTCATACATTGTTATCGTTTAAGTGTGTTTCTTTAACCCTGTGATATTTGAGGTTAGATATAATGCTTTTATTATGTAGGATGATAGTACTGTTGTTTTGTATGATGTCTGCTGTTTATTGAGTTCTAGGGAAGTGCCGATAGAGAGATAGTTGTGCGTTGCTGTATGTAGTAAAAGCGAGCGTTAAACACTAAGAGTGATGGTTTTATAGAAGGAACAAGATGAAGACGAAGATGATTGTATTACAGGCGCTGCTGCTGGAGCAACAAGCCCAGCTGCTACAGAGACTGAGGGACGCCGAAGGGCAGCTGCAGGAGTTACAGAGACGTCTCCAGGAGCGTCTTGTGAACGGTGCACAGCTGCCCCCAGTGCCTCCTCCAACACCTCCGCCGGTCAACTTGTCCTGTCAGATTGCTAACGGAGAGCCTGGTCTATGTCGTCCGCTCATACAATGTGTCAGTTTCTACGGGGATGTGTCCGAGCTGAGGAAACAGACTTGTCGCCTGGATAACGAGGACCTGGGAGTCTGCTGTCCACTCAGACGTCCACCTCCAAGTAAGTTTGAGAATGAGTTGGGGACAACTTAACTTGAAACCCTGGGTTAGCTTGTTCAAAAAGAACTTGCAACATTACTAAGATAAGTGAAGTTTTTAGTTTCTAATTTGTTCTTACTTTAGAATCTTGTTGCTTCAATTGTTAATAGCTTCAATTTTCCTTATTTAACATAACCTCATTTTCACAAAATGTATTGATGGTGTATAAAACCATCGACCTTAGGGACCCACTATTCACCTTGATGTGACATTAGATTCACAAGACATTTATTTTTGGAGCTAACATGCTCTATGTGGTTTTATTATGTATTTTGTTACACTTTATAAACGCAAATACATTTTAATACTTTGTAAGAAAAGTAGTTAAAACACCAACTTGAACAGCAGACGCACGCACGCACGCACGCTCACACACAAATTTGGAGAACCTGAAACATACAAAATAGAGCATCATTAGAAATGCAACACAATATACATATGTATGTATTCTCCTAGTGGACATAATGTTCAACATGAGAGATTCTAGTTACATGTACCTAGAAATTTATTTGGCCTTTACCTCAAACTAGGTATCTACTTCGTGTATAATTTCATTATATATTTTGTTGTAGATACAAGGAGATTAGAGGAAATCAAATTAATAGATGTATATAAACAGTTGCTACATGCTGACCTACAAATTTCACTTTCTCTCTATAATATTCCAACAAATAACTGAAAAGTTACAATGCTTTAAAAAGAACATAATATTGAAAACTCAAACAAATAACAATGGATATCTCAGAAATGGTTAATGCCACACCAAAATTATTTGAAATAAATTGTCTTTTAATTGTCAGTTATACAAAATTCCTTCTTAACGAAGAGGACATTAGAGACTACTCCCAGAAAATTCAAGATATATGTTTTAGTTGTCAAGTAACTTCATGTGCCTTTCTATACACAGCAACAACAGCGAAAACGGTAATATTAAGATTATTTTTACGAAGCTGTCTAGTTCTAAATTGAAATAGATTTTTTATTTATGTATGTTCTTTAACTATTGTAGCTCTCAGTGTCCCATTCTATATTGGATGTGCTTTTACACACCATAAATCTATGACATAGGACCACCAGCTTTATTTCCCTTCTGAAGGAAGTCGTACTAAGGATTTTTATACCCAGATAAAAGTTAATTGCCTTCCCCTGGATTTGAACCCATGTCTTAGGGAACCTATGTCAATTTCTTGTTAAGCATTTCTGAGATATCCTTTTTTGCTATTTTACGTCTTTAGTTTTTCAACTGATCACTATTCATTTTTTTTATGGTTATGCAAAGAAAATGGAATTTCAATGCCATTATATGACAATCCGGTTTTAAAAATGTATAATGTAAATTTATCTTAGTTCACAAGAAGTGTGTACAAGATTAAATTGTCTAAGAATAGTTTGTAACACTTGGGTAGACTAAGTCATATTATTGCAACACATTTTTTTGGCATTAACCATTTCTGAGATATTGCTTATGCTTTGGATTTTGAAAGACTATACATTTTGAAGTTCTAAAGACACTATTATTTTATTTCTCATGATGTGCAAGAAGGGAAATTTCACGCCAGGATATAGGGGCATTTTGACCAATTGTATGCCCATTATACATACAGTAAAATGTCGATTTAACAGACCCCTGTTCAACGAACTTCCGATTTAAAGGACTAAATTTGGCGTTGGTTATAAAATAAATTTAAATGAAATTTTGAGGATCTACAATGATTAAATTGTGACATTCTGCTGCTTGTCTGATTGACAAAGCTAGTTCATGCGTCTTTGGCTACATTAGTGAATGTTCATGTGCGCGTCACACACTCAATGGGTCACATGACTCTTAGCATCAGATTTTGTAATACACTGATGAAGGTAGGGAATAATTTAAGTGAATACGACTTACAAGAGTGGCTGGACACGGATGAGGGTGACCCAGGTTACCAGATACGAGTAATGAAGAAATCACTGCAAGTGTTCTACAAGAGGATGAAGATGAAGACGACAACAGTGATGATGAATCCTTGAAGTGTGCACCTAAATTATCTTTAATAAGAGACCACGTGGATGATGCAATTTCTTACGTGGAAAGATTTTCAAACCCACAAGAGCTAACCTATTAACATTTCAGACAGTTTCGCTCCTTAATCATAAAGAAGGAACATTCAAGTGGGAAGCAAA
Source organism: Tenodera sinensis (assembly GCA_030765045.1). Taxonomy (NCBI): domain Eukaryota; kingdom Metazoa; phylum Arthropoda; class Insecta; order Mantodea; family Mantidae; genus Tenodera; species Tenodera sinensis. The sequence continues at coordinate 4,213,604 of CM060974.1, forward strand.
TGGGTATTGACACTTCTTTCAAACCCACAACTTCACAGGGAACGACTTCTAACCAAGAGTAATTCATGTAAAGTAAATGGTATGTACCAATAAAACAGTTTCAATTGTTTTTGCTTCATTTTCATTCATTTTGCGATTTAACGGACTTCAAATTTTCCGGACAGCTCCTGGTCCCTTTAGGTCCGCTAAACTGAGAGTTTACTGTACAATGAAGCATGTTTATCTCAATTAATATGAAACAGAGAGAAAAATAAAGTTTCTTTCAAGTATTAGTATTTCTAAGTGATATACATTAATAGAGCAAGTGCAAAATAGAAAATGGTAGAGAGGTGAAAATGAGCTGTGAGTACTTACCTAATACTGTTTAGGCTGTATTTCCTCCGACGTGTTGTATCACTACTTCATTTGAAGGAACTTTGACCCAGAATTGTCCAAAGGTCTTGACGAATGTACTCCTGAGTAACAGAGACAAAGTTTGTGTCACTATTTGTAGGAGAACCAACTGCGTTAGGTTTATACTTGAAGCACTTTCTTATCTAAGCCCTCAAAAATAACAATAACAGGCTAAACAGAGGCATCAAGGAGCTGACTTCACTCGTTTAATCAACAACCAAAAATGTAATATGGACTTTTATCTAGAGTGCAGCAATTGATAATATATATTGTGGTAGTTAAAAATAATATTAAACTATAGCCCCAAAATAAAACATATGTAATTACAAAGCAACAATGTAAGAAACTATGCAGAGTGCGTATTGTGTTTTCACAGACTTGTTAAATAAACACTGAAGAAAAGACAGAAAATTTTGCCCACAAATTCTGATTAAATGTTTTATTTTTAGTGTTAAACTTGAATTAAGGAGAAGTAAAACACATAAAAAATGATACGAGGCAAATAATTTAGCCAAACACTAACATCGATCCAGTGCCATGCCCAAGATATAAGAAAAGGAGGTAGTCTAGCTCTCTGACTGAGGTTAAGCCGAGACCGATATTTAAAACAGTTGCAAACTGTGCCTCAATGCCATTACTAACCTCGATATACATAGGTACCTATATATAAAAATACAGCTTCATATGGCAGAACAACTTCTGGCACGCTAAACGTCATTACATCAATAATGTCAAAGTAGAAGTGCACTTACTTGAAGACTACAGTGGTGCTTCGTTGTGGAGGAACCCATGTGAGGCTGAAGCTCGAGATGGGGCGTCGGCTAATGTAGCTCGCAGCATTCTGAAAACAAAAGTCACCATTTACATCAACATGAGTACCCCTAAAAATAACTCTTTAAATTTATACAGTTCATGTATTGCCTGTCATGCCCCTCCATTTTGAGTTTCTCCCATACATAACAAAATTTTACAAATTCAAACATCTAATATTACTTTTAAACTATGTAACTAAATACTGAGGTTTCTTAACCACAGGCTGTTTTGTGTTTTTCTTTATTTAATATATAGTTGTTGTGTTTTTATACAGCTTTTATAATCACAAAATACAAATAGGAACAAAATAAAAATACAAAAGTTGGCATTTTGCCAAAGAAATTAGTTTGTTTTATGCAAAGCTTTTTAAAATTAAATATACAGAAGTTATTTATTTTTATCTATTTTAAACGCCCTGAAAAGTAGAGCAAATTTTGTAGGTACAAATCAAAATATAGAACTAATAAGTAGTATAAAGTATGAAACTAAAATGTAAAATAAAGTATAGAAATTATTTTTAAAAATATGTACAGAAAATATTAACAATGTTTTACTCAGAAGAACTACAAGTAACATAGGAATGTATATTTGAATCAAACTTGCATTGAAAATATTTTAGGACTACTTCAGTATCTGAAATGGCATTTGAGAATCCGTTCATGTAGAATCAAGCCTTTATATTATAAAAAGTACATTTTCCTTTCATTCTTTCTTAGCAAACTTATTTATAATGTCAGCTTTTAAAGCTACCTACATCTTTCTTATTGCATATTACAGTGTAAATTCTCCCGCCCTTAAAAGCTGGCAAATGCTCATTTGACCTATCTGTAATTGCCCTCTTTTGTTTCCTTGCTGGCATCTCACCATGCAAATCTGAGCTTACAAATTCTGTTCTACTTGAAACTCTCAATTATAACAGGACTTTTCATGTGTTTTATGCAATTGTACTTTAAATCAGCATTGCCAACTTGGGGAATGAAAACACACTGAATCCTGTCTTTAAAAGTACCAGAAAAGCACTAGAACTAACAAGCACAGTAAAACTTTGATATCTTTCCCACCATACAAAGTATCTTAACAAAGTATAAATCTGTTTATATAAAAAGTGTATAAAGTTTGAAACCTTTAAGGTGAAGCAATGAGTTAACAATTAAAATGGTCATAACCATTGTTGTTATATCTCAGGGAGTCCCAGCAGCGTTAGTAAGCATATCACAAACGTATCATATTTGAATGCCAGTAATCTAATATCTTCTTACTATGGAAAGTGGGGCCAGTCATGAAATCCTGCTCTGGTTACAAGTATCATCGTAAGTTTATAAGTAATACACATGCATGACGTCCATTTAAGGATTTCTATAAACACTGATTAGCCATTGTTTTCACTTGCTTGCCATACCAATTGAAATTATTTATTTAATAACATCTTTTATTTTCAAAATCACCAGATTAACTGCCAATTGGAAAGGGTAGAGTGAGACTGAAAAATTGAATGCAATGACCGGGATTTGAACCACAGATCTGTTGGTTACCGTCTGGCTGCTCTAACCTCTAATATGAGTGAGTTGGAGAATTTAATGTCATATCGGCACGTTGGCCATGATAGCTTAGTGGTTAAAGCAGCTGGACGGTAACCGGTAGATCCATGGTTCAAATCCCAGTCCTGACATTTAATTTTTCAGTCTCACTCTACCCTTTCCAATTACGTCCTACATATGGCTAGTGTGGAAAAACATTAATTACATTAACTGCTAATTATTTGAGAAAAACCGTGGCACTAACTACATAAACTTGGCACCAGATACATTTAAAAAGCCCCATATCTGGTGTCAAAAGCACTAAATTGGGAACCCTGTCTTAAATTATATGATAGAAGGCGGTGAGTTGTAGTTTCCGTATTTGTTCTCAGATGGTGTTGTTGTCAGAGACTTTTCATTTGTTATACGTATACTTTATATTGTAGTAAGCTGTGAGTGGTCGTTCCACAATTGTTTTTTGCATGTTAGTCAAGTGGTAAAGTAAAAGGCTTTTATTATTTACAGAACTTTGATGCTGGATCTGCTTCAGACATTTAATACTTGAAATTTCTGTTGCGTTGTTAAACACAAAAGTGAATCAGTACAATAACACCAGAGAACGACGACACAATTACACTGAAGTGTAACACTGGAGTATGAAGTTATTTATCAAAGTCAAACACACAGTCCTTTTCTAAAAGCAATGGAAACAAAAGTGGATTTTGGTAGAAACACTGGCCTAAGATTGTTTAGTTAGAGATGGATATTTGTTGAGCATATAGAGTGACTTACATTGGTTCCTCCAGGACAGGAAGAGACACGCACATTCTCATTGTCTGAGGGAAGGAACTGTCCTACAGGTTCATCAGTGTTGACGTCACGAGCTTGCACGTACAGGCCACGGAACTCGTCTCCTTCAAACTTCACTGTCAACATACAGTTACACATCACAGCACATTCTTACTTGCAATGCAATACAAACATGAGACTTTAAACAAGAAAGTTCACACGGAAGTCCCGAAAGACTGGATAGAAGTGCTCACATCAGCTTGGTCAAAGCCTTCACCATTTAATGAAGCAACATCTAAAAAAGTTGACCAATGGGCAGCATCCTTAAAGCCCTTCTAGTGTCCCTATGTTAGCTGTCCAGGAATGCAGATAAACAGTATACAAAATTACTGTTATTTCTCAGTTAATGTGATGGTTGGGAAGTTATCCTTCATAAAATATGAGTAGGTAATATAAACTTAATGTACTTGCAACAAAATGACAAAATAAGTAGGTAGGTACCTTCGACTGTGTCGCCACTGTCGGTGGTGATGGTGCTGGGAGTAGCGGTGATGGTGTAGGGAGAAGGATCTGAACTGGGCAGGTTGTTGCCATGTTCCGGGGTCATGCTCTCACACACAGAGCTGGGCACATGGTCCGGAGTCAGCTTGTAGTGGGCTGTGGTCAACTCCACGGGGACACAGTTCACTGCCCCAGCGAGCACGGCAATCACTACCAACAACTTCATTCTGAAAACAAACATCACATTACATGACCACCAAACAAATCAATTAATTAATAGTAAATTTGTTTAAAAAATCAAAATCTTGTGTAAATGCTCTAAAGAGAAGAAAACAAACTTTAAGTCAAATACATCAACTTATTGAATTACACAATTCAAGTGCAACTGCAGCCTGAGCATGAAAACCACTGCCTCACTGCAGCATCATATCACTCCACGTCTCGCATACACTTGCAAGGCAACGCTGTACTACGTTACGTTCTTTTCGACTCTTGCTTCTAGTGGCAGTTGATGGCCGTGCTGTAGGTACTTCTGACGTCATTCGTACTCTGCATCGCATGCGAGCGCACATCCCTCCGGTCTTTATATAACAACTTGTCGAGAGATTTACCTATTTACGTATTACCAGAGTTGCCAATGTTTAAAAGTAAAATTATCCTACCGGCCACTCAAAATTATCGTACATCGTAAACCAAATGCTACTACAATAAATGTATCAGTATAACACTTATGAAAATGTAATAGTAATGATGTTTATGGTATCCACTTACAAGATTGATGACCTCAAGTAGTATTATTACTTTAGTGTTCATCTTCCTCAACTGTTGCAGCATTATACAAATTTGTTGTTGATATAAACATTAACATATCGGTGGCTTGCAGATTTTCGGATCTACCACATTCTTTCATAAGCTGAGACGCCAGGATAAGTCAATTTACCGTATCTATTTCTAATTTTGGTTTTTATTAAACCTAGTTTGATATCAGTATTTCCACCAAGGTGACGTGTGTTTAACAACACTCCAGAAACTGCCAGGTTCAGGCATGTTCTTTATTTCACACGGAATATCGCTTATTCCGAGTTTTCTCCATTGATAATCAATTTTGTGAACAGTGTCTTCTTCATTGAGATTACCAGATCTGGACACACTGGCAACAAGAGGATAAATAGTAGAATGAAACGGTTGCCTTGGAGGGGTGGAGACAAGTGCTGTCGCTATTTGTAATTCATTTCATTTCTATGGTGTGACAAACCAGTGAAAATGATATTTCGCCGGTACCTATCGAAATTAATCGTACGGGTTGGCAGCCATGAGTACATACATTCAAATTATCGTACACTCCCATAAATATCGTACGGGTTGGCAGCCATGAGTACATACATTCAAATTATCGTACACTCCCATAAATATCGTACGGGTTGGCAGCCATGAGTACATACATTCAAATTATCGTAGGCCCCCATAATTATCGTACGGGTTAGCAACCCTGCGTATTACGTTTTTCTTCCAATTACTTACATAAAGATCAAGTCACATTTTGTATTCTTGTTTATGTACACAGGTAAATCTAGCGACAAGCTTTTATATTATATAAATTGTGTAATGTGATAAATTGATGGATTTGATTTAATTTAAAGCGTATTTTCTTCTTTTTAGAGCACTTAAATAAAAGCTTGTTTTTTAAAAACTGCTTACGTACGATTAATTTATTTGTATTTTATTCGTGTTGTTCTCAGCAAACCCATACCATGAGCATGCATAAAAAATAACTAGACCGCCATTTTGGACGATCCGCCATATTGGATTTAAAATGACGTCACATAGCTAACCATGCATTGTCATCCAAACTAAACGTGTATTTAAAATTGGACCCGAACATACAAACATTGCAAATTAAATAAAAGCTTGTAAAAACGAATAGTGACTTGCCACTTGAAAATTCAAACCAATAAGGTATGACATCAGTCACAAAATATTTGCCATACATTGTATATTTTAACAATATCTCCTACTGTTCCATTTGTACTCCGTGTTTATTGACAATGGTCACATCGGCTGCTTTTCCTCTGGAATATATCGCAATGTCCTAGTTCGTATACAGTACCCGCTCCCCAACCAAGAATCGAATCCAGAACCCGTCGCACAGCATAGTCTGTGCTCTATTGATTGGGCTGCTGGACCAGCGTAAGATGTACATTTTTTGTATACTAATATGTTGTATGTCTCTTACACTTTATGTTATATAAAACTGTTCAGAATGAAGAGGACTTCACAGAATATTCACAGAAAAATCAACACATACATTTCATTTGCATTAAAATATATTACATATATGGTATTTTAATTGGTATTTTAATTAAAATTGTTAGAGCAGTCTTCCAGAAAATGAACATTTTCAAAGTTGGGTACTGAAGTCCAAACTTAGTGTTTCCGCTCAAATATCGTTGGTATTGAACTTTCAGATGTAATGGAATATTTGCTTCTGTTGCTATAGGGATAGCAGAAAAAGTAAAACAAGAGGGCACTGAAACAAGGGAACATCGTTGCCTACGACAATTTGTTCATTTTAATAATGACAGTAATAATAAATTGTATGTTAAACGTGTAAGTCTTATAATAGTCATTATGTGTAAAGCAGTGTTATCTGAGTGTTAGTGATGATAGGCGATTTTAAATTGACCACAGAAGTAGAAGTTCCTCGAGTGAGCACAAGAAAACGAAAATTATTCAGGGAAAAGGCGTAAGTATGGAAGAATGCTTGTTATGGAGTTAAAATGGTTTGTCTCTGTGTGCATGCTTGCTGTTTTCTGGCCTAGAAGAACCATTTCCACTATTTTTGTGGTCATGTACAGTTCCAATATGCAAAGACAGGTTAAGTGCTGTTTTTAAGGTTTCATAATCAAAATAAGTACGTAACAAAAGTGTATAGGTTAGGTCGTGTCGTACGTCTTGTATTACTTGTGATATTTGAGGCTGTTTTCCTGGTTGACAGCTGCATGACCTTGCTCAGGCCGCGGGGCAGCTACTCGCTCAACTGTTCCAGTAGTTGGGCGAGACGGAGCCTCTGGTTCCCAAGCTCGCGAGTTCGAGCCCGACGGAGGACGATGCATTTTTGCGGGCACACAACTCCTTAGCCGGTTACGTAGATTTATGGCACTTGCGGCTTAGGGCCCTCAATCCCCCGCCTACATTTTGCGACTTAGAGCCCTCAAAAATAACCCGCCTCTGTAGCGTGTCTGCCTCACATCCAAGAGGTCGCGAGTTCGAATTGCGGTTAGGGTGACCCAACCTATAAATTCTCGAGAGTCAGACTATCCATTTATATACTATATCTGACCAGATTAAATTAAATAGGATTGGTTTCGTTGAGCGAGCTCACAAGTAGCCATAGAAGCCCATGAACATTGAACATGTCAATGGAAATATACAGTAAAGCATAAAAACACATCACCTACATACGTACATATATACACGCACGAAGAACAAAGCAGGGATAATTGAAAAACACAATCACATCTGGTTATGGCTTCACGGGAAATGAGTTGTGTTAAATGAATAACATTGACGCTGTAATAGACTATTACAATTCGCATGGCCTTCTTCAGGAACTGTTAGATATTCATTTGACACGGCTCACCTCCCGTGAAGCCATGACTCACTGCCTTTCCATGGGCAATTTAAATCGATTTGAGTCGCGTTTCCATGTTGAATTTATTTTGGAATGAGATACACTTGAATACCCAAAGTTCAAACATAGATAATTGAAACAATTATGTTGGTCACTTAGTTTATGTTGGCGAACATGTACAAAATGTTTTCTGAAGTGCGTTTTGAGGTTAGTGTTTTACTGCACCACTAAAATTTCGATCCGGTCGCACTTCTAAGAGGATGGGATCCAAGAATTCAGTTCGAGCTCTATGTGTTGCGATGTATTTCATCCAAAAGAGAAAAATACAATTTATACATTAAGACTTTTCTGTTGAGAAAAACTGATAAATAATTTCCAAGATTTACATTAAAAATATTTTATCTCCAAAAATAAATTTGAAAATTGAAAATATTGAGTTGAGGGATATTTATGTGAGATGTTACAACTTTTACTGCCATTTTAAATGATTTATGTAAGTTTGTGAACTATCAGAGCAGTGGGAAATTTTCAAACATTCATTTTAACCGAGTATGTTGAGAATGCGCTTCAGTATACGTATATGCACGCACATTTACACTAGGTGAAATATCCGACCTTGTCCGTGGTTTGACAATTGTCCAATAGTCTTGTGTTTCTTAGGAAACATTTAAAAATATTACTTACTCACTTAAACAAACAATTAAAACTCTTAGGATAGCACAAAGAATCAAAATAAACATTTTATAGCATTGTTGAGCAACTACAAACACCACAGTGAGAAAAACGAGTAGAGAAAACCATGTGAATGTAATATGTTGCATTTCTATTTCAATCATAGAAAATTGTATGAATTGTTTCTAGAAGACAGAGCAGAAAAGAATATGTGAATGTGCCACGTAAAAGAAAAAGTACAGAATGCAACACATTGCGTCTTAGAAAATAGTTTATAGAAGAGAAAGCAGGGAAAGACATGTGATTCTGTTTCGTAAAAGAAAAATGAACAGAGAAAACAGTGTGAATGTACTACGATGCATAAAAACCTTCTGCATGAAAAATACATTTAGATGTAGGTACTGCTATTTTCTGCAGTTGGAGTTTATCAACTCTGCAGCGTAACTATTACATTCACATGGTTTTCTCTACGTGGTCTTGTTCTACATTAAGGTTGAGTATGTAAACAAAAGACACACGCAGCACCAAAATGGTGGCGTGAGATAGATAGATAGATGCGGTAGGTACATACCTGAGTGAGTGAGTGGTTCTCTGTGATGCTCCGGGAGACGGTCTGTTCTGTTATATACTGAGAGACAAGGACGGAGACAGCCTGCCTACACAATCCGGTGCATTCCCTCTGCACCTCTCCTGACCTTTCTTATCATATCCTACTCACATTGCTGCTTCAGACCTTTCCTTGTCCATTTTCAACATTTTCTATCCTCCACCAATTTACCATTCTCTTACATACCTACCTACGTATATTACCATAATCATTGCAATTTCACCAAAACAGAGAGAAAAAAAAAAAGGACCTTCGTATTTAAATTCTAAAAAATCTGATGTAGATACAAGGGGAATATTGGAATACAGCAGACTGTGAGAGATAGTCAAATCTCTTAAAACTAGTCACTACATGATGGCTTTAAAATTCCGTTTTCTTTGCACGGTATAGATAAAAAGTGAACAACGACCTTCCATTTGAGAAGAGTTTAAGTTCTCCAAAACACACACAAATAACAAGGAATATCTCCGAAATGGTTCATTCTACAACAAAATATTATTTGGATATAAATTGTGTGATTTAGCAAGATCTATATTTTTTGTACTGTAAGATTTTAGACTAATTAAAATCGTTAGAGCCATTTTTCAGAAAATCAAATGTTTTAAAAAATTTCAATGTAAAGAGTAGTTTAGGGTGGGGCAATTTTAAGTAATTTCAAACAATTAACCACGTTCCACTTGGTGTATGCATAGCACATCGCCGCGTTGCAGTAACTTTATCGCACACTGCCAGTAAATATTACATTTCAATAATACAAACGAATTGATTAGTATTTTATCACCAACATTCAAACCAAAACTTTCCTTTTCATGTTCACCTTATCAGTTTGCTTTTTATGTGCCTGCCGCCCAAGAGGAATGGATTCATTTTCCGTGGTCTAGAACAGGGATGTCCAACCTTCTCTCTTTAGCAGTTTATACATTTTCTGGGAATGTCCTCTCCATTCTGGATGACTTTTGCATAAATGGTAAACAGTAAGAGACAGACAATTTATGTCATATTTTGAGTGAACCATTTCCGACATATTCTTTATTTGCTTGAATTCACTTAAAGCCTACCATATACCCTTTGTACCTACAAGAAAATTAGCCATAAGTTGTTGGTGTGGGTGGCTCAGTTGGTTAGACGCTGGCCTACTGATCCCAAGGTCGCGGGTTCAAATCCGACCCAGACCTATGGTTTTTAAGTGTGTTTAAGAAGTTCCAAATCAGTGGATTTACTGGAATGCAAAAGAACTCCTGTGGTACGAAATTCCGTCACACCGGCGACGCTGATGTGATCCTGACAATCGGCAGGGTCGTTAAACAAAATAACTGAGACATTCGTGAACGCGAAAAATGTATAACTTACCCCGGACGCCATTTTAAGTGCCCTAGGCCTTCTATATGTACTTAAATGTGACATACATTCAACCGTTTTTATCACTTGACATTTTCAACATTTTTGTCCATGTAAAATGTTCCAGTTTTTGTACTCCACTCATGAAATTTCCTACACGTGTCCACAGAGACATAAAAATAAATAAATTGCTGTAGGTTTTATTGTTAAATGTGTTTGAACATATATTTTTAATTTTGAGATACAAACATTACATTTTAGCCAAAGAAAAGATATTTCCAAGTTTCAAAATATATTACACTCACATGACTTTCTCTACTCTTGTACTAACCATTCTTACAAACCCTTATTCCTATATCTTCTTCATGTTAGTTGAGATAAACATTTGTACAAATTATCTTATTGCTTATTTCCTTGTAGGTACAAGGGGAATATGGGAATACAGTAGGCTTTGAGTGATAGTCAAATGTTTTAAAGCTTTGAGATCCGGTTCTCTTTGCACTTTTAAGATATAACAAAATGAATAGCGATGTTCCATTTGACGAAAGTTTAAATTTTCTGAAACTCACACAAATAACAAGGAATATCTCCGAAATGGTTCACTCTACACAAAAGTCATCCAGACATGAGCGTCTGCAGACTTTTTTTCAGGGGGGGGGGCCGCATGTTGGAAGTTTACAATTAAACAATATTAATACATTATTCTGTTGTCAAAAACTGTAAAAGATGAGTTATAGCAGGTATTTGTTGCGGATAAGCGTATTTATGGTAAATGAAAACTGTTCTTTACATCAACAATAAGGCAATGGTCCAATAGTACTTGATTGCATATTACATTTACTTATTTTAAAGGGGGACCGCTGGCCCCCCTCCCACTTGCACCCCCCCCTTCGCGACGCCCATACGTCCAGAGTAAACACGACTACGCAGGCTATAGCCAGAAAATTGGTTTTTAACCGAGTGTTCATTTTTGCATTGTTGTTCACATACACACACACGCGCGTATTTTTTTTTTATTCAGGGGGCCTCGAAACATACATTTCCGGTGAAATATCGACATCGAATTTTTGGGTGGAATATAGTATTTCCTGCACTTACTATACGTAGTAGAGAAAGTAAAAATTAGTATTATTATTTGATATTTTGAACCCTTGGTGCGGTACTGCCTGCCGTAGTGTTGTTTCTCCGCTATGTGGGCTAAGCCTTGAAACAAGTTGTTTTTTCCTCCTCAACTTCATGGAAGAGATTAACAACACGTTGTTTTCCTTAGCATTGCTTCATATGTTCCTGGCTGAGTGTACGCCGTATAGCGTCATGATTCAATTCACACGACTTTCTGCACCCACTTTGAGCGTTTACATTGAAACGCTAGGTACTGCATGCGCATGCCTGTGTGAACAGCATCTCTCAAATCCCCCCACCCCACCCCAAAGTACCCTTTACATAGAGCATTGTTCCAAACTAGCAATTTTAATTAAAATATCTTGTTAAAACACAAAATTTATGTCACACAATTTTTTGTGTGCAAATAACGAATTCCGAGATGTTCCTTGTTATTTGTTTGAATTTTGCAATACCTATACTTTTCGCTTAAAACCTATTGTACTCCCACATTCCCCTTGTACCTAACATAAATTAGATAGAAAAGGTGTGTATTTGTACAAGAGTGAGTAGAGAAAGTGATGTGAGTGCATACGTAAGACATATCTGCTTCAGTTTAAGGGCTACTCGTTATATGCTACTCCCGATTCTTTTCATTATTAACATTTGAATGCATTTTTAAGATGACTATTCGCACTGATATTACGTCATACAGCGTGTTAATTTGTTTGCGATCTTCAATTTTCTTCTGCATACGTGTTCACAAAAACAGCACGATACCAAACAGAAGGAGAAACAGAAATTGTACGCGGAAGCAGTTTGATCAATTCATTTAGTAAGTTAATTAATGTTTGATAGTGTTTACTTCTTGTAATGTTTGTACACACACTTTATTTTAATTGTGAGACAGCGAAATCCCATTTGAGTACACTAAAGTAACGAAGACTGACTCCGTGATTTGGTGTTTATGTCGGGGTTGCAATGAGTTTCACTTCATGTGACGGGACGTAACCTTAAGGTTTAACAGTTGTGCTTCTCTATTTGCTTCAATACTCTTTCTCTGTTTAAAAATGCTTCTTACTCCACATTTCGTATTCCCTTTGTTTTCATTTCTAGAAAACAACCTCGGTTTATAAGAAAACAACTGCTTGAAATATCCGCCATGCTGGTTGACTATAGCGATAGCCAATCAGAATCGTTCCCTTTAAGTTAAATGCGTCCTAATACAGTTTCTAGTTTAGGGACATTTCACGCCAAGTTCATCGTAATCCTGGCATTAACCTTCAAATCCAGAGGTCACAGGTTCGATTCGCGACTGGAGGTGGGCTTTTTATTTAACTAGGGTTATTCCCCATCTTCCCCAGAGTGTAGAAGTATGAATGTGTGTGTGCGTGTGTGCGTGTGTGTGTGTGTGGTTTTTTTTTTTTTTTTTTTTTTTTTTTTTTTTTTTTTTAAATGCATGCTCCATTCCATATGAATACTACATGCTTGAATTTATTTATTTACATACAATTTACATTTTATATACATGTACATGTTGGTGATGTTCTATTTGAACATCTACATCTTTATTTACCTCTAATTTTTTATCTACCTTAGTCTAATTCAGTACTTCTCTATTGTGATAATTACAGTTTTTTTTGTTTTTTTTTATGTTTGCTGTTTAATGCTATTGTGTGGGTGTGGGGGTGGGGTGGGTGTGTGTGGGTGTGTGTGTGTGTGTGAATTTAATGTAATAACGAAAAGCGATGCGAGTGAAGATCATAGCTGTTGAACAATTGAGTTTCCTGTAAGAAGGGGCTATATAGCAATATGGCGTTTTATCAAGTAGCTCCTCCAGGACCTGGCGAGGCTTAGTGCACTCCGTGTCAGACCTCCCAGTGGTAGAAAAATCCGAATCGAACCCGCTTCTACCACTGTGCCACGGCGAAAGGCTCATTAGAGGGGAAATACACAGCTGTTGATAGAGGAATCTATATAAAAAAACGGCACGCTTTCTGTCCATATGTTTCCTCATTGCGATGTCTTTGTTTATCATGCAGTGAATCCCCTGTCCAGGGTCGATCGCTGACCCCGAAACAATCTGGTCACTTGACGCTCTATGAGCGATAAATCATTTGTAAACAGTCTACGTCTACTCCACTTCGAAGTGAAATATCCTACATGTTACATTCACATGACTTTCTCTGCTCTTGTAGTAACTAACCCATTCCCATATCTTCATCTTAATAGACATAAACATTTGTACAAATTATCTTACATATTGCTAATTTTCTTGTAGGCACAAAGGGAATTCCCTACACTTTAAGTGATAGTCAAATGTTTTAAAACTAGTCACTATGTGATGTGATGATTCTCTTTATATGATCAGGAGAGGGAAAAAAAAAAAAAATGTGTCGGAAATGCTTAACGCTCCCCCTGAAAACGAGATGTACATTTTTATTTTCTCTACTAAGTAGAGGAAGTTTGGTACCCGACTCAAAAACTCGATGTCGAGATTTCACCGGAAATATGTTTTGAGGGCCCTGAATAGAAAAAAGCATTTTTAGAAAAAGTTCTGTGTATCTTTAAATAACATAACTCAAAAACGAAAAATTGATTAAAAATTAAAGTTGTCATACGTTTGAGATATTTTTATGACAAATGAAATGTATATCTTGAATTTTCTGGCTATAGCCCCTGCAGTCGTATTTACTCTGGACGACTTTCGTATAACTCGTAATCCGTTAGAGATAGACCAAGTCTTATTATACAAAAAATGTAGATCTTGCTAAAATACACAATTTATATCCAAATAATATTTTTTTGTAGAATGAACCATTTCGGAGATATTCCTTGTTATTTTTGTGTGTTTTGGAGAACTTAAACTTTTCTCAAATGGAAGGTCGTTGTTCACTTTTTATCTATACCGTGCAAAGAAAAACGGAATTTCGAAGCCATCACGTAGTGACTAGTTTTAAGAGATTTGACTATCTCTCATAGTCTGCTGTAATCCCATATTTCCCTTGTATCCACAAGAAAATTAGTAATAGCAGGAGAGGCTTTCATATGTGATAACTGTGAGCGCGAAGCGCGAGTAGTATTCCGCGAAATAATTGATAATTTATTGATTTAATATTACTACTGATTCAGCGGTAAACAACGTACAATAACATCGATACATTTTAATGAAGATTTGTTTCACGGTTGGCACTACAAGTAATCCAGTAGGGAAATGAGCAATTAGAAGGGCATTCATTAAAGGTAGATCAGGTGTCCTATATTTAAAAGTACAGTTGTTTGACTTCAATTAAGATACGAATATCCTCACTAGAATATTGCCCAAATGTTCTGTCTCACATTTTTAATGTCCTGGTAATTGTTTTTACTGCGCATGAATATTTCAAATCTTGAGAGACGCAAGAAAGTGCTTAGGATGACGGAACCGAGAGGAGGAGGAGGTGGCTTTGTACGAGAGTAGAGAAAGTCATGTGAGTGTAACAGATTCGATTTTTATTCGTAGTATGAGCTATTTCCGAGATATTCTTTTTTCAGATGGTTGAGGCTGTTTAAACATCAGTGTCGCTTTAGTGTAGTGTAGTTTTGCTTATGAGGAAGAATGAGAAGAGCAACGCATCAAGGCAAGCAGCAGCAGGTTGCGACGTTGCAACAGTGGAGAAACCTAACCTGGGCCAAGGCAGTTCAACAGCCTTTGTGCCCTGCATTCGGTCATCCTGCTTCACTCTTTGCAACTTGCACTTATCAATATGACGTAAATTGCTTGGTGCATTTTCCAAATCTTCAACAATTCACTTTTGTTTAAATTAACAGTAGGTATATTAAAAATGCCGCTGTCCTTTGGGTTAGAAGTCGCCATTGCGCATTCTCTGTAGCTGGGTGGGTGGGTGGATGGGTGGGTTCCAGGATGTAAGTACCTACAATGCACAACACCCATTCTCTTTAACCTCAACAACGTACTTTAGTTTATATTATAAACAGTGAATGATAAGCACGTTAAGAACGTACGCTCAAGTGATTTGTTATGATCAGTAAGTGCTAATTAAACTCAAGGGGCCGTGTCCAGACGTGGCTGTGCTATACTTGGACGGGAAATGCTGCATTATGCAGGAAAACCGCTTTGTCATCTATCTCCATTGTTTTTATAATGGTTACTATCATTTGTTGTATAATGTTCCCATAGCACAATGCGATGTCACACTCACATGACTTTCTCTACTCTTGTACTAACCATTCTTACAAACTCTTATTCATATATCTTCTTCGTGTTAGTTGAGATAAACATTTGTACAAATTATCTTATTGCTTATTTCCTTGTAGGTACAAGGGGAATATTAGAATACAGTAGGCTTTGAGTATGTCTTAAAGCTTTGAAATTCCATTCTCTTTGCATGCCCAAGAGATAAAGAAGTGAATAACTACCTCCAATTTCAAAAACGTGTTAAGTATTGCAAAACTCATGCAAAAAAAAAAAGGAGTATCTCCGAAATGGTTTACTCCAAAAAAAATACATTTCGACATAAATTGTGTGTTTTAGCAAGATCTACATTGTATAGTAAGATTTGGTCTATCTCTAACAGTTTACCAGTTATACAAAAGTCGTCCAGAGTAAATATGACTACATGGACTATATCCAGAAAATTGAAGATATGCATTTCATTTACCATAATATGGCATTTTCTGACTGACGTCACCTGTCTAGTTCAAGGTGAGAGAGTACCAGACCATGCTAGTCTCATACCTTTATCAACACGTGACGTGTTACACAAACTTATTTCTACAAAACACAAGATAACAAGTAATTTTGTGTTAACGGTAAAAGCTTTGTGTTTTTGTTAACGTTCTCCAACGTAATGTCATATCGGACGGTCAATGGATGAAATGATACTCAAACGACGTCCCGACATTCGTCCCCTCCGAAGGAGTGTCGCCTTGTCGTGGCGGAGGGGCTCAGTACCTGAACCAGACGGCCAACTAAGTGTCATTTTGACTACTGGTAGGCAAGAGGTGAGGGGAAGCAAAGAACATTCCAAACGGGTAGATGAGGCTCGTTAGTCTTGGTCGACAACTCATCTAGGAGAAGAGGACTCCGAAATCAAACTCCCCCAGGGGCTCCTACTACGGTAGGTACGGGTTTGGCGTACCCGGGGCCCCGAGCCATACTCTCGATTGGGTTCCTCCAAGAGGTGAGAGGGCACATGCCAAACGCCCAATCAACTTTGGTCCACTTTTGTGTTTGACCTCCCACCTGTTACCTCCCTGTACACAGTCTGATGGATAACCTACGCGCGGGTCGTCGGAGGATGGGGTGACGCAAGGGGTGACTGGGTAATCGCGTAAGTCCCAGCCCCTGGTTATCATGTAGGATCTGTGTGCGTATCCGCTGATAAAGGTCAGTGCCGGGGAG
This sequence comes from Tenodera sinensis, assembly GCA_030765045.1. NCBI lineage: Eukaryota > Metazoa > Arthropoda > Insecta > Mantodea > Mantidae > Tenodera > Tenodera sinensis. The sequence continues at coordinate 4,230,370 of CM060974.1, forward strand.
GGGCCATTGCATGAACTGATGCACTCCTGAAGGCGATTGGGTCCCTCTGTCTATACATTGGGAGGTGAGACCCTAGGGTGAGCCAGGTCCAGGCCAGGACTCTCACCTAAGCCGGGGTGGTGCCCAGGATGTGAGCATGCCATCGGAGACATTTGCAATGGTGGAGGATATAATCGCAATGAGTTCCCAAAAAACTCAAAAAAAAAAAAAACATTAAAGTTTATGTAAAGGAAGTAGCAGAGTCGAGTGGTCCTCGCTACTTAGTAATATCAAGAACTGAGGGAGACAAGAAATTTTTATCGGTGAGCCCATTTACCATACAAAAGGGTTTGGATAACATTGCTGGTCCAGTAAAGTCATGCACTAGATCTCGCAATGGACTGCCACATTGTAAAACTGGTGCCCGTTAAGAAAACAGTTACATGAAAGCCACATACATGAATATGAGTCCTAAAGATAAACATTCCGGAGTTAAAACTGTCCCCCAATCGAATCGGATCTCGCAATGGCACGCTCCTGGTTGAAGCACATTCAGGTACCCAGGCAGCTAAGATACTGAAAGCGAATATGCTAGCAAGTTATCCTGTCAGTGTTCAGATGCACAGAACTTTGAACTCCTCGCGCGGAGTGATAAACACCCGTGCATTGGATGATTTAAGCAATGAGGAGATTCAAGAAAATCTTACGGAACAAGGCGTTACTAATGTTTACCGGGTTCAACGCAAAGAAGGTGGTGAACTGAAGCCAACACGTACCCTGTTCCTGACCTTTGATCGGGTAGATCTCCCGCAAAGGATTAAGGCAGGGTATGAGTCCATCGAAGTTAGGCCGTTCATCCCGAACCCGCTGAGATGTTTTAAATGCCAGCGCTTTGGGCATACAAACGAGTTTTGCAAGGGAATACCTACTTGTAATAACTGTGGGGATGCATTACATGATGGTGATTGTGCTGCAGCGCCGTCATGCGTAAACTGCAAGGGTGAACATGAATCCAGTTCCCGAGATTGTCCCCGTTTTGTAGAGGAAAGAGCGATCCAAGAGACACGGGTTAGAGAGAAGGTGCCCTTCTCAGAAGCCCGGAAGCTCTTGCGTCTACGCCAACCCTCTGTTCCAAGATCCGGTACCTATAGCTCAGTTACAGCTAAAACGGTACCGAAACGAGAAATCGCAACACAAACCAGCGATATAAATGGGGCAACAATATCAGAAAAGACACCCCGAAGCTCAATTCCAAAGCCTTCTACATCGGCACGCAAATCTGTGTCAACGTCTACAACGTCCGTAAGTGCAAAGAACATCAGCGCTACATCACCATCAAAAGCATCAAGATCAACACAAGATAGAAGCAAGCCCGTAAGATATGATGCCTCACCGATTAAGTTCAAGAAGACCTATACAAGAAACGACTTCCTCAAGGAAAATGGTACGTCCGATCCCAGTACATCGAAGGGATATAGGAGTCCCCGAACATCTCCTCGAAGATCCCGAAAATCTTCTTCTGGAGAATCTTCAGGGGTGGACTCAGACCGGCGTCTTTCGTCTTCGCCGGTCCCCATTAGCAACCGGTTCGAGACACTCGAACCCAAGTTTGCTATGGGAAAACGCACGTCCTCGGCAGAGGACATGGAACTAGAATCTGCCCACACTGGAACACCCCCAGTGGAAAAGAGGCGCGAAAAAGCGTCTGACAAAACTATAAGCCCAAGAGAAAAGAAACGGGCGAAATTAGTTCGACAACCACCTACTCCAAAGTAATGAAGAGTTACCTTGGAATTACCTATCCCATACACAATGCAATATGACTATCCTACAATGGAACATACGTGGAATTCGAACTCAAAGACCAGAACTTGAGCTTTTGCTCAAAGAAAACGAACCTCTGGTTGCATGTTTGCAAGAGACTAAGCTGCGTCCTCAAGACGCTTTCCATCTAAGGCGATACACCCCAGTACGGTGTGATGTCACACCAGAAGAGGGTGTTCCGGCACATGGCGGCGCTATGATACTTGTGAGAGATGACATATATATGCAATCTGTACCAATACAGTCTGATATCCAATCAGTTGCAATAAGGATTCTACTGCCAGACATCCATTTCACCATCTGTAATATATATTTGCCTCCGTCCCATGACTTCTCGCACATTGATTTAGACGATCTAGTTTCCCAGTTGCCAACACCTTTTCTGTTGGTGGGAGACTTCAATGCGCACCACCCACTTTGGGGTTCAAGTCGCGCTTGTGCGAGAGGTACATTCATTTCCGATTTTTTGGACAGTCACAACCTAGCTCTCCTCAACACTGGAGAGCCTACATTCATTTCGGACTCTCACAATAGTTTCTCGCATCTTGACCTTGCAGTTTGTTCTCCTCAGTTGGCAGTCTCCTTACAATGGAATGTCATCTCTGATTTACACTCTAGTGACCACTTCCCATGTCTTATTAGTCTCTTGACACAACATACTTTTTCCAATCGTATGCCCAGATGGCGTTTGGACCATGCCAACTGGAACCTTTACACCCAGTTGGCTGTCTTTACCTACAACGAGCATGACTCAGTGAATAGTTTGGCGCAGGATCTCACGGAGACGATTCTCTCTGCTGCTGAACAATCGATTCCGCGGTCGACTACACACCCCCGTCGATTTCCCGTCCCCTGGTGGACGGAAGAATGTCGGAATGCCATTCGTGCTCGAAGGCGTGCACTTAGGGTTTTCCAACGTCACCCTACTGTGGAAATCCTAATCGAATACAAGAAAATGCGCGCCAGGTCCAGACAAGTCATTAAGGATAGCAAAAAGTCATCATGGAGCAAATTTGTAGCTTCATTTAACCGACACACACCTTCCTCGGTTGTGTGGCATAGATTAAGGCGTGTTGCAGCTAAAACGACCCAAATACCAATAGCGGGACTAAAAACAGCCACAGGAGCTGTTGTTGATTCATTTGAAGTGGCCAATACCTTTGGCAGTGCTTTCGCACAAGTGTCTTGCTCGGAAAACTACTCCCCTGCGTTCCTTCCAATTAAAACTCAGGTGGAATCTCAAGGCTTCTCGTTTCGTTCTAGAAACGTAGAAGATTACAATCGCCTTTTCACCATGGCAGAGCTGGAGCATTCCCTGAAATCTTCGCGATGTTCAGCACCAGGACCGGACGGTATTCATGTACAAATGTTACAACAGCTCTCTCCTGAAGGTAAGGCATTCCTGCTCGAGGTCTATAATTGTGTTTGGGTTGACAATATACTCCCAGAAAATTGGCGGGAGGCCACCGTTATTCCCATCTTGAAGGCTGGGAAGGACCGTCATCTTCCCTCCAGCTATCGTCCTATTTCCCTCACCAGTTGCGTCTGCAAAGTGATGGAACGCATGATCAATGGACGATTGGTATGGTGGTTAGAAAGTCGTAACCTACTGACTAATATCCAGTGTGGTTTTCGACGACGCCGTTCAACTGTTGACCATCTTGTGTCAATATCGACACAGATAATGGACGGGTTTATGAAGAACTGTCAAACCGTTGGCATATTTTTCGATCTTGAGAAGGCTTATGATACGTGCTGGCGAGCAGGGATTCTACGTTCCCTGTATGCCTGGAACATACGTGGACGCCTACCACTTTTCATTCAGGAGTTTATGAAGGACCGCTTTTTCCGAGTAAGGGTCGGCTCGGTTTTTTCTAATTCTTTTGTTCAGGAGGAGGGAGTACCTCAGGGTTCGGTGCTAAGTGTCACGCTCTTTGCTATAGCAATTAACTCCATCTGGAAATGTGTTCCACCTGGAGTTTCGTCATGCCTATTCGTAGACGACTTCGCTGTCTATTCCACTTCTCAGCTCACGGCGTTCTTACAACGGCGCCTGCAGCAATGTTTGGACAACCTTAGAGAATGGAGCATGAAAAACGGCTTCCGTTTCTCAACTGAGAAGTCAATCTGCGTTAATTTCTGGCGCCGTAGGAGACGATTACCACCTTCGCTCCGTTTTGGTTCAGATTCACTTCCTTTCGCAGAAGAGACGCGCTTCCTGGGTTTGATCTTGGACAGGAAGCTTAGTTGGTCGTCGCATATTGCACAGCTAAGAGCGAGATGTGACCGTTCCCTAAATATTATGCGAGTACTGAATGGCAAATCGTGGGGAGCGGATCGGACAATTTTGTTGCGAGTATATCGCACATTGGTCCGATCCAAGCTAGACTATGGGTGTATTGTTTATTCGTCAGCACGACCATCTGTACTGAGAAGATTAGACGTGGTCCATAATAGGGGCATCCGCATTGCAACAGGAGCTTTTCCAACAAGCCCAGTGGTGAGCCTTTACGCCGAGTCCGCAGAACCTCCTCTGCAATATCGGCGTGAGATTCTCTTGGCAAATTATGGTTGTGCGCTTAGATGTATGCCTAAGCACCCAACGTTCGCTTCTTTTTTCACCACCACGCTAAGAGAACGATATAGAAATAGCACCCTTAATCCAAAACCTGCGGGGTTCCGTTTCCAAGAGCTCCTAGTGAAGCTTGGAGTGGAACTGCCTGTGATGTTCGCCAAGGGCGAGAGACTTTACCCCCCTTGGTTATCTGGTACGCCCCATGTAGATCTTGGGATGACCATACACCAGAAGTCCACGATGCCTATTTCAAGTATCCGCACGTGTTTCTTAGAATTTTTGTCAGGCTACACTGACCGTCGATATATTTACACCGATGGGTCAAAGGGCTCCAACGGTGTTGGATGTGCTTATGTTTATGGAACCGAACCATATACATTCGGTTTTCCAAATAGCACCTCCATTTTTACTGCAGAGCTTTATGCAATTTATCGAGCCGTTTTGTATGTTCGCCGTCGTAAATTAGGTGACTGCCTGATTTTGAGCGATTCCCTTAGTGCACTGCAGAGCCTTTGTCAGTTGTACAGCCCCCACCCTATTGTACAACGTATCCAGGATGCCCTCCATGTTTTACACGCTTCTGGCGTTGACGTGGTGTGTGCATGGATTCCCGGTCACGTAAGTTTGCCGGGGAATGAAATGGCAGATTTAGCAGCAAAGACGGCAACTACAGAACCCAGTATTATCATCTCACGTGTTACTTCGGAAGACTTTAGGCTTGAAGTGCGGAGAGCGGTGCTGTCGTCCTGGCACGACGAGTGGTCAACTCTCCGCGGTAATAAGCTTAGAGAAATGAAAGAACTTCCGATAAACTGGGTAACTTCCTGTCGCACATATCGTCGCGAGGAGGTTAGTTTGGCTCGATTAAGAATAGCCCACTGCAATTTTTCGCATGGTTACCTATTTAAAAGGGACCCTGCCCCTCTATGTCCGCTGTGTGACAACGTTTTGTCAGTTCGCCACGTGTTGCTAGAGTGTTGCTCTCTAGCGCACCTTCGGGATTCTCTGCAGCTGCCTGCCAGACTTGCAGAGGTCCTAGCGGACGACAAAACAGCGGTTGATAGAGTTTTTAATTTTTTAGCGGAGTGCAATATCAATTTGAGGATTTAAATTTTTTTTAATTATCTGTTTCTGCTTTTGGACATATTTATCCCCTTGTTTCATATCTGGCTATTGCCACTGCCTTTTGCCTTTGTAAACTTTTCTTGTTGCTAGTATTTTTATTTTTTGAATGAAATTTATGTCGAGCTATTGCCAGGAATCTTTTAAGGGCGCTGATGACCTAGAAGTTGAGCGCCCTTAAACCAAACCAAACCAAACCAAACCGACATTCGTCTTCTCAGGGTAGGGAAAACCTCGGAAAAAACCTCACCCGGATAACCGATCCTACGTGAGATTCGAACTCGCGACCTCTTGAACGTGAGGCAGACACGCTAACCCTCATGCTACCGAGGCGGGCACGTTTGTATCATGTATTGTTTTCTTCTAATATCTATTCAATAACCCGCCTTTCTTGGCTCACATTAAAATTTCATCACATTTCTGTGAATTTTCAGTTTCTAAAATTTGCTAAACTTGTTACCATAGGCTAATAACCTGGCTACGTATAGGGCATGTAGAAATTATCTTATTGCTTATTTGTAGGTACAAGGGCAATATGGCAACACAATAGGCTTTGAGCCATAGTCAAATCTTTTATTTTATTATTATTATTATTATTATTATTATTATTATTATTATTATTATTATTATTATTATTATTTTTTTTTTTTTTTTTTTTTTTTTTTTTTTTTGTTAACGTCCTCCAACATTGTGTCATATCGGACGAATGAATGAAATGAAATGGGTGAAATGATGCTTAAATAAGCCCGAGGTCCATGGAGCTGTAAGTTACCCAACATTCGTCTTCTCAGGGTAGGGAAAACCTCAGAAAAAAACCTTACCCGGATAACTTACCCTAAGCGAGATTCGAACTCAAATCTTTTAACGCTTTCAAATTCCGTTCTCTTTGCACGGTTAACAAAAAATGAATAGCGATGTTGCATTGACGATAGTTAGTTTTCCGAAACTCACACAAATAACAAGGAATATCTCCGAAATGCCTCACTCTATAAAAGAATTATTTGGACACAAATTGTGTTTTAGCAAGATCTACATGTTCTGTGTAGTAAGATTTGGTCTATCTCTTACGGTTTACTAGTTATGCTAAAGGGCTACATAGGCTATACATTTCATTTGTCATAAAAATATCTTAAAACATGTCATTTTCATCAAAATCGTTAGAGATATTTTCAAGAAACTCAAAATTTTCGAAAACGTTTCCATGTAAAGGGTAGTTTAGGGTAGAGCATGTCGCATCCTTGAAAGACTTCTTTCCCTGATTACCCCTCCCCCCTTATGTAGGACTTACACCCCCTAGGATGGTGAGCCAAGCACCACGTGTGATAGTGAGGAAGAGGATGATATGAATGGCGGGGGAAACCGGAGAACCCGGACATCGCTTCGTCCACCCTGGGATCGCCTAGGGCAGGCATGTCAAACGTCACTCCGAGGCAGTGATGCCAACTTAGCCTTTTTATGGCTAGATCTGGCCTTTTTGAGCACCTATCTAGCTATAAATTTTCCAAAAAGCTACAAGTAGCTTTCCTGGCCTTTTTTCTAAGCTTCATTAGCCTTTTCTAGCCTTTTTCATTTTTTACTCATCTACCGGTACCTTTAAAATAATACATAATTTAATCTCGCTACTGCAGCTATTGCACGTAATGAAATAATCCTTTTGGTGAATTCCCAAATCTTTTGAATCTGGAAGTGTGGATTCCATCAAGTTGTTAGATTCTTTGGCACGTTTTAGAAAAAGGTCTGTGTATGTATTTCGAGCCTGTGGACAACATTACTCAAAAGCGAAAAGTTGGTTGAAAACCAAAGTTGGTATTTAAGTTTAATGTCTTTCAAGGATGCGACACTTAGATTTTGAAGAAAATTGTTCCACCTTAAACTACCCTTTACATGGAACATTTCGATTTTCTTGAAAATGGCTCTAATGATTTTGACGTCGGTCTGGGTGGCTCAGTTGGTTAGATCCCAAGGTCGTGGGTTCAAATCCAGCCCAGACCGATGGTTTTTAAGTGTGCTTAAAAACGACAGCTCCATGTCAGTAGATTTACTGGCATGTAAAAGAACTCCTGAGGGACAAAATTCCGGTACATCGACGACGCTGATGTGATCCTAGCAATTGACAGCGTCGTTAAACACCAAAATAAAAAAATGAACTGGTAAACCATTAGAGACAGACCAAATCTTACTATGAAAAACTGTAGATCTTTCTAAAATACACAATTTATGTCTGAATAATTTTTTTATAGAGTGGACCATTTCGGAGATATGCCTTGTTATTTGTATTTCTGTCAAATGGAACATCGTTATTCAATTTGTTATATTAACCCTGCAAAGAGAACGGAAGGTTTAAAAGATTTGACAGTCGCTCAAAGCCTACTGTACTCTAATATTGCCCTTGTACCTACAAGGAAATAAGCAATAAGATAATTTGTACAAATGTTTATCTCAACTAACACAAAGAAGATATAGGAATAAGAGTTTGTAAGAATGGTTAGTACAAGAGTAGAGAAAGCCATGTGACCTCAATACATCGGATTTTTCATGCGAAGTTCCAGACGAAATATCGAAGTTGTTGGTACAAATGCTGCATACATGCAAGAGCCTAAGGGAAATCCCAGCTGCAGCAGTAGAAATGAGGCAGAGGGGGATGACGAAGACCACGTTTATTTTTGCTAGGTGATCATGCGTATTTTTTCAATAATGTAGTTTTCTAATGTTTATATAGGGTATTAAAATATAATCTAGCCTTTTCTAGCCTTTTTGGCAAGCCAGTTTAGCTTGTTTTATTGAATTACAGCTGGCAACACTACTCCGAGGGTGTGAAGAGAGGAGTCCACCCCTCCTTAACTGCAGTAGCATGCGCCAGTAGAACCGGTTTTCGCTTTGTTTTTCCCGTTTTCCGATTTGATCATCACGGAGGGAGGGAAAATAGGGGGAAATTTTTCACGCCTGGTGAGTGCTGTTTGACACCCCTGGCCTAGGTGGTAGGCGAGCGGTCTAACCACTCAGCCACGGCGCCGCCATTATACTTGCTGGAGTTGTTGTTGTGTTTAACGCCCGCTTTTACTACTACGGCACCGCAGGCGGTGACACTGATGATACATGAAAATGGAGCACCGGTGGAATGAGATGGCGGGGGAAACCGGAGTACCCGGAGAAAACCCGCCCTGACGCCGCTTCGTCCACCACGAATACCACATGCGGGTCCCTGGGATCGAACCCGGGCCGCCTCGGTGGTAGGCGAGCGCGCTAACCGCTCGGCCACGGCGCCGCCCTATACTTGCTGGAGAAAAATTCCTATCCCCCTGCCGGGAATCGAACCCGGAATCCCGGTTAAATCTCGACATCGAATTTTTGGTTGGAATACAACACTTCCCCCATTTACTATACTGTCACCGCGCCCGCCGCATCTAATTGCCGACAACCGCAGTGTCACGCATCGCATTATTGTCGGCGCTACCGCAAAGGAGTCGAAGGAAAGAGACAGAGAATGGCCGCATTGTTGGGGCGCTTGCCGAAAGAGAGAAAAGGATAGAGGCTACTGGAATCTTCTACTTTGTATATCTCGCCGCAATAAGTGAACGTTCCTGAAGCTTCCAGAATAGTGCCTGGGAGATATAAATAGCGGTAAAGTGTGAGTAGTCGTGCCGACGGAGAGGTCAGACGTATGTGAAGCGTTGAGTGGTCGTGCCGAGGGAGACGGACAGACGATGTGAAGAGTTGTGCCGACGGAGAAGAGTTAGTTGGTTGTGTTACGAATTCGGAGCCGTGCTGTTGGAGAATCGGAAAAGACTTTCTTGCTGTTGCAACGAGTGTACAAGTTACTGTTTACGGAAATAAAAGTGTTTCTTTATCTCGACTACATCTGTCTACTTTACTTCACACCACAAACACAAAAAGTCACACTGGTGTCAGAAGTGGGATTCGTCGAATTGCTTCTAGTTTCGTTACATCGTCGTTAGAAGTTGCAACGTTAGAACCAAGATGGAGGGAGATTCGGAAACCAGGATGATGGCAATGATGAAAGAATTATTCGCCGAAATGAAGACAGAAATGTCCAAGATGAAGACGGCAACCAACAACCTCGCTGCCAAAATGGAAACGTCAAACGACAACCTCGCTGCCAAAATGAAAACGAGAAACGACAACCTCTTTGCCGAGCTGAAAGAAGAAATAAAGACGAGAAACAACCTCGTTGCCGAGCTGAAAGAGATGAAGACGGAGCTATCGGCGAAAATTGACGGCGAACTGATTGGCGTGACGGAAGACGTGGAAGAACTCGGCGAAAAGGTGGAAGACCTCTGCCAGCACGTGGACGTCGTGGAGGACGACGGGGAACGTCTTGGCGCCCTGGTAGTAAGAGTTGACGAGAGCGTCAAAGTACTGGATGCCAGGGGCAGACGGAATAGCGCGGAGCCGGGGAGGGAGCACCTAGTGGCCGAGGCGACAGTTGCGCCCGTTTCAGATGATATGAGGGAAGACGTGGAACAACTCGGCGAACTGATTGGCGTGACGGAAGACGTGGAACAACTCGGCGAACTGATTGGCGTGACGGAAGACGTGGAACAACTCGGCGAACTGATTGGCGTGACGGAAGACGTGGAACAACTCGGCGAACTGATTGGCATGACGGAAGACGTGGAAGAACTCGGCGAAAAGGTGGAAGACCTCTGCCAGCGTGTGGACGTCGTGGAGGACGACGGGGAACGTCTTGGCGCCCTGATAGTAAGAGTTGACGAGAGCGTCAAAGTACTGGATGCCAGGGGCAGACGGAATAGCGCGGACCCGGGGAGGAAGCACCTAGTGGCCGAGGCGACAGTTGCGCCCGTTTCAGATAACGAAAGTGTACGTCTCGGGGAAGACAAAGGGGCAGTTCAGGGACGTCGTCGAGGATCCTCTGTAGGAGTGTGTCGGGTACGTAACCAACCAGGATATGACGTGGAGGACGATCAGCAGGGAAACGCACAAGCAAACGAGCATCACGGGAGAACCGACTTGGCGTGTGACATGGGGGGACCGTCGGAGCCATCCAATCACCTGACGCATAGTGCCGTGAACGGAAGAATGGTGGACATCATCGTGGACGGCAGGATACAGGAGAGGCCGTGCCGAGCACGAGTGAACACGAGTGCAGCGGTGGACGCGACTCGCGCGGATGTGGTGGGGTTTGTTGCCGGACCCATCGGAAGCAAGGTGGCTGCGAAGGTGCACCAGAGAGGTCGGCGGACATGGTACCCAGCGAGCCGTTTCCAAGTGCGCAGGATGGCCCGCCAACACACCAGGAAGAAGGGCAACTGGACGAGAGACCGTCAAGACCGGCGGTACTGTTCCAGAATTTCGAAGCAGGATGGCATACATCGTCCTACCCGGACCAAGGGACACTATCCAACAGCGATACCTAGGATCGTGCCTCCTGGAGAAGAGGTTCGATGGAATAGTCCACCGGGGCGCAAGGGAGATGCCGCAGTGATAGTGCTGGTCGGGACGACCAGCTCTGAGGAGGCAGCAGTGTCACCGCGCCCGCCGCATCTAATTGCCGACAACCGCAGTGTCACGCATCGCATTATTGTCGGCGCTACCGCAAAGGAGTCGAAGGAAAGAGACAGAGAATGGCCGCATTGTTGGGGCGCTTGCCGAAAGAGAGAAAAGGATAGAGGCTACTGGAATCTTCTACTTTGTATATCTCGCCGCAATAAGTGAACGTTCCTGAAGCTTCCAGAATAGTGCCTGGGAGATATAAATAGCGGTAAAGTGTGAGTAGTCGTGCCGACGGAGAGGTCAGACGTATGTGAAGCGTTGAGTGGTCGTGCCGAGGGAGACGGACAGACGATGTGAAGAGTTGTGCCGACGGAGAAGAGTTAGTTGGTTGTGTTACGAATTCGGAGTCGTGCTGTTGGAGAATCGGAAAAGACTTTCTTGCTGTTGCAACGAGTGTACAAGTTACTGTTTACGGAAATAAAAGTGTTTCTTTATCTCGACTACATCTGTCTACTTTACTTCACACCACAAACACAAAAAGTCACAATACGTAGTAGAGAAAGTAAAAATGTGTGTGTCTTTTTCCTTCAAGAATACTGTGTATTTTTATTGAATTGCATAATTTTAGTTTTTTCCATGTTGCAGTGCAGATTTATTGATTTAAGAGCAAAGAGCTAGTGTAGTATTTAATCCTTGTACCATTTTATTCCAACATAGAGCTGTGGTGTTTCTGTGTTTGCCATACTGACATTTATATGACTAAGATAATGAGGCACAGCTGTCTTAGAGTTCATACATCAACATGTATGTGTACAAATAGTATATAGGATAATAGGTAAAGGAAGAAAAACCCAAATATCTAAAAATGATAGGACATAAAGGTAAAACAAAAAGCACAAATCTGTTTGGAGAGGGGAAAACAATTGAAGAGTATTACAATTTAAATATCTGCGTTTATTTGTAAACAATAATTATAATTTAAGGTTATGTATGAACCGAAGATTAGAAATTTCGGACCAATAATACTAACTTTTTAAACTTTATATCATATATGTAATGAAATGGAAACAAAGTACCTACAGTCCATTTCGCTCTAGTTTGGAAATTATGAACACATTTGTTTAAAAACATGCTTTGTGGTTAAAAATTGTAGTTTTTGTTTCAAAATTAAAAATATATGTATACCTAGACATATATCACAATAAAAGCAAGTTGATCAAGTTCATCAAAACATGCAAAGTTAATGTTTAAATGCAATGTAAACTTCATGATTTGTTTCCTCCTTTTTTTCCTCAATGTTTAGTCGCGATATGACTTTTATGTTGAAGCGACTTCAAATAATAAATAAATAAAAAAATTAAAAAAAATAAATAAATAAAAAAAAAGCTAGGGGAAGTTTTATTTGTTATGTCTCTGTGTAACAAGTTTCATTTGTGCAATACAAAAGCTCCAACATTTTACAGGAAAAAAATGTTGAAATATGAATAATGAGAAAACATTGATAAACCACATTAAACTACACACGACATTTAAATATGCAAGAGGGCGTTCGGGGACAAATTATGCATTCCTTTAAAAAATTATTTTATTGTTTAACGACGCTGTCAATTTCCAAGGATCACATCAGCGTCGCCGGTGTGCCGGATTTTTTTTCCGCAGGAGTTCTTTTACATGGCAGTAAATCTACTGACATGGAGCTGTCGTTTTTAAGCAGTATTTCTTAAATGAAAGCAGGTAACTTAGTTATTTGATTGTTTTAGAGTTATTTCAAAGTCCTGTAAGCGGATACGTCATGTCACATAATGACGAAATGAGCCAGAGTTAAGTCACGACATCAATCTTTTCATGATAAAGGAAAAACGTCTGGAAAAACCTTATCCTGGCCGGCCGAGATTCATACCCCGGACTTCGAATGTGAAGACAGGATGGTCGGCTTTCCTGCCACAGACCAACACATTTCCTCCTCACGTGCTGTTTTGTCCTTCTCGGCCCGAAGGTGTCGGTTAACACATACAGGAAAATAAAACACAACTGGCTATTTCCCCACGAAACACAAGAATTTCACATGCCAAAAAATAAGTTTATGCTCGACCATGTCAGAAGTAGAATCTAGCAATCTTAATCCATCAACCAAAGGATCCGCATTTACCAAACAATACTTCTGAAGCGATAAGTATTTATTGGTTGCCCCAAGTATGGGATCCAATTTGTAGCGAAAAGTGATGCTTCGTGGTAACGTATCGACCGTTGTTGATTCTTGTAGTTCTGCTCCGGCTATGCTCGAACATGAGACTTTAATCCAGGGTATGCGCGAGTATATTTAATATAGATCACCCAGAATAACTTTGGAGACTATTTATTCTCAACTCTTTAACACATTTTGGGAGTTATGCCGTTCCTACCGATTTCAAATTTCATGACGTCATCAAAAGAAAGCCTCGCATCCAAAATACTATTTCATTCCTTTTCACAATTTAGAAATGTCCCTTTCTATTAAAACATGTCCTTTTTTGAATTCCGAATATATAGTTACCTTTCTATGATTAAACAATGTTTTCTTTATATTTTATTAAACATATCGCGCGACTTTTAAGGTTGGCAGACCTGAATTTTGGCCGTGAATTTCAAACTAGCTTAGTTTTTCAAACGTTGGCTAACCTTAAATTTTAATGGCAATTTCAAATTATGTGGTCATGACTCGTTAATTTCAAACCAATAATGCATTTAGCCTACAAATTTAACGACTATTATTTACTCATATTTTGCTCACCTTACAACACTTCCTACTCTATTATCTACCTATGTTATTACTCAACACTTATCGCAAATCTCACATCCGGCAATTAAATTAAAACGTGTCTTTATCAAGCCCATTCGATTTGAATCTAAATTTCGGTATCACTTCGCAATCTGCGCACATACTAGTATATATACTATTAATTCCGGAATATAAAATAAAGCTCCTCTATTTAATAATTACTGTTAATATTGCAAATAACATTGTAATATATTCAATTAGTCTTCTGGTTTCTGAAAGTCTACCCTCTGTATCATTGTGTCAAGGCCAACGTAATAAAAGTTGAAGGTACAACTATCGATTCTCGTATGTACAATCGAATGAGAAACATAATTAAAATGTCGGACGCCAGTGACAAATTGCGGCGTAGAATATTATTAAAAACGTGTTTTAAACGTTGACTCATGGTCGAGCACAAATAGTCGCATAAAACTTGAATAGGTACGTGGCCCCCCCTTAGCTCCCCTTCGCGTGGTTTCTCTACTACGAATTTCCTTTTCCTCATTTTGCTTTACGTTTTATGCAGATTAGGGGCTGTGCAATTTCGGACAGATGCTCCGAAAACAGTAAGAGACAGAAGATTACTAAATAAAAAAAAAATGTGGATCTGGTTAAAACTCATAATTTATGTCAAATACTTCTGTTTTTCTTTTGAGTGAGCATTTGCATGATATTTTTTCTTATTTGTTTGTATTTGCCAATACTTATACTTTTTTTAAATAGGAATATGTTATTCATCATCTTTTTATCTCTGTGCCTCGCAAAGAGAATGAGATGGGATTTCAAAGGCATCTCATAGCAACTAGCTCGTAAGACATTTCATTATCACTTAAAACCTACTGTATTCCCATATTTCCCTTGTACCTACAAGAAAATTAGCAGTAAGATAATTTGTACAAATGTTTATTTCTAATAACATGTAGTAGATAGAAGAATAAAGGTTTTTAAGAATCGTTAATACAAGAGTAGAGGAAGTCACATGGGCGTCGCGAACGGGGGGAAAGGGGGGCTGCGGCCCCCACTTGGAGGTTGGTGAACTTAATGTGCAATCAATTACGGACTATTAAACTATTATTTTAATTTAGAACAATTGTTATTTAGCACAAATCAATACGGTTAACTGCAACAATATAAATTTTGAAAATAAAATGATGAATTAATAATATCTGATTGCAAAGTTCCAACATGTGCCCCCCCCCCCCCCTGGAAAAATGTCTGCCGACGCTCATGGAAAGTCACACAAGAGTTTGACCTTGCGATGGTATGAGTTTAGCAAATGTATTTTGTGGTTGTTTGTTCAGGACCAGCCCGTCCAAATGACAGCGGGGTGCTGCGTCCACCACCTCCACCGCCAGTGGTTATACCACCGTTCACTCCCCTGCAGTTGGACCAGGCTGCTAATGTTGCTCTGGAGAAGATTCGACAGAGGATACAGTTTGTAGCCCAGTTGTTTGCTAACAATGTGGTCGTCCAGACGGGGACGCCAGCAGCATGGCACCAGGAGTTCTTCCAGACTACCAATGCTACCCTTCAACGAGGAGAAGAGGCACAGAAAACTGTGGAGGCGAGCGTAGCTCTTGTCAACGAGTAAGTTACTACAAAGGCATTCCAGTAAAAATATGTATCAATGAGCTGGTTAAAATATTTTACGTGACTTTTCCCCCCTGTACTTGTACTTTTCATGAAAAAATAGTGTTTATTTGGCAACATTGCTCTTCAATTATGTAACTTTGCATTGTCGCGCTACATTTGGCCAGCATTTTAATATTTTTGTTTTTGTTTCATTCTTTGAGCACCTTTCAATTTTTGTTATCTTCTGCTGCAAGTGATAATGTACCAGTCTCTGCCATCCACTTTCATATTAGCATACTAGGAAAAGAATATGACATTTATTTCTCAAGGTACAGCTAACATTAAGTTGTTAAAGTTTCATTAAGAATTAGTTTAATAATTGAATGTAACACATGAGTAATCTGATGTAATCAACTATATGAAAACTTCACCATCTATCAACTCAAAAACACTAGTGTTGTTTGCCTGCGTTCACTTGTTTGCAGTGACATCACTGTCATGTTGTACCCCCTTCTGCCAGTGTGCATGCCAGATTGCAGCGTAGCAAAGTTGAAGACAAGGTTTAATATAATATTTCAATGTTAATTTCTGGCTAAACTCCTAGACCTGCAAGAAAATTACATTGGATAAAGTTTGTTCTGAAAATGATACACTTTTGTTTCTGCAACAATAAGCTCTATACTCTTAGCCATTGGCACGCTAGGCTATTCTAAAACTGTAATAGATAGATTAATTTTTCTTCTAATGCATGTCTTACTGAGTAGAATTGCAATAGAATTATTTGTTATATTTATGATATGGAGTATTTTCTTTAAGTGTGGTGAATCAAGTATTTTTCACCAAGACTTCACCAGGGAAGACCCTGAATGTGCCATGTGTGCTCTTTGACGCATGGCTGGCGTCTCATATCTTCCATTAGCCTAGTTTCCAGATTTGTTTTATTTTTGCCTACATATACTTTATTACAATGAAAACAGTTGATTTTGTAGATTTCAGCCTTTTGATTTTGCAATATGGGTCTTTTTACTTATTGCAGAGTAATTTTTCTATGGTAAATTTGTTCTTTGGAGCTAAGCTGATGTTGCATTTCGTGAAAATCTTAAATTTTTAAAATATTCTTGGGTGATACATGAATTCCTTGAACTTCAACTAATTTGTGGTGTCTGGTGAGTTTCTGTTGTTTTTAGCTATGTTTTCTATGCTTCTTTTGACACATTAAAGCAATGTTTATATTTGAATAGGTTCCAACTGAGTCCTGATCAAGGTCGCTTTGCCTTGCCCACCTTCAGTGTGCTGAACACAGTGATAGCAGACACATGCTCTCGACCTGCAAACTGTCAGGCGTCCAAGTACAGGTCAGCAGATGGTTCATGCAATAATCTGGCCAATGAGAGATGGGGCAGTGCAGGATCCGCACTGCAAAGGATTCTTCCCCCAAAGTATGGAGATGGTAAGGAAGTTGAACGTTTTTATTACAATTTTACCTTCACTATAACTTACATACTAGTTTCTGCTAAAAAGTAAACTGGATACCTACAAGGTCTGAAAGCTTCGCTTATCTTAGTAATATTGCAAGATGTTTCACACAGCTTTTAGTTTCTAGTTTGTTCTTATTTTAGATTCTGTTGCTTCACTAAGGATATGGTATCAAGATTTTCAAGATGGTCCCCTACTGCAAAGTAGGAAAATTGTTCAGTATTTTTTCACTTTTCAAAAATGGCTTCAACACAACAGAAAAGTAAAGCTATTGATAGTAAAACAATATAAATTAACAAATACTGACAAATATTTAGTCACAAACTTATCTTCGGTAATTGTGAATTAAATTCCAAATTCTAGACAAGTTTTGCAAGTCAATTACTAGCATCTTCAGTAGAAATGTTCTAATGGTTGTCATTACAGATGCTAAGTGATGGCTTTTTTCTTATCATATTACCAAGAATCATTGACGCTATTTCAAAATTAAATATGCAATCCTTATTTTTCAAAATGAATATCTTTTCCCAAACCATTAAATCTATAGATCAGTTTAATTGTTTTAATAATTTAACTTCAGGGTTTATTTCATGTTTAAATGACCAAAAATGATCTGCCACAGCTAATTTATCAATTTGTTTCTATGATGATTATTATTTATTTATGCGGATTCTACCTCTCTGTTTATATGAATACCTTCGCAAATTTTTACTTTCTCTACTGGTAAGTAGGGGAAGTATTGTATTCCACCAAAAATTTTATGTCGAGATTTCACCTTATTTGTTTTGAGAACCCCTGTGTCTGTCCATCTGTCAGTCTGTGGACAGCATAACTCAAAAACGAAAAGTCGGTTAAAAACCAATGTAAATATCTTGAAATATTTACGAGATAACCGTGTGTGATGAATATCTACATGTTCTATTCAAATAAGCGTCCTTCAGCAATACAATCCAATATTGTTGGATTGCCGACAAAATCTCTTTGTGTTCAGTGGTACGAATATGCGTTCGTTTACACCGACGCATATCATTAGTCCCTATCGGGGTAATTGTTTATTCCTCTTAGCAATGTACATAGCAACTGCTGCTTGTCGATCACTTATTGTTATCAATAGTAAGATATTGACTGTAAAGGGTTACTGCTGACCTTGGGCATAAGGAACAATAGTTGTTAGCCAGATAACTAGGATGAGTAAATACGACACCAGGAGGACTATTAATTAAAACATTGTATAAGATAGATGCGTATTGAAGCGATCAATGGCAATCTGAAATTGATGATCGAGTTGCTGAGAGACATTCCATGAAACATTGCACAAGAGTATTTCTTACATGCAAAAGTAAGCTAGCTTAATAAATCAAAGTACGCTATACTGAGTTTAGCATACCCAAGGGTTACAAAGAATATCTAACAACATTAAACCAAATAGCTTCAGAAATTTATCACAATTATATTTATGAACAGTGAACTTATTTATTATAATATTGTAAATCTGAATATTCATTGAAAATATATTTGTCTTTACCATCTTTATCCGTTACCCACTATGACCTAGAAGTAAAGAGCTCATTGCTGTCCTGTGCTTAATAAAAAACCTCCATACACATATTTTGTTCTAAAATTTGTATGCAAAACTTGGTAGGTCTTATAACACTGAACAACAAATTTTGTTTTTGTACTTGAACGAAAACGGGTGACTTGGTACATATTAGCTATGCTGAACTGAAATCCAAAATTCTCTATCATGTACCGATTTTTGGAGAAATTGGTTTCAATGTTTTTCAAAAATAACTCATACAATAGATGCAATTAAAATATTGTAATCAATCCTGAGGTGAAATAATTTCATAGAGCTCAACATTATAACGAAAAAGTAATGCAGAATACATAAATTATTGTTAAAGTGCACTAACAATCCATATTTAGGTAACTTTGATGCAAAAACTTAAAAATATTATTAATTTTACTCACTTTTTCAAAAAAACTTTTGAGAAGACTTTCGCTTGTAGCTGACATCAGGAACCTCCTTTGTGAGCTGCCAACAATAGTCAGCTAACATACTAGGTGACCACTTTCCACTGGATCGCTTTTCCATGGTACTTATATCCTCCATGTGCTCATCACTCACAGCCCCCAGGTTGGGAGGGAAGAAGTCCAAGTATGAGTGCACAAAATGTATTTTTAAGGATATATTGCGCCCTAAATTTTTATATGCCTTTAGCATGTTCTCAATAATTTTCGTGTAGTTGTCAGCTTTTGTATTTCCCAGGAAATTTTTGCACACTGTCTTGAATCCCACCCATGCTGCTTTCTCGTTTTGGAAAGTAGTTCTTCAAAATGCCTGTCTTCCATCAATTTGCATACTTGTGGGCCAATAAAAATACCTTCTTTTAATTTTGCTTCGCTTATTCTTGGAAGCTTTTATTTCAGATACCAAAAACCCCTACCCTCTCTGTTCATAGCCTTTACAAAATGTTTCATTAAGCCTAACTTAATGTGAAGCAGTGGTAGCAAAATTTTGTCTTGTTAACTAATGCTTCATACTTAACACTCTTTCTCCCTGGTATTAAAGCACTCCTTACAGGCCACTCAGTTACTTCATAATGTTTTTCTTTAGCCCGACTGTCGCTCTCACATATAAAACAACAAAACTTGTTGAAACCACTCTGCATTCCCAGGAGTAACCCCTGACCTTTAAATCTCCACAGATTTGCCACTCATACCTTGCATAGTCTATAGCTTTCAAAACTATCTTCAAACTCTCATATGTTTCTTTCATCTGTACAGCGTGAGCTATAGGGACGGAAGGATGAGTTACCATTATGTAATGAAACTGCCTTTCAACTTAACTTTGACAAATCAATGAAAAGACACCATTCGGATGGCTTGTAATTGTCACTCACTTGTTCCATGAGCCCATTAACAAAGAAAACCTTTCAAAGAAGTCATAATGCTGAAGTCTGCAATAAAACTTTTACCTTGAATGCCAACATGTTGAGACGGTGAGCCGACCGATAAAAGTTGCAGCGATTGGAGTGGCGAGTGCAACAGATTTTTATCAATCAGAAAAATGGCAATATCTAAAAAAAAGTTAGGTGATATCACAAAACGGATTTCAGTTCTGGAATTTGTGCTTAAAAATTTATTAGAATCGCCTATTTTTGGTCAGGTACAAATTTCAGTGTTGTCGGTGTAATCGAGGAGGTCTTATTTTCAAGTAAATGTGGTATATGATGAAATTGAGTGGCTATAAATAGTATAGAAGCACAAAGTTAATTTGCAATGTTGCTATTTCTTGACTTACTGCATTTTGTACGAAGTAAATAATTGGTCTTCAAATATATTCGTCCTTTACTGCTAGTTGCTTTAAATTAATGACATCAGCATTAGTTCAACGAGCCTCTTGTTTCAAAGTGAATCTTGGACTGCATGCATTTCCAAGTTAATAAACAGGTTAACTTAGTATACAACTGTTATTCACTAGGATATTTTGTGTATGTGATCAGCGATCACAGAATTTGTATAGTTGAATGTTACTAATGAACTGGGACAGTCTATTGTTATGATATTGCCTGTTTTGTGAGTGATTTTCTCTGTTCTTGTCCAGAATTTCATCAACTTCTGAGACAAAACATGATTAAAAGATTTGTGACATCAATATTATAATATGACATTGTTACATTTTTATATATTTGTATAATGCTCCATCTGTTTTGCGTTTTTCATTACAGTATGGTTATTTTCTGTTGTTTTCTTAATTTATTGTGGTATACATTCACTGTTGTATGAACAAAAAAGTTGAAACACCTTACATACAGTTATCTATCAGTAGGTAAGTACACAGGTAAATATAAATACAAGTCACATTTCACTTAGGTCACTTCCACTCAACCTTTACTATCACAGACATTCACTTCACATTGATGCATATAATTGATTGGCAGGAACGATTGAATAAATCTGAAGACCCTGTATCATGACTTATAAACAATAGTGTTAATTATTCAACAGGAGTGAATGCACCTCGGACACAAACTGCAGCTGGAGAACCACTTCCCAGTGCACGTCTAGTGAGCACAAAGTTTGCTAAAGATATGGACCATCCTTCTGAAAATCTTACAATGATGGTGATGCAGTGGGGGCAGTTCATGGATCATGATCTGACACATACGCCAATCAGCAGGGGTACCAATGGATTTGGCCTATCCTGCTGCAGAAATGGTAATATCATCAAGGAGGAACTGCGTCATCCAGACTGCTTTCCAATCGCATTACCTGATGATGATCACATCTTCTCCAAGTTCCAGGAGCACTGCATGGAGTTTGTACGCTCTCTTCCAGCACCTCGTCCTGAGTGTAACTTTGGTCCCCGTGAGCAGGTAAGCTCAAGATCGTGCAAGAAAAATTACTTTTTAGTTTCTCAAAAATAGCTCTTAATGATTTTGATTAAAATACCATGTATTTAAAATATTGTCATAACAAATGAAATGTATACAGTTTGAGACAGAATCTATGGTTAGACCCCGAAAAGAAAGCATTTATGTAAATATTTGTTGTAAATATAGTATATTTTTCATGTTGGTAAGGATTTGTTGAGAACTGAAAATGTATTGCCATTGTCTCAATTGTTATAAAAAATTAGTTGTTTAAAAATGTCATAAATGTTAAGTAACATGTTCAAATGAAATATGTATAAATATAAGAACCATATATATTTAGTATTAGAAGTGTAGGGAGGATAGATAAAGATTGCTTCCCTAACATTACAGGAACTATTTAGCGTGTAGGAGGGTTTCAAAGTGTGCTTTGTGGGAAATGAGCGCATACGTGTATGAATGCAAACGCATTATGTAAAGAGGCACCAACTTTTTTCTGCAATAGTGTCCTAGTCTCCGGAAAGTAAATACACGTTTTGTGACACGCGTAGATGCAGACGCTAAAAGTGATCTAAAATATCTAATAACATGAAAAGACTATCAAGGAAGTATATTCATGTGCGACGAAAGTTAATCTAAATGTAACGGGTGTAATATTGCAAACGAGAAAGGTGAAAATAAAAGTGATATAGTAAAGTTACATCCTGTGTTCGTTCATTTCACCCGTACCATAACTTGGGGTAGTAAAAGAATCTCATAGCTCAACGCATACAAAGCAACATATTAAAAAGATAGCACCAAGCTGGAACTGCTTTATACATACTCCAGTTCTAAGTAATTCATATTTATACACACATTTTTGTAGGTTGCAGCAAAATTTAGAAATGTGTTAATAAAACCTTATTTATACATAATAAATTTATATGTAAGTCACTGTTATATGTATTAAATTTCAGTGAAATACAACTGAGTTTTATGTAATTATAATGAGCATATGGCATACGCTATCTCAAAAGAAATTCAAGGTATATAACGATACATATGGTCCTCTAGACATTCTGGGGTTTTAAAAAGAAATTATTGCAAAATATTACTATGAAAAATCAAAGAATAAAAGATGGGAACTACCAAACATTCAAACAGTAATTCCTGAGTATCCTCAGTTGCAACCTTCAGGTTGATTACGGGACATGATTGTCTGGCAAAACATTTAAACAGAATTGGGATATATTCTTCACCACTCTGTCCTCTATGTGATCTGCAAGAGGAAATGGATCGAGACCACCTTCAAATATGCCCGACCACTTCTAGTGCCCTTCCCATCAATCAGTGAAAAATATTGGAGAGCAAGAGGATTATTGACTTCATTGTCAGAAATCCAGCATTAGCTAACAACAACAACAATAACAATTTTACACATATAGGCGCACTATATTGCTTTTTTTTTTTTAAAAATGTGGAAACTCAATTTCAATTTACATTTATTGTAGTTCCATTCTAATGACAGATTGAATAAAAATAAGACTAACTGTAATATTAAAATGGGTATGAAACCAACTACCAATTTGGGAATTCTGTTTTTGGCTTCAAATATTGTCATTTTGTCCAATTTTTACTTAGTTCTGAGTGTCACTTCACCAAAGTGATTCAGCTCAATTTTCTCTGTCACTTCACTATGATGCTCTAATTTAATTTTATGTTACTTCTATTAGATGATGCAGTTCAATTTTCCATACCACTTTACTGAGTTGTCACTTCACTAAGGTTGTTCAGTTCAATTTTTCCTCTCTCTTCACTAACTTGAGCTAGTTCAATTTTCTCTGCCACTTCAGTACTTCTGTCACTTCACTAAGGTTATGCAGTTGAATTTTCCCTAAGTAAATAATTTAGTTTGTTAACAATACTGTCAATTACCAGGATCATACCAGCACCATTGGAAGTTGTTTTACATGCCAGTAAATCTACTCACATGCAGCTGTTGCAGTATCGGCCAAGTGGGATCAGTAGGCCAGTGCCTAACCAACTGAGCCTCCCAGACCAACCCAATTTCCGTGTGACTTCACTTTTCTTCATGACATAATGAACACGTCAGAGCTGCCATCACCAGAAACACACTCACTGGCTCTCTTGCTGCAGTTTCCAAGAGAGCTCTAGAATGTTCTAGTGGTGGGGAGAAAGTAGCACTTCTGGTGTTCATCCTGAGCAAGAAGAACATTAAACTGTCTGCTGCATTCTACTAATAACAGCACCACAATTTTATGGTTCTCTTACATATAGGTTATGCTTCACCACTGGTTTGATAGTATGATGTTATTCATGGCTGTTGACAAATAATTAACACCAACATTACAAAAAACTGTGAAAGTTATATCTTTCCTTTAAAGATAGCCCAGCTATGAGATATTTAATACCTTATTTAATGATGCACAAGTGGATATTAAATGTGTTGAACAGAGGCAAACCAAAAATTTGTGGTTAAAAGTCTGTTACTATCTAAAATAAAAACAAACTTAGAGTAATTATTATTTATTTATGCCAACAAACTTAATGTTGGTGTTTTTAAATACACAAGCTCTGTGTGTTTAAAAACACCAACAGTAAGAAGTTTGTTGGCATAAATAAATAATAATTACCATCTGAAGTTTATTTAATCCTGGGACATAAAGTACTTACAATAGTAAGTCACCATTGGGGTAATTTGTCTCTAATGTGAGACTGCCTTTGTGGTTTACCAGGAGAAATACGAACTGGTTTGGGAATTTAATGTCATTCTGGCAGATTGTCACAGTAGCTTAATAGTTAAAGCACCTGCCTAGTAAGCGGAGGGTCTGTGGTTCAAATCCCAGCTGAGGCATACAATTTTTAAGTTCCAGTTCTACCTCACTAACCTAGAGACTAAAAGCTTCACTTATCTTAGTAATTGCTGAAAGTTCTTGAAAATCCTGCTGACATATGTTTCATCATACCTCCATCTTGTTTTCCTTGAAAATATGTGAGCAGGATTTTCAAGAACTTTCAGCAATTACTAAGATAAGTGAAGCTTTTAGTCTCTAAGTTTGTTTTTACTTTAGATTCTGTTGCTTCATTGCTTAGAGATTGAAGTTTGTTGCTATGTTTAAATTGCAGATGAACCAAATCACAGGTTTCATAGATGGGTCTAATGTTTATGGATCAAGTGCAGACTTCCAGAGAGGTCTCCGTGAAGGACAAGGAGGACGTATGAAGGTACAGAATGTGAAAGGACGTCAGATGCTACCATCCAACCCTGACGAGTGCTCAGACTTCACACAACGCTTCACATGTTTTGCAGCTGGTGCGTGCATAACCTTCATTTACAAGTGTTAGTTGTTTTTGCATGGTGTAACCCTTAATTACTTGCAGGAAACATTAGCAACTCTTGGCTTACTCTCCGAGTGCTTCTGGGACTGTCTTGTCAACTTCCAAATCTAGAGGTCCTGGTTTTGATTTCTGGATGGAGGATCAGAATTTTTGTTCAGTTAGGATTATACCCTATGCTCTCTACAGTCTAGAAGTATGAGTGAGCATGCAAATATGTTAGAAAACCTAATGAAAATCCAAACAGTTCACACAATCTTCCTTTCATAGTGTTGTTGTAATTAATTTAATTTTATTTAAAAGGTGAGTTACCTTTTAAATTAAATTAAAGTCCACACAATATTTGAGAGGTAGAACTGGAACTTAAAAATTCAATGCCACAGCTGGGATTAGAACCACAGACACTTCGCTTACCAGGCGGGTGCTCTAACCATTAAGCTACTGTGACAACCTGCCAGAATAACACCTGCCCATACATGGCTTGTGTGTTTAAAGACACCAACAGTAAGTTTGTTGGCATAAATAAATAATAACAAGTACACTTGTTTAGTAACATTTAGTGACTACATAAATAAATCCACATCCACTTAAAAAATTGTGTGGAGATTCTGGAAATGCTTGCTTTATGAAATTACCCATTACCTTTCTTAGATCTCTTTGAGAAATGTAATTGATCTCTTATGAGTGTTATCTTGAGAGAGCATGAATGGATCCAGTATGGTCATACGTATAAGTCATAAATGAACACTTGATGTGAAATAGAATAATTAGGCACATTATACACAATTAGTCACATTTCCTGTGTTGCTACGACTGAAACTCAATACAAATTACATTATGAGACCTTAAAGAAACCAATTATCACAAGCAATATCATAAACATGTGATCTAACCAATAAAAATTTATCAGGTGGAGCAAGAGTCAGACCAACAAATTATATAAGGAAATAATGATGCTATTAACAAGAATCTAAAGTAAAAACAAATTAGAAACTAAAAGCTTCATTTATCTTAGTAATATTGCAAGTTCTTTGCAAAGAATATTATTATATTTATAGAGACTATTTCATAAATAAAATATGAATTTAAACACAATATCTGACCAGAAAATATTAAATTATATGAAAAATAACAAAATAGTGGAACAAAGTGACAAAATTCAATCGTTACTTTTCTGGCACTTTATTGTCTTCTAAATACAAATACACCATTTTATTTTCATTGTTAACATGGTCTAAACAGTCTTTCATGATATTACAACTCACAACTATTTACTTCTCATAACCTTGACTCACTCCTTTCACTGTCTTTCTTCACTTTCTCTGTCTCTCATACACTAATTACACAAATACACAGTTCTCTTTTACTGATGTTAACACAGTCTACAGTCTTTCATGATATTACAACTCTCAACTGTTTACTTCTCATAACCTTGACTCAGTCCTTTCACTGTCTTTCTTCACTTTCTCTGTCTCTCTCTCATACACTAATTACACAAATACACAGTTCTCTTTTACTGATGTTAACACAGTCTACAGTCTTTCATGATATTACAACTCACAACTGTTTACTTCTCATAACCTTGACTCACTCCTTTCACTGTCTTTCTTCACTTTCTCTGTCTCTCTCTCATACACTAATTACACAAATACACAGTTCTCTTTTACTGATGTTAACACAGTCTACAGTCTTTCATGATATTACAACTCACAACTGTTTACTTCTCATAACCTTGACTCAGTCCTTTCACTGCCGTGATACTGGCATAATTCCTCGGTGCATACGACAAAAACGCGTCTTAACTACAGCTGCATCTCACCGTATTTACAACCGCACGGAACGAGCCCTTCTTCGGGAACGCATCCACCAAACCCGCCGAGAACTAGCCCACAACAACAAGGAACTTCTGTCGTTACATCTTCACCTCAGCCATAAGTTGGAAAAGGAACATTGGGATCACGTGGACAGAATCACGTTTGCTTCAATGGTCACTCACTACTACAGGACTACGGAAAGACACAAAAAGAAATATGAAGACTGCCTGAACTCTAGCGCTGAAAAGCAGTATCGGCACACTTCGAACAACAACAATGAAGTTTCAGCCTTCGCACAGACAAGCCTAACGGTCGTCAATTTGTCAGACCATCAACTGTCACCCGCAGAAGCTTCCGTCCTCTCAAAAGGTGGGAACTACGCCATCACACCCCATGTACTACCTATAGAGGAAATCATCTCCTGCATTGAAGCCGGTATTCGTGAATTGCCGTCAACTACAGCAGACCAAATACGCCTCGAATCTTCTAGAATTCTTCAGCGAGCTAAGCCACCTAAGAGCAATCTTTCTTTTCAAGAACGAAAAGCTCTTAAAAATCTTAACTCAAACAAGGAGATTATAGTACTGCAGGCGGACAAAGGAAACGCCACGGTGGTGATGAACCAACGTGACTACGAACACAAGGTGACTGAGCTTCTAGATCCGACCACCTACAAGAAGGTCTCCAGGGATCCAACAGGTCGCGTTCTTCGGAAAACCAATCAACTGATTAAGTGTTCGTCCATTCCACCCAGTGATCAGCTGAAACTAAAGAGGAGTGAAGCTTTACCTCCCAGACTTTATGGACTTCCGAAGATTCACAAGCCTGGCACACCCCTTAGGCCGATTGTAAGCGCCATTGGCTCACCTACGTACGCAGTTGCGAAATACCTCGAAAAGATGCTGCAACCTCACATCGGCAACACTGACACATACATAAAAGACTCCGCCCATTTCATTCAGAAACTCAAGACCATCAGCTTACAACCCAACGACTTACTTGTCAGTTTCGACATAACATCTCTGTTCACCATGGTTCCAGTCAATGAAGCCATAACACAGCTTAAGGAGATTTTTCCAGAAGACATTACGACGCTTTTCCACCACGTCCTCACGACTACGTATTTCCAGTGGAACCACGAATACTATGAACAGACGGACGGTGTAGCAATGGGAAGTCCTCTCAGTCCGGTTATTGCGAATTTTTACATGGAATTTTTCGAAGCTACTGCCTTGGATTCAGCACCGCTTAAACCTTCGTGCTGGTGGCGTTACGTGGACGACACGTTCGTCATTTGGAGTCACGGAGAATCAGCCCTGACAGAATTTCTGGATCACCTCAACAGCATCAATAAACAAATTCAATTCACCATGGAGAAGGAACAAGACGGCAAATTGCCCTTTTTGGATGTCATGGTAAACAGAAAACAGAATGGCACACTAGGCCACAAGGTGTACCGTAAACCGACCCATACAGACCGCTACCTTCACAAGAACTCCAACCACCATCCGAAACAAAAGCGTGCTATGATTAAAACTCTGGCAGACCGAGCTACACGCATTTGCGAACCACAAGTTCTACACCAGGAATTTCAACACTTAGAGTCAGCGCTCCACTCTAATGGCTACGCAAAACGAGAAATTAAGAGAGCATTACATCCTAGTAAAGGTCCCAACATCACAGAAACAGCCGCAAACAATAGGAAGGGCAAGGCCTTTTTACCGTACATCAGATCAGTCACAGACCGCATAGGCAAACTACTTAAACGCCACAACATTGACACCGTCTACAAGCCCACTAAACAGATTTGTAACATACTCCGTTCCGCCAAAGACCCTCTATCCACCGCAGGAGTATATAGAATACCTTGTTCGTGTGGCAAGGTGTACATCGGAACCACACAACGTAGTATAAAAACCCGCATTGAAGAACACAGAAGAAATTGTCGCTTGGGTCAAACTGAAAAATCAGCAATTGCTGAACATGCCATACTCGAAGAAGGGGAACACATCATCCAATATGGTAACACAGATATTCTGGCATCTACATCCCACTACTATTCTCGCTTATTCCGTGAAGCCATTGAAATACACAAGCACAAAGATAATATCAATCGCAAAGAAGAAGGACTTAAACTCAACAGAATATGGCAAACAGCGTTAACAAGAACCAATCAGACGGCAGCTCCTTGTAGTACTCCACTGGTACAAGTCCAGCCCACTGGCCACCCGGACCTATCACAACGTACTTCCCCTCCAGCCGCCGACATAAATACCGCACCTCTGGTGGTGACCAGCACAGTTGGTGCTGAGATCTCCACCAGGAAACTTCGACCTCGCCGCCACTGAAGATGTCTGCCGTAGTCGCAGACGAAACGTTTGGGAAGAAGAAGGAACCCAATAGACCACGGCCCACAAGCCCGGTTAATATTATTGCATCTAGTATAGTCCTTTCACTGTCTTTCTTCACTTTCTCTGTCTCTCATACACTAATTACACAAATACACAGTTCTCTTTTACTGATGTTAACACAGTCTACAGTCTTTCATGATATTACAACTCACAACTGTTTACTTCTCATAACCTTGACTCACTCCTTTCACTGTATTTCTTTACTTTCTCTGTCTCTCGTACACTAATCACACAAATACACAGTTCTCATTTACTGGCGTTAACACAGTGTAGTCTTTCATGATATTACAACTCACAACTGTTTACTTCTCGTAACCTTGACTCACTCCTTTCACTGTCTTTCTTCACTTTCTCTGTCTCTCATACACTAATTACACAAATACACAGTTCTCTTTTACTGATGTTAACACAGTCTACAGTCTTTCATGATATTACAACTCACAACTGTTTACTTCTCATAACCTTGACTCACTCCTTTCACTGTATTTCTTTACTTTCTCTGTCTCTCGTACACTAATCACACAAATATACAGTTCTCTTTAACTGATTTTAACACAGTCTACCGTCTTTCATGATATTACAACTCACAACTGTTTTCTTCTCATAACCTTGACTCAGTTCTTTTCCTGTCTTTCTTCACTTGCTCTATCTGTCATACATTAACTCTGATGATACAATCACTCGAAGCTCATTAAATCTTCTTCACAGCTGTCTCACACTCACTGACACACTAACCAACTCATGTCCGTAACTACTTTTTCTCTGCTGTTTCCTTGCCTCCTTATATAGTTGGGATGACGTCACATAGACCTGATCTTTCTTGACTTGCACAAACACAGCCAGATCTTTCTCGAAGGCTCTGGAAAAACCCCTCTTGTGTAGCCGCTTCATTGTTGTTAGTCACGTGTTTGCTTGTTGGGAAGCTTGACCTTTCACCTTTGTTTGCTTGCCAGCCTGGTATGAAGTAGCTTGTCCTCATCTGTCCTTTGTTGTGTGCCAAGCCTGGCATCACAATATGTCCATTTCGTTTATTGTTATTTGATTACTCAGCACTGCCAACAGAGGAAAACAAAACACAAGAATTACATGTATTTCGATCTTCTATTTTTATAACAGAAAGCCAGTTTATAATCTCAAATAAATCTTTATTTTTAACATTAACAAATAATTCTTTCTTCTGGAAAAATACATAAATATTAAAAGAACAATTGCTAAAAACGCAATTGTCAAATTGAAATGGAGTGATATTTTGATTGTAATGTGTAATAAATTGTTGTTAGCAATTTATGGAATACAGTTGACAACTCTGAGTAGACAAATGATTAAGCTAGTGATAATTCGTATATGATGATTTAATGCCTCTATGTATGAAGTAGACCACTCCCCAAATGCTGATTAGAAGCCTATCTCAGTAGCGGAGACATGATATATGGATGACCCAATATTGTCTCACTGCCTATCAATTTAGCTCTCACAAACAAAATCTATAATGAAACTATTTCTTGATTTAACATGAAACAGACAAAAATAAGCTTTTGTAAGAACATTTTGTAGAGGACAATATTAGTTATGTAAATGTAACACTCCACCTTTAAAAGTTATGAAATGTGTACACTTATAAAAGTAGTTTGCATAAGAACACTTGTAATATAGAGAAATAAATGGTGGTGACTTACAGGTGACTCACGAGCAAACGAGCAAATTGAACTGACGGTAATGCACACACTATGGATGAGAGAGCACAACCGTGTGGCCAAAGAGCTGGCTAAATACAACCCAACCTGGAACGACGAGACACTGTTTCAAGAGGCAAGACGAATTGTCATTGCTGAAATGCAGCATATCAACTATAATGAATTCCTGCCAATAGTTCTCGGTAAGTGATAATGGTTTGCTAACCTATAATAGTATTATGAATGAGAAAATTTGTATGTGTAGGTGTGTATAGGGTAATCTCAAACATTCTTTGTGGCAGTTTATCCCAAAGCTGTTGTAGTCTCTGATTAAACAGTGCATTATAATTTCCTATGATTTTCTTTTTTATTGACCAATGAGATGTTTTGTTATTTTCTCATGTATGATAATGGATAACACAATTGTAAAATGAAACTACATGGGCAATTCAGAAACTAATCTCCGTTGTCAGGTAGCATGGGAACTTCTGAAAATAGTGCTGCTTTCAGTACTTTTCCAGCCATACTAGCAAAAATATCAAACTTATGCATTTACCCACCATAATGTTACGTAATGAGTACCACTATAGAAAATCCCTGTGTTCTGTTTAAAAAACTTCAGGGAGCCATTCAGAACAACCGTTGCAGTATGCTGATACCCAATGTTGTGATTTTGTATGACAGTGCTCAAACTCTCAGGAACATCCCAATAAATTTAAATTTGACACTTTGATCATCTCCTTACTGCATATCCTGTTACTTTCCCTACTATGAGTACATATTATTAGTAGGGGAAGTATAGTATTTGACCCACAATTTCGGTGATGAGATTTTACTGGAAATATGTTTTGAGGCCTCCTGAATCCAAAGAAAGCATTTTTAAAGAAGGTTGTCTGTCTGTGTGTGTGTCCGTGTGTGCGCAAGCATGCCTATGGACAGCATAACTCAAAATTAAAAGTCGGTTAAAAACCAAAGTTGGTATTTAAGTTCAACATCTTTCAAGGATGCAACACAAAGATTTTGAAGAAAATTTCACCACCCGAAACTACCCTTTACATGGAAAATTTTTCGAAAATTTTGATTTTCTTGAAAATGGCTGTAACGATTTTAATTAAAATGACATGTGTTTAAGATATCTTTTTGACAAATGAAATGTATATTTTCAATTTTCTGGCCATAGCCTATGTAGTCCTGTTTAGTCTTGATGACTTTTGTATAACTGGTAAACCGTAAGAGATAGACCAAATCTTACTATACAAAAAATGTAGATCTTGTTAAAACACACAATTTATGTTAATGCATTTTTTTTGTGGAGTGAACCATTTTGGAAATATTCTTTGTTATTTTGTGAATTTTGCAATACTTAAACTTTGCTCAAATGGAAGGTCATTATTCACCTTTTTATCTCTTGACCTTGTAAACAGAACGGAATTTCAAAGTCATCATGTAGCGACCAACTTTAAAAGATTTGACTCACTCAAAGCCTACTGTATTCACATATTTCACTGTAAGGGAAGTTCTGCAAATGTTTATCTTGACTAACATGAAGATATAGGAATAAGAATTTGTAACAATAGTTAGTACAAGAGTAGAGAAAGTCATATGAGTGCAATAGGTCAGATTTTTTGTACATTTTTAAAGAGATCTTATAAATGTAGCACTATTTTGTAATGTTATGATGGCCACATATGTAGAGGTGTTTGTCCTCGCCAGTCCCACTGGACACATGCATTACATGGCAATGTAAACTTAGCTGTGCCATCCCCACTTCTTCCCATGCTCCATGACAATGTCGCTTACTTTCCAAATTGCTCTTGTTTTTCTGTTTTACAATTTTGCTGTTTTTTTTACTAGTATTTTAAGAGTTCTAAATATATCTTCTAATTATAGCAATAAAATTGTTATACAGTAGTCTCACAAATCTGAGGTTCTCTTAAATCTAAGCCACTTGAAAACTTCTTTTCACTTTACTGCCAGTTTCTGCAATAGCAGACAGAAGTGTTGAATGAACTGACTGAAGAAACTGAGATGGAAGACTTAGAAAAGAGAACAACAAATGAGGGTTTCACTATGTTGTAGGCGACATTGCATCATGTGGAACAGTCAAAAGTGATGGTGTGACATTGCCATGCAAAAATTACACAGGAACCTGAAGCAGACAACTCCTTAAAAAGCTCTAAAATGTATATATTGTTCTAACGTAAGAACAAATTAGAAACTAAAAACTTCACTTATTTTAGTAATATTGCAGGTTCTTGGTGCAAAGCTGACTAAAGTTTCGAGTTGACTCCAACTCATTCTCAAAGCTATACAAACAAATTTGTTACCAAAGCTACAGATGTTCATTTTAATCACTAATCTCTGAAAACAAAAATCTATAAATACAATCTATACTAGGAGTTTCAAAGTTCATAACACGGTTCCTGTTTTTTAAAATAAATATTTTTTCCCAAACCATTAAATCTATAGGTCCACTTAATTGTTTTAATAATTTAACTTCTGGATTAATTTCATGATTAAATGTTATTTCTTTGTAGATAAAACTGACACACATTAAAATTTTATAATAAATAATTTTAACTTGAATTGTCAGTGGTTTTAATTCATCTTATAATTTTTGCTATGGTGTTGCGTATACGCTGAATTATCCCACATCTGAGCACCCTCACTCTAATTAGCTCAGATTAATGATACTCTACTGTAAATACTTTTTAAATTTAAAACACACCATCTTACTAAGCAATTCTGATAATACAACATGTATACATACGTACATTGGTGAAGAATGTAACTAAAAAAGAAACCAACAGGCGTAGTCAAGGTCCACGCCACCTATTTTCCATGACGGCAGGACAAAATTATAACAAGTGTTTATTATTAATATGTACTTTAATTATCAATCTCTTTAATACAATATTTATATGGAGTAGTACCTTTACATAGTAAATAAATAAAGTTTATTTTTATTTCCTTGTTGATGGTGTCATAACTCTCACATTTGCTTGACAATGGACACTTTAGGTTTTTTAATTTCCTGTTGATGCAAGGTTTCCTCTCATTTGCATTTTCTATAATTCTGCACAATTTACGATTCATATGAGCAGCCATGTTACATTTTTTTTTTATAATTTTCAATTTTATACTGAATGTTATGTATATTTTGGCAAATATTTTTATTGTTTCACTTTGGGTGTTTCTCAAACTCTTTACAATGACACAATGGCCTAGCTAAACACTAATTTATAATTTGACACTATGTTAATTCACAACAGGCACTTACACTAGCTCAATGATGTCATGACAAACATATACAGACATTAAAATAAGAAAGGTGACCATCTAAGCACACAGCACAAAGACTTTCAAGAAAATTGCTTCACCCCAGAGCTACCCTGTACACAAAAATTTTTCTTATTTTTTGATTTTCTCACAAATGACTAACAATTTAGATTAAAATAGTATATATTTAAGATATTTTCATAACAAATAAAATGTACATATTGAATTTTCTGTGAATGTTATCTGAAGTTCTCTTTATTCTGAATGACTTTTGTATAACTGATAAACTGTAAGAGATACACAAAATATTGCTGCACAAAAAATGTTGTTGTTAGCTAATGCTGGATTTCTGACAATGAAGTCATTAATCCTCTTGCTCTACAACATTTTTCACTAGAGCAATAGCAGTATAGTAACCGCTTTTAAGAGAGCACCATATTTTTATGTTTTGGCGGTCACATCGCTCTCTCACAACCCCCAGAATGTCTGGAGGACCACACCTGTCGTTGGTTTACGGGTCTCACCGACCTGACCGGGAGAGTTATCAAAATAAATTCACCGACCATATCCTCTGATTACCAGTCAGAGTACGTATTACATGCCATGACAGGTCAGCATGTTAGGGGTTAAGATTTTATAGAGAAATGGAGAGATTGGAAAAATAAAGACTCCCTAGCCCTCGGGAACCCTAATAGCATCGGGGTCGGAAGAGAACAAGAGATGACCAAGGTAAGGTCAGATAGAAAAGTTACAGTGAGGAGTAAAACACCAGTAAGTGGAAGTAATGTTCTGCTCAGCTTGGGTACCTTGTGGTTGCCATTCACATATCTCCTAGACGGAGACCCCTGAGTAATAAAATTAAATATGGAAATATTTATGACGTCTTTAAACAAACTTAATTGTTTTTAACAATGAACATTAGTAACACGTTTTCGTCATTTAACCAACTCATACCAACATCAAAAACAAATTACACTCTTAACAAATATTCACATAAACGATTTTCTTTTGGGGTCTTTTAATATTCTGTCTCAAGTGTGTGGCTAAGGCCTAGTCCACACTTGTTTACAAATGTATACAAAACTGTTTGAAATCTATATCATAATACATGCATTTGTAGCTTGACCGGACCACACCAGACTGAAGAATGAGAATGTAGGTAAAGTAATGTGAATGGAATGCATCAGATTTGTTTAGACTAATGTAGATCTTCTTAAAACACAGTTTATGTCAAATTAAAATGTTTGTAACATTAGCCATGTCCAAGGTATTCTTTGTGATTGGTTTGAATTTTCAGACACTTTTAATTTTTTCAAGTTTTGATTCATTTTATCATGATAATGCAAAGAGCATCAAACTTTATTTCTGTTAACGAGAATGTTTCTGTATGAGTGAGTAGAGAAAGTAATGATATTTTTGCTTTTGTTCAGGAAGGAAGTATATGGAGAAGGCTGAACTGCTACCTAAAGAGACTGGTTATTCTAAACTGTATGATGAATCTTTGAATCCCTCCATCACAAATGCTTTTGCTACAGCTGCATTCCGCTTTGGACACAGTCTCATACAGGGCAATCTCAAGTGAGTACAACTCGTCTATCTCACATACTGGTGGTCGTTACTGCAC
Organism: Tenodera sinensis; assembly: GCA_030765045.1. NCBI lineage: Eukaryota > Metazoa > Arthropoda > Insecta > Mantodea > Mantidae > Tenodera > Tenodera sinensis. Next base: position 4,265,700 of record CM060974.1, read on the forward strand.
ATAAAATGTACATCTTATTAAAACACACAATTTATGTCAAATGAATTTTTTATGAAATGAACCATTTCTGAGGTATACCTTGTTATTTATCAGAATTTGGCAATACTTACACTTTTTTAAATCAGATGTTATTAATTTTTGTATCTTTAAATTCTTTATTGTCAATAGACTGCAATACAGTTTCTGACATTGTCACACATTTATAATTTGTATTACAGAGATGGACAACCTAATGGTTACACATGTAACTATAGCTACCTATCATTTGTGATTTACACAGAGGGTCTGTAATTTCAATATGGACATTATTATAGTTCATTGATACTGTACAGTGTCTTTGTTATCAAATACTTCTTCAGAGCACTCTCAAATTGTTTACCTTTAGAACATTTTAAATATGCAGGTAGTTTTGCATGAAGCATTAAACCCATGACATTAGGATCCTTTTTTGAAATATTTTTACTAAATCTCTGCTCCTGTGTCGGGTGTAGTGACTATGGATATTGCTATTTTTTAGGTTTTGTTTCTGAACTGCATAGGTTACAACTTTATAGATATACAGAGAATACAATGTTAATATCTGCTTATCCTTAAATATTCCCCTACATGATTCATAAGAGTTTATATTGAAAATCAATCTGACTGCCCGTTTTTGCAATCTAAATAACCTTTCCATATGGGTTGCAGCAGCACAGCCCCAAATTTCTATTGCATACAGTAAATATGGGTATATAACTCCATAATAAATCATTTTGAGCCCCGTCTCATCTAAGATATTTTTAAAATGACGTAGGAGATACACAGATTTGCTAATTTTGTCACAGATATGATTTATATGTCCAGCCCATGTTAATTTTCTATCAAGTATTATTCCTAGAAATTTATGTTTGCTTATGTCATGAATACTGTTATTATTTACTGGTAAGGAGAAATTTGTGGTGCTTATATTACTCTGTGAGAAATGAATTGACAATGCAAAGTCACACATAGTGATCACTTTTAAAACATTGAGCTATCACTTAAAGTCTACTGTATTCCCCTTGTACCTACAAGAAAATTAGCAATAAGATAATTTGTACAAATATTTATCTGTATTAACACGAAGAAGATATAGGAATAAGCGTTTGCAAGAATAGTTAGTACAAGAGTAGAGAAACTCATATCAGTGTAACACATTAGATTTTTAAATGTAGTCTGATTCCGCTTTGCATTGGTTGGAGTGAAATATAGTTTAACCCGGTGGCGGCTCGTGATTGGTCGCAGTGGGTGTGCAGTACATTACATCCTCTCCACTTTTACTCCCTTTCTTTCTCTGATACACACCATACAATTCTAATTTTAAATTCATATGGGCAATTGAGCTCTTATGTTTTGCTATTTTTTGTTTTAAATGACCAATATCACAAGAACTATTATTTGTCCAGATGCCGTTTCTCTCACTCACAAACAATAAGCACAGAAAACAGCTTCTCTTCTAAGAATTAACCTGAAAGATTATCTCCTCCAGTTTCGCCATGTTATTCATTTCCACACTTTGATAGACTCAAATTTCCCGCTATGAGCAGACACAACTGCATGCAACTTGCTACCAGAACACAAACATTACAAACAGTAATAAACACTGTAACAAAATAACTATTCCAAACTGAAGTATTGGCCTTAGTAAATTACGACATGAAGAGTAATTATATGCATTTATAATCTCTTAATAAGACTAGATGTAGGTAATTGTGTTTATAACATTAATATAATATAGAAGATGGCTACATTATATTTATAACCGTCACGTTGGCTGCCTAGTAGGTTCTGCTAAACAACGGGAGGGAAATGCTCCTAGCAAGGGAAACAGAGGGACTTGTACGAGAATGTAGTGCGCTTGCGTGGTAAGAATCGCATGTGTTGGCCTTGTCGATTATGCTGCCTTAACTCTCCATACTGTTAAATGCAAGCTTTGCACCTCTTCCTGCATACTCCTCACCTAAAAGGTACCTTCGCCAGTCGCAAAATCGGGTTTATGCGTCTCAGCTTGTTGACTGAATGCGCTGACATTTGGTAAAGAGGGTGCGGGAAAATTAAACGAGCAAGTTCATATAGAAGAAAGTTAGGCATTCGACTTTCTCATATGCATGCCTATAAAGGCAAATACGCATTCACACGTGGAAAAAAAATAGCAGGTGTGCAGTTGCGAGTATGCGATCACCCAGGAGCTGCCACTGGTGTAACCTGTAAGTAGTTGATAGTGAGTTTAGATTTATTTCCTACTATATGAAAATTGTTGCAGGGGCTATAGCAGATTTGGAAACGTCCGTGAGAACCTTGTTCTTAGTCAGCACCAGTTTGCACCTTTCCCTCTGTACAATGAAGGTGCATATGACAACTTCCTGCGTGGACTGGCCACACAATCCTGTCAGCGTTTTGATCACTTCTTCTCCAAGGAGCTGACTGACAAGCTGTTCCAGGGGGACCTCGACTTTGGTCTGGACCTGGTAGCACTTAACATACAGAGAGGTAGAGACCATGGTCTGCCCCCATACAACGACTGGCGAGAAGTGTGTGGTCTTCCTCGTGCTAAGTCCTGGGACAACCTTAAGGAGTTCATGGATGCTCAGGTACACAGGCTGTGTACACATGTTAATCTCCAAAACCTACCGATCTTGATAATTCTTTCACTGGTGATAAGCTCCATTCTTCCAGATGATCACAGGGTATATAATGTTTGCAAAGCTTTGAAAAGTGTGGATTAGAAGATTCTTTTTCATATTCATGTTAAGAAATTTCAATCCAGTTTTGTTGAAAACGGATATCAGAGGCTGTTTTTGGTGCTTTATTCCAAATATAGCAGATTTTTAGTTATTGACCCCAAAGGGATGAATGGGGAGGCTTCAAATGTTTTCAGATCGTGCCTGCCTTTCCAGGTTGTGTTGCTGGTACTGGTGTGGTGATCTGTCATGCACCCAGCCTTGCAGTGCCTGCTGCATAGCTATCCTGATGGAAAGGTAGCATCCCTAAAAGTCAGTAAATCGCCTTACAGTCGGGGCAGTTGGCGCAGTGACCTCTGCCACCACCATCCTGTATTCCTTTGTGGCCTGATACGCCTGGCAACTAGGCTACCTTCTGTATAGGGGAGATGGACTAGCAATTTTATTGTTATTTTATGGGGGTTCCATATTGTTGGTATCATTACATTTCACTAATATTTGATTTACTTTTATCAAGTACCTAATATTTTTAGCATGAGTTTGACAAAACCATTTAGAGTTAGATTATTTCTGTAAAAACCTTGCCATAATTCAATACTTACCTTAGGAGCGATTCTCACTACTGATGGACATGGTGATTGGGCGAGTTCCTCGATGCCATCTAGCATGTCATCAGAGCACTTTGAGCAAACTTAATTCTTTGCCTTTGGTACCGTTTTTATAAAAAGATCGTCAACACATATCAGCGTGAATATAGCAGCAGGAATAATGTTTTTACTGAATGATGTAATAGTTGGATAGTAGACGCTACTCTTATCTACAGGGTTGTGGTTACAGAATGGAATGCATAAGTCAACGTTCCTTTATCACAACATATTTATTCGTTAATTTACACTTTTAGCACCATATTAATTAATCAACAATCTTCACAGTTTGGTAGAATCTACACTGTATAAAGGTTTGGGTGAAAGTTACATGTTCACGCGCTATCAAAAAAAACACATCCTTTCAACTTGAGCTCACAGACGCCAATGAATAAAGAGTCCCTGGCGTCGGTATGACGCAACACTGCCATTCTTATGTATTCATCCGTGCAACAGTTCTCATTGGTTGAACTCAAAGTGACGAGAAAACATTGGCTATCTTGAATATTAAAAAAAATAAGTCCCTGATACACCCAAATTAAAAGAATTAGAAATTTACACACTCTTACAAAAATATTTACATGAACAATTTTCTATTAGTCAATATTCTGTCTCATATGCCCCTTGTTTTGTTTTTCAAGTTGTCACCTTATTTACAATCTTGAAACACAATACAATACTTCTCCCTACTCCTATGATTCAATCACTTTGTACAATATTTTTTTTTTTTTTTTACAGTCTTCTTCACTGTTTGTCTTTGTCTTTTGTTTTGACATGATACAGCATGTCTTTATAAATTTCACATATTCGGTTACTACACAATACATTCAGTTATATAATACATATCCAGTTATTGTATAACACATTTAGTTATTACACAACATGTCCAATTATTATACAATATATATTCAGTTATTGTACAATATACCCAGTTATCATATCACATATGTTGTTATTATACAATACACCTTCAGTCATTATACAATACATATTGAGTTATTGTACAACACATTTGATTACTACACAACATGTCCAATTATTACACAATACATATTCAGTTATTGTACAATATATCCTGCTATCATACCACATATGTTCTGTTATTATACAATACATATTCAGTTATTACACAATACACATTCAGTTATTACACAATACACATTCAGTTTTTCGCATAACACATTTAGCTATTACTCAACATATTCAGTTATTACATAATATATCCAGTTATCATACAATACATATTCAGTTATTGTACAACACATTTGGTTACTACACAACATGTCCAATTATTATACAATACATATTCAGTTATTGTACAATATACCCAGTTATCATATCACATATGTTGTTATTATACAATACACCTTCAGTCATTATACAATACATATTCAGTTATTGTACAACGCATTTAGTTATTGCATATTTGACATTGACACAAATACAATTTAAGTGTATCATGGTTCATTATGTGGTTTTTGACTTGTATTCATTGCTATGAGGAGAGAAAAACAGGATACAAATTTTGAGCTAATGATTATGATCATGTTTATGGCAATATTTTATTCAGTTCTTTGCCTTCTTTGTCTTATAAGCTTATGTATAGGCAGGTTGTTGAGTCGGTTCTTAAACTCTGATGTTACTTATGTTACTAATTTTCTTAATTGGGTTATTATTCATTGTTTTTTTTGGTTCAACATTTCTTCGAGCTTAGCATTGGCTATATTCATCTTAATTCATGGGCATTGTTTTTCTGATTATGGTTTTCCTCACTTCACTAATTGTCATTTCTTTGTCTCTTATTTCTATAAGAGAAAACTTCTATACTTACAATTATTCTGTAATTGTATTATTTTTCTTCTCAATTTACCCTCGACATCTTTGTGTCGAAATATTGTATCTTTTTTATCATAATTGATTCATTTTTATTTCTGTCCCTGACATCCTTATGTCAAAAACATATTATCTTCCGTCGCTATGATTCATTTCTTTAATGACAATCAGTGTCCTCATCTGTTTTGTTGACAATGCTCTTTGTGGTCGATATAGCCAATGACTATGTTGATTTTTTTTTCTTGTTGTAATTCCTAATCTGAACATAATTTTCTATAAGTAACCCATTAAAAATTGTCATCTTCTTTCATCTCTACTACTCCTGCCTTACACATTCGTTGACAAAGACTATTTGGTCCTTTCTTTGTATGGCTTCAATTTATTTTTATGGTATCTTCCTACCAACTTGCCATTTGTATTCTGTAGCTCATATGTGTGGTCACCCAGCTGTTTTGTTATGACTAGTGGTTCCATCTTTCTCTTCGTATAGCCATCATGGTGTCGATGTCAATTGTAAGTTGCTGAGATTTTGTTGTTTGTCATCCAGCCAGTTGGGACGAACTTAGTTGTTGTAATTTCCCTGAGTGTTGGTGGTGGTTGTTGTTTCTGTATTCTGTGCAGCATCTGCCCTATTTGGCACATTTTCATCTACTTCCTGCTGTCTTATGTTGTCGGTGTACCATTGGTCTCTGCCCCTTTGGCGTGAACCTCTGTCTGTGGTTGTTCAAGTGTTCCCTACTGAATCGTATGTGATTCACTTGATGGGTATGGTCTCCTGGTCTTCCACGATCATATGTATATGTTCTGTATCTCGATTCACCATTCGGTATTGTGTCGTGGTACCGCTGTCTTGTGTTCTCCATCCTCTCGCCATGATTATGTGGTTGTGGGAAATGGTGTGCCCCTCTCCCCCTTTCATGGGTGCTCCTAGTATTTCTATGTTCTCCCTCACTCTGGTTGTTCGTAGCCGTGTTCCGGTTTAGGATGGGTGAGTTTGGGTGACCGTTCCTATGTCTATGCTCATTAGGCCGACCATTTTGTGTTTCGAAGGCTGTCAGCAATTCTATCATATCTGCAAAATCTACTGGCCTTGCAACAATTAACCCTGTTCTCACTGTGTCTGGGAAATGTCTTGTTATGCTGGTAATTAGTTCTGCCTCCGACAAGTTGGGGTCTAATAGCTTTCCTTTGTTGGCTACTTTCATAAAATAATCGACTAGCGACAACCCTTTGGTTGGATCGTATCTACCTGTCGCTAGCTCTACCCTAGTTTGGTTTTGTTTAGCTGGGCCCCAATACCTTGATAGGAATAAATTTCTGAATGAGCTATACGACTCATGACCAGCTAGCGTTAACCTGAGCCATTCTAATGCCTTGTTTTTTAAGCTTTTCTTAACTATCATCATCCTAAGCTCGTTCGGTATCCTTTTCACTTTAAAATATTCTTCCATCTCTTTAACAAAGAGTTTTGGATCGTCTCCCTTCTCCTCGTCAAATATAGGTGGTGTGATTTCATGTAATATGCTATTGGTGTAACATGTGTTATGTGTTGTGTCATTGTTTGGTTGTGAACCCCTTTCTCTGTATGGTGAGTCAACATTTTGTATATTATTCAAATAACTCTCATCTTGTACATTACTTACATGTAAATCATCTTGTCTTTGTAATGCCTTCACAACATCATTTACATTAGCCAAACTTTCTTTCCCTTTTTTCATTTCTTCACAAATTGATTTTAAATCATTCTTTATTTCTAAGTGGCTTTGTTTCATATCATTTATAACATCCTGTTGTGAAAGCATCACATCATTCATTGTCTTAATTTTAGGAATTACAATTTTTTCTACAGTTTCATTAATAATGTCTTTCTTTACTACCTCAATCTCTTTCCTTAATTCCTCAGTTATTTCTGCTTTTACATTTGTAATCTTACAGTCCACACTGGTATTACATTCTGTTATTTCATCCCTACATCTAGCAATTTCTCCTTCTAACACAATCTTATTCTCTCTCATCTCTGATTCTATCTTTCCCATCCTATCTCCTACGATTTCTATCCTAGCTTCTAAGGCTTCCTTTGTTTCATTTAAGTTTTTATGTACTAATTTTAAATTAGTTTCCATTACTTTCATATTTTCTTTACATTCCTGTCTTCCTAATTCTATTTTCTGTTCTAAGTTCTGTCTTCCTAATTCCATTTTCTGTTCTAAGTTCTGTCTACTTAATTCCATTTTCTGTTCTAAGTTCTGTCTCACTTCCTCCATTTTCTGACCTAATTCTACCTTATATTGTTCTAGTTTCTGACCTAAACTTTGTTCTATGTCCTGTCTCAATTCTGCCTTGTTTTGTTCCATTTTTTGTTCTAGTCTTTCAAACATCATCATCATTAACCTTTGGTCTTTGCTTATTTCCACCTGTTCCTCACTTTCTAATTCTACCTGATAACTAGGCCTATCTGCCCCTTCCCCCACTCCTGTTTCTATCTCTTTTCGCGACATTTTAATTTCTTTATTTAATTCATTTAAGGTTAAAAGTCCCACTATTTTGCCACTTCTCAGTAGCATAAAGATGGAAATAGAATGTATGTTAAAAACAAAAATTTTGGATCCTACTTTCTTTTCCGTTGGTTCTTCGTCCAGTTATTTACGTCTCCTGGGTAGTTGGCTTCGCTAGATGATCTCCGGTGTTTTTCCTTTCCCACGTTGATTCTCCGTGTATCGATGATATCAAATGATAGTCTAATGGCGTCTTTTTCCTGCGCGATGAGATGGCGTCATTTGATGTTAACACTTCGTACTCGTAATTTTGCATTCCATTCTAAATTCGCGTTCCACGTTGGGTAAGCCATTTTGGTACTGTTTTTAGAAATGGGTCTTTACCTAGCAGCGGGAATATAGCAGCAGGAATAATGTTTTTACTGAATGATGTAATAGTTAGATAGTAGACGCTACTCTTATCTACAGGGTTGTGGTTACAGAATGGAATGCATAAGTCAACGTTCCTTTATCACAACATATTTATTCGTTAATTTACACTTTTAGCACCATATTAATTAATCAACAGTCTTCACAGTTTGGTAGAATCTACACTGTATAAAGGTTTGGGTGAAAGTTACATGTTCACGCGCTATCAAAAAAAACACATCCTTTCAACTTGAGCTCACAGACGCCAATGAATAAAGAGTCCCTGGCGTCGGTATGACGCAACACCGCCATTCTTATGTATTCATCCGCACAACAGTTCTCATTGGTTGAACTCAAAGTGACGAGAAAACATTGGCTATCTTGAATATTAAAAAAAATAAGTCCCTGATACACCCAAATTAAAAGAATTAGAAATTTACACACTCTTACAAAAATATTAAATGAACGACCCTCCATTGGTCAATATTCTGTCTCACCTTTATAATCTTAATTTATGCAACACAGCTTTCACTGTAGGAAGTCTTTTTTCATGGAGGTAGAATTCATTTATAGTCCTACAAAATACACACATATCAAAATTGTCCATATCAGTGAAAAGTTTTTGTTTCATTTTCAAGAACTGAACGAGGATACTAAGGCACCTTGTAAATCAGTCATCCTTTTTATTTTCTTAATTGTCAATAAGCAAATACTCGTTGCATACTTCTATGATAAATTTGAGAGTGATTGAGTGCCATAATACTCCTGTTTTAATGCCCTGCAAAATTCATACACAACAGTAATAATAATAAGTATTAACAATTAGTATTCCCAGACAAGTTATGTGTCAACCAAGTTTAGCGGTTTAGATGTGGAAACATGGTATCTTTTGCGTGTATAGGCTGGCGCAGATGACAAGGAGGGAGGGAGGGATATTGGCAGACAGATGGCAGGCTAATGGAGCATTTGAAAATATGCCCATCTGCTGCAGAACACTCGGTTGCAAGGGCTTTCATAGAAATATGAATACTTTTGCACTTGATGAGATGGCCTAACAATTTATTATTAGTTATTTTATGGGGGTTTGTGTATTGTTCACATCATTATATTTCACTAATATTTTATTGAGCTTTTATCAAGTAATATTTTTGGTATGATTTTCACAAAACCAGGTACTTTTGGATTTGAGAAACTCTCAAAAATATAAAGTAAGAACAAATTAGAAACTAAAAGCTTCACTTACCTTAGTAATATTGCAAGTTCTTTTGCTGCTGACATGTTTTGAGTTGACTCCTACTCATTCTCAAAAATATACCAATTTTTTCCATAGTCTTTTAAAAGTTTTGTAAATTTTTTATTGGCCCATGGATGGTAAGTAAACTTTTTAAAAATACAATTATCTTTTATTTTTTTGAGGATAGAAACCTCTTTAACAGCCTTTTGATACTTAAATTTGTTGTATCCTTTTATGTATAAAATCTGTATTAAAACCATTAATTACTGCAGTGTTAATAATGTGTTTATATTCTGTGTCAAGTTCTTCTTTATTAACCTCTTCAGCAATATGGACGTGAAATCACATCCATTTGAAATGACAGATGAGTGTTATGGGCATGTATACACGTCCTGTGCATTTAACCCTTATTTATCCCTTATCTAACTCAACTTATTTTTATTTTCCCTTTATGAAACATTTTAGTAAGATCTATATACTTTATTGGCTTACCTTAATATGTTCGTTCTGCAGTGATTTACCTCAAAACAGGGATAAACACATAAGGGCACATCTCCACATTTGCGAATTCCCTTCTTGCGGCACACAAAATACTTTCGAGATTGGTGGGACTTCTTTGCTGTTGGTGATATCCTTTTAGGATAATGTTTTCCTTGAAGTCTGAGGGGTGCAGGGGTTTTGGATTTTCAACCCCCAACGTGGTATTGTTCAATTAGGCTGCGAGCTATTTATAGTCGGAAGTCAAGGTAGGTCATTGTCCTGTGTGGGTTTAGAACTCTCCAAATTACCAAACAATTGTATATGGTTATATCCAGTTGGTGCAAAAACACCTTTTTATACCACTTCTCCCTTCAGCTACAAGCAGGAAAGTATACGTATGTATTTCAACAAAGAAAGAAACGGACTCTACTAAGTTACGAAACTCGCGTAAGCAAAAGTTGCAATGTGCCTCTATTCTGATGACTCAAGAGACCACGCATACAGTAGTGCTTTATTACACAGTATGCTGACACATAAGCCACACATACAATGGGTCGACTACTGTTTCTTTCAGAGAACTTATATTAGATGCGTTCGACAGAGCAAAGTTGACTTTTCACCACAGTGAAACAAAATAGTGCCATTTCAACGTTTTGTAAATATAACTCAACTTTGCTGATGATGTACATATATACTGCAAATAATGAGTTTTATATCAGTTTTTGTTTCATTAAAATAACTTAATATTTACACAAAATACAGCTGTGTATATACGAAGCACTTTAAATGCCCTGCGCTGGATATTGGGTAGCAGTTCTCGGCTCGCGGACGTTTTAAATGGCCATCGCTCAAGAGGTTAAGTAGCTGGATGAAAGATGTGCATAGTCTTGACTGTATTTTACCATGTTTATAGGTTGGATACTATCATATTTTTACCTGATGCCAAAATTTGCCACTAATTATTTTTGGGGACATCATTTGCAAGGGCATTGCTCTTACTGTCATTTGGTCATAGCATACAGCTGCTTACCATGACTTAAGTTACTACAGTCATGATATGTTATGTATGGTCCATTGTGAATGGAATATTGAATCTTCGAAGCTTAGAGTGTTGCAGGCAATGACAATCTCTACATGTATGTAATCAGCGCCTCAAACATATTCATACAAACCAAACCATATTTGGCAATTGCAATCACAACTTGCACTAACTCCCTTGTCAGTTGATCTCAAGTAGGAAGTTCTTATTGTTTTTTTTTTTTGTCCTTTCTTTCTTCCAGATGTGCAAAGAAGATAGAATGTCAAAGTAATCACATAGCAATCAGCTCTTTAAAACATTTCACTATCACTTAAAAGTCTACTGTATTTTCATATTCTCCTTGCATCTACAACATAATAGTAATCAGATAATTTGTACAAATGTTTATCTGTACTAACATAAAGAAGATAAAGGAATAAGAGTTTGCAAGGATAGTTAGTATAAGAGTGAGTAGAGAAAGTCATGTGAGTGCAATACATTGCATTTTTTTCATGGAAGTATACTTTTCAGAAAATGTTGTTTCCTTTACAGAATTCAGCTGTACTTGAACAATCATTATTATCAGTGAAGAAATATAAATGTTTATTTGTTAAGCATCTGCACAAACCCCCATATCTGGTTACAAGGTTTGTTCTGATATTCCACCATGTTTGTATTACAGGTTATAAAAACACTTGAGTCACTGTACCAATCTGTGGATGAGATTGATCTTTTTGTGGGCGCTGTGGCAGAACTTCCTCTTCCTGGTGCTCTTGTAGGTCCAACATTTGTGTGTCTCATTGGAGACCAATTTGCACGTCTCAGAAGAGGAGACCGTTTCTTCTATGAAGAAGATGGCCAGATCTCTTCATTTACTCTAGGTATGTAAACAATATACTTGTCTAACATTAAATTAACCATTCAATACTTACAGTAAATAGAGGAAGTATTGCCTTCCGTACAGAAATTTGACAGTAAGGTATCACCAAAAATACATGTTTAGAGACTTTCTGAATCCTACAAAAGCAATGTTTAAGGCTGTGTCTTTCATGCATAGTGTGGTAGTATGACGAGAATAAAAGAACAGGAAAGACTAGAACAAATAGATAAATCTGCAGTGGCAGGACATTCCCTATAATCTGGACATGGTGTACACTGCAAAGACACCCAAATTTGGTCTTCTTCCATCAGTTACTTGGTCCAATTACAAAGAGAGACAATAGAAATCCATAAACATAAACATAACCTCAACCACAAAGAAGAAACCCTTTTTAAACCAAAAAGGTGAGTCAATTAATGACACTACACAACAATTACTTACATTTTACTGGAACATGTTTCAAAGGCTTGACTTTCCTTCATTATTGACTCACCTTTTTGGTTTAAATTGATTATTATAACACTGTTTTCTAACTTCCAAAGAAAGAAGATATAAGAAACCCTTTACCCTAACAAAGCCTGGATACCAGTACTACAGAAGAAACAAGAAGGCGAGAACAAAAGTATTCCTTTGGACAACACGCCAGTTGATGCTGACCAATTAGAACATGATACCGGACAGGGTCTGTCCACCAGTCATATAAAAAGTGATTTATCCTCTACGGAAAACTCATTCAAGCTCTGACCAGCCACTGAATGACCTGTGAAGATGCCAAGCGTAGTCCTTGGTGAAACATCGTGAACCTACAAATCTACTAGACCATGGCCTACAAACCTGGATAGTTTGTCTCATTATCTACAGAAGAAGGATTAGAAAAGGTCTCTATGTGTTCTTGGAAGTATCATAAGCTAAACAACAACAAATTTAAGATATTTCTCTGGGTAAAACTGAAACTGAAACATTCAATGTCACAGCTGGGATTTGAACCACAGACTCTCCGCTTACCAGGCAGTGCTCTAACTAATAAGCTGCTGTGACAACCTGCCAGAATGACACTGAATTCTCCAACCAATTTGTATTTTTCTCCCGGTAAACCACAATGCCTACAGTAAGTTTGTTGGCATAAATAAATAATAATTACCATGTGAAGGTTATTTAATCCTGGGACGTAAAGTACTTGCAATAGTAAGTCACTGTTGGGGTAATTGTCTCTTATGTGAGACTGCCTTTGTGGTTTATTCGGAGAAAAATAGGGATTGGTTGGAGAATTCAGTGTCATTCTGGCAGGTTGTCACAGTAGCTTAATGGTTAGAGCACCTGCCTAGTAAGTAGAGCTTCTGTGGTTCAAATCCCAGTTGTGGTATTGAATTTTTCAGTTCCAGTTCTGCCTCTCAAACATTGCCCACACACGGCTTGTGTGTTTAAAAACACCAGCAGTAAGTTTGTTGGCATAAATAAATAGTAATTGAGATCTTTGTTACTGTTCATACCACACATGATAACAGAGCTCCATAATTTTAACTGATGCAAATCTAAGGCAAATATACTTACACATACAGTAGAAGCCCAAAATACTACAAATTCAGATTTAATGCAGGGGAAAGTATGTCTCCCTAAAATATACTGTACTTTTTATTTACTTATTTATTTTTTATTTTTGAAAGTTGAGTTCAAAATTTTCTTCAAAGAGCAGTACTGGAATATACTTTTTGTACCCCTAACATGGATCTTGGTCACTGGATTGCTAAGAATTTCCTGAAGTAACAAGACACGCACACAAAAGAAGATATTGTGCATGTTAGTGAAGTGATAAATACCATAAACAAGATGATTCTGTGTATGGAGGAACAGTATTCATCTCCATCTTGTTGTAATCAAACAATACACAGAGAAAAAGACATGAATTATGCCACCAAACAAAACTTAGTGATTTCTTTAAGACAATGAAAACTAGGTTAGTGTAAAACGGGTATAGGTCATGAGGTGAGACATGAACAACTCTTGCACATAGGGGAAGCTGCTTTCCTCCCCTCCCTCTCTGTAATGGCTGAGAGGGAGGGGAGGGTAGGTGACCTTGCCACAAATGAGTAGACATTAATATAACAGTGTGCAACTCAAGCAATTGCAGTTCACATGAAAGTAATTGTTGGCACATAGCCATAGTTATAGCCAAATCACTCTGTTAATTATAATACTAGTTTTTATACATATACATATATCGTATGTCATTAGCTATGCTAGCAAACTTCACTCCTTCATGGATGGAAACATGACTTCTGCGCTAACATTATTGCTCAACTTTCAGGTGAAGAGCTGTCACTGTGCAGCTAGGGGAATTGCTCTTGTCTTGCCTCACGACCTATACAGTGCAATTGTATTGTATGTACTGAATAAATTGCTGGACCAGTTGCTGGACTGGAATACATCCCTAGTACAATTGATTTGTCATTGCATTTAAAAGTAGTGTACTTTACCATACATTACATACTTTATAATGTGCACCAATGTTTCCCAGCGTCTCTGCATGATTGATTTTTGTCATTTCTAACCTCACATTTCTATATACTGTGGAATCGTTGTAACACGGGGCTAAACCATGTCCTCCAGGAACTGTGTTATTTTGGGATTCTACTGTATTGCAGGGTTACAATTGCTAAGGCCTCATTTAATAGGGAGAGTAGTTATTGAAACAGTGTTAATGTTTTGTTTTACAGAGCAACTGAACCAGATAAGGAAAGTGAGCTTGGCAAGAATTTTGTGTGACAATTCAGATGATATTGCCCTTATGCAGCCTCTAGCATTCTTCCAGGCTTCATTAATGTAAGTATTTGAGCTAGAACATAACACATTTATTTCTTCAACTTTTGTGTGTGTGTGTGTATGTGTGTGCGTGCATGCGTACATGTGTGTGTGTGTGTGTGTGAGGTGCATGCGTACATGTGTGTGTGCATGTGTGTCTGTGTGTGCATGTGTGTCTGTGTGTGCATGCGTACGTGTGCGTGTGTCTGTGTGTGTGCATGTGTACGTGCACGTGTGTGTGAGGTGTATGCGTACATGTGTGTGTGCATGCGTACGTGTGCATGTGTCTGTGCGTGTGCATGCACATGCATGTCACTATTAATAAGTATTTAAAAATAATGTGCTGTCACTGTAATGTGTTAGGTTCATAAGAAAGAGTACAGAGCATGTAGTGTATTGTAATATATTCCTTAGTTTGCTAACTGCCGAGATGGTGGCTAGCCCATCAATGAATCTGATCGGTTCAAGTGTCTAAAGGAATTAGCAAACGTGACTAAGTGATAAGCAAATAAAGTGACAAGTGATATGAACCATTAAATTAGCACATGCGGAGTCAATAGTCATGTTATCTTGGTTTAGTCTTTCCACCACATTTTGAGAAGTGGTTGTGCCAGTTTTTCACCCATCCTGTGACGTGGCTTCCTAAGCAATGAATGCAATCTGTCTCGCCAGTAAAACTTCTTTTATACTCTGTCTGGGGAAGTGGAAACACCATCCTCCTGCACTCCTAGTGGCTGGCGGTCATCCAGTCATTGAGGTCACTCTCTTCTGCTACTATTGGCTGGTTACTGGCCATTAGTTGAGGTCACTCCCTTTAGTACCTGCTTACTGATAATGTTCAGATTTTTGTTGTCCCAATTAATTTTCTGTTCTTCTTTTAAAATCTCAGTAATTTCTCATATAATGTGATGCTTGTAATTTTCATAGGGGAGAAGTAACTTTATTTTGACAAAGTAAACATGGTGGCTGGGTTTAATGGCATGTTCAGCTAGCATGGACGTCTCAAGCTGGTTGAGTTTAAACCATCTTATACTTCAATTGAGTCCATTTTTATTTTCTTTAGTTTATTTACTGCATTAGGTGTTTGGATTACAGTAACACACACACCACACCCCACACACCACGCCACACCCCACACACCACACACACACACACACACATGCACACCCGCACGCATACTCTGCGGAGGATAGTGAATCATCTTGGTGAAGAACATTTGAATGTAGGAGCCTTGTATGGCAGACAGGTGCTCTACCAACTGAGCTATGGTGTCAGCCTGTACATTTTTTGTGCAGTAGGATTTTCTCCATCTTTTGCAGTTTATCAGTTGTTAATTGTTGTAGCTAACAAGTGAAATAAACTTAGCAATAACTCAATTCAAGTAGAAGGTGAAGTTTCTCAAGTGTTGTGAAATGTTTTTGTATACAGAAACCAGCGTGTGAGTTGCAGGAGCCCATCCATACCACAAATGGATCTCAAGTTCTGGACAGGTGAACGAGCTTTGCAGAAGATCTGACCAGTTATCATGTAAGAAACTTTCATTCATAGCATTTATTTTATAAGATTGGTTCACAATAACACAAAATAAGGACATAAGTTTACAATTAATACAAAGTTTTCCTGGGCCCAGGGAAATTATTTCAATAACTTACAGCAAATAAGTGAAGCTTTTAGTCTAAATATTTATTATATTTAACATTTGTGTTGCTTCACTGTTAACAGCTTCAGCTTTTCATTCATATTCATTTATTGATGCCATATATACACCACCACCTCTAGTAGTGGTTTATTTTTACCTTAACATCGAGTAGCACTAAATGCCACCTACAATCACAACAGGAAACTAATCACATATGTCGGACATGTTTAGCCGGCCATTTTTCTCAAGTAAATATTGAGATAACATAAAATGTTTGTTAAATTGATAATACATTTTATTTACTTTTCTTTTCGTATTTAGTATTTCTTCATCCCATCTTCCGACACTTGTTATAATTATTCCTAGATATTCATACATTGTTCTATTTTTTCATTCTTATGTGTGATGGTTATTTCTTGCCCATGTTCTTTTGAAATACACATAACTTTCCTTTTCTTAATGTGTATTTCCATCCCCATTTTATCATACACCTCTCTAGTTTTTCCTAATTTTTTGCTGTCAGTATTATGTTGTCTGCATATACATTCCAATGCCTGCAGTTGGATTGTTCTTATCCAATATTCTATTATGGTTCTTGGTGTTCCCCTTTTACAAATTTTAATTATTTCATCCATAAAGTTAACAAAGAGTAGTGGGCCAAGACTATCCCCCTGTTTAATTCCTTTTTCCATATTAAATTCCCTAGATGTTTGTCCTTCTATTCTGACTACCCCCTTTGATCCATTATATACACTTTGTATTGCTGTAATTAGATTATTCAATACATTTTTCTTTACCAGTGCTTCCCATAAGTATTTTCTAGGCACTAAATCAAAGGCTGCCTTTAAGTCCAAAAATGCTAAGCAAATTTGTTTATTCTTATCTATTAGTTTTTCAATCATTGTCTTTAGAGTAAAAATATGATCTTGGGTCTGTTTGTCAGGTCTAAAGCCCACCTGTTCATCTTCCACTTACCCTTCTTAATGTCCTTTCCTCTAGAAAATAAAACTAGAAAAGACTCAATAATAAAACTGTATAAAGCAATGGCCATACCTGCTATAACATATGGGTCTGAAACATGAACATTGACTGCAGAAAATAAAAGAATACAGACATCTGAAATGAAATTCCTCAGACCCATAGCAGGATACACAAGACTGGATAAAAGACCAAAGAATGAAATAAGACAAAAGTTAAAAATAGAAGAATTATACAAAGCAATAACAGAATATAGACACAATTGGAAACAACACTTGGAAAGAATGTCAGCAAACAGGATGCCCTCTGCAGCATGTAATTACAGACCCAAAGGATATAGAAAGCAATTGAACAATATGATAATCCATACGGATCCTATGATATTAAGGATGTAAGATCTTATTATAGATTATTCCAAACAAAACCTCAACAAATAATATTACAATGGGTACCAGCACATGTAGGAGTGATTGTTAACGAGACTGCACACTTTCTAGCCGAAAAGGGCGCAGTGTTACACTCAGAACCTATAAACTCTTGTGGATTAGATGCAAAACTAAAAAAGGTCAAAATTGGTATAGAACAAAAATAGAACACAATATCCAAAAGGAAATTTCCAATAAAAATTATTCTAACATAAAAGAAATAGTACAAAAAGTCTTATGTGTTGTACTCACGTGACTCTCTACTCTTGTATTAACCATTCTTATAAATTCTTATTCCTCTATCTTCATGTTAATACAGATAAACATTCGCAGAAATTATCTTATTGCTTATTTCCTTGTAGGTACAGGAGGAATATAGGAATGCAGTGGGCTTTGAGCAAGTCAAATCTTTTAAAGCTTTAAAAGTCTGCTCTCTTTGCTCGGTTAACATATAAAAAAATGAATAACAATGTTCCATTTGATAGAAGTATAAGTTCTCCAAAACTCACACAAATAACAAGCAATATCTCCAAAATGGTTGGCTCCACAAAATGATTTATTTAGACATAAATTGTATATTTTAGCAAGATCTACATTTGAAAGACAGAGCACAACACTCTTTAATATATATATATAAATGACCTTCCATCAATAATAAAAACTTTAGAAACCAAAATTGCTTTATTTGCTGACGATGTAGTCATTTGGACTTCAGGCTCTTCAAAAAAACCTGAATTAATTAAAGACAGAATAGAAACAGCCCTAAACAAAGTACATGAATGGAGCTCCAAAAACCTCATGACTATCAATGTGGAAAAAACAAATTATGAATTATTTACACTAAAATACAAACCAGTTAATGTTAGCATAAATTATAATGGTAAACCACTCAAAGCAGTTGATGATGCCAAATATTTAGGCATCACTTTCGACAGAAAGCTAAGTTGGAAAAAACATATAACAAACATCTCAGAAAAGGTTGAAAAGAAATTGCAAATCCTGAAAAGGTTAGCTGGTGCTAAATGGGGCTGCTCAAGGAGAGTCCTTAACACAACATACAAAATGTATATTAAACCAAACCTCTTGTACTGTTCTGAAGCTTTAATAACAGCAGCAAATGCTAACATCAATAAACTTGAACAAATACAAAATCAGGCTCTTCGCCTAATCACTGGAGCAGTTAAATCCACACCTATTGATGCCATGCTTGCCTTAACACGGACCCCATCAATAACAACAAAAATAGAAGAACAAGCATTGCTCCAACACGAGAAAATGTTACGACTGCCAAACTCTAAATGGACAGAAGAGAACCTCCCCCATTCAATCCTTAAAACTCATAGTAGTTTCCTAGACAAGGTAACACAGATTAAATCCAAATTGAACATTCCTAACACCAGAGAAAATCTACTTATAAGAGAAAATCCATTGGAATTATTGCAACCTACCTTCAATTTGGAATTAATAGAGGAAATAAGTAAATCAGACACACCAAAAGAAATACAAAAACTTCTAGCTCTGGAAACAATCAATACTAGGTATCCCACAGAAGAATGGCTGCACATATATACTGATGGATCCTCGAAGAAAAACCTTACTGGAGCTGGAGTTACGTGTTCACATTTTTCCTTATATCATTCTGTTGGCAGAGACACAACAAATTATGATGGAGAAATAGAGGCTATATACATTGCTCTCCGACAATTATTAAATCTTCCCTTAAATAAATTTAACAAGGCAGTAATTCTTTCAGATTCTAAAGCTGCAATTCAGGGAATATGTTCAAATACTACAAAGAAGTCAACAAAAATTAGAGAATGCTACAAAATGTTAACACAACTCCAAAAAGTTAATAAGACTGTTCATCTCCAATGGATTCCAGCACACTGTGGAGTCATGGGGAACGAAGCTGCAGACTCACTTGCAAAGAAAGGCACAGCAATAAAACAAAAGTCTAAATTCAATTTCTCATATTCCTCAATAAAACGCTTGATCATAAAAAATTTTTGTCATTCATATCTACAAGAAATAGAAACAAATGCCAAAGATAAAAAATGGATTACACTACTTGCCAATCCAGATATAATCCCCCAGAGACCAAGGAAAACAGCTGTTGCAGCCTTCCGACTATTGACAAATCATGACTGCTTGGCAAGTCATCTCTACAGAATAGGTATCTCAGCCTCACCAATATGTGTCCTGTGTAACGATCCAGCAGAAATGAATGAAGAACACTTGAAGACCTGTGAAGCATTAAGATCAGAAGAAACTACAGTTCAAAAGTATTGGAAAGCACGAATGCTAATGGCTTCATTGCCAGATGCAAGGCACTAGAAGACAACAACAACAACAACATTTGAAAGACATTAAACTTACCAACTTTGGTTTTTAACAGACTTTTCGTTTTTGAGTTATACTGTCCAAAGACAGACAGACACACACATGGACCTTTTTCTAAAAATGCTTTTCTTTGATTCAGAGGGCCTCAAAACATATTTCCAGTTGGTGCAGTTTTTATAATTAATCTTCGTTGGGTCTTTGAGCTATTGAAATCTTTGTGACCTCAGGGTGTGGTAACGGATGGAATGAAAAATCACATGATGTTTCTTCACCACAATGTATTATTTTATTAACACTTTTTCTATATTTTACATTAAAATAAATCCTCCTAGCACCGTTTTAAATGATTTAAAACCTTTCCACTTTTTCATTTAGTGGAACTAATGCTTGATGAAAGTCTGGTGAAAGTTCTACAATGTTCCCACGTTACATCAACATGTCCTTACGCCTTGAATACACACATGCTAGTGGGAAGATTATGGCGTCACCTCACGTGACACCGCCTTTTTCGTATACATCCGCGTATGCGTCCATCAAATAGTTCTTTCTTGTTAGGGAAGCGATCCCTAACCATCCTCCCTTACTTTTATTATGGAACACATATAATTCTAATATTTATACATATATATTAAAATCAAATATGGAAATATTTATGACGTCTTTAAACTAACTTAGTTGTTCGTAACAATGAACATTTGCAACATGTTTTCATCATTTAACCAACTCATACCAACATCAAAAAACAAATTACACTTTTAACAATATTCACATAAACGATTTTCTTTTGGTATCTTCTAATATTCTGTCTCACAGTGAAACCTCGACATCAAATTTTTGGGTGGAATAAAATGCTTCCTCTACTATACATAGTAGAGAAAGTAAAAATAAAAAATTTCCCAATGAAAGAAGCAATTGCTCACTTCAGAATAGCCACTGGATATGACTGTTTGGCAGATCTGCAATGTTGACAAGATTTTAAGTGGAAAATACCTATTGGAATGCCCAGAATTGAGGAAAGCTATACCAAATGGGAAGATACATAATTTATATTGCCAGACTAGGTTGATGGATTAAATCCTGCACATTAGATTATGAACAACAACAACAACAACAGGAGGAGGAGGATATAGAAACCCAGGACGTCCAAAGAAAAGATGGACACAACAAGCTTTTGGAGCTGCAACAGGCTAAAACGGCCTAATTTGTTCCTTATATTGTGTCTTCTTTTCTGGATCCATTAGCTCCTTTACTTGTATCTTTTCATATCTTTTAAATTTCTCTTTTCTAGGTTTCTGCATCCTTGTTATTGCCACCAATAACCTATGAGCTGTACCAATTTGTGCCCCTCACCTTTACATCCATGAAGGTATATCGTAAAGCACATGGATATATAAAGTAATTTATTATACTTTTAGCCTCTGTTCCTTCATCTTCATATCCTATTATCCTCGGTCTGTCCGTTAAAAGCTACCATTACTATTACTTGTCTACCTTCATCATTTTCTTTATCCACATCTCTTTGTAATTGATTATAAAATGCTTCTTTGTCCAGAATATCACTGTCGTCCGTAGGCACATACACTTGTTGTACCATTGTAAGATTCTCTTCCAAATTCATTCTTACACTAATTAGCCTGGAATTTACTGCTTCCCATGATACTACTCTTTTTCCCATCTCTTCTGAGAACATTATTCTGACTCCTTCTTTAGCTCAGCTCTTCTTCCTGTACTAACACCTGTCCTTTCTCTAGTTGTACTATTCCCCTTCCACACATTTATATTTTATACAAAACATGAAGATAAGTTGTAGTTTATTCTCACACAGAAAAAATAGGTAGCCAAGTAGCCTAAAATCCTATATCTAATAGTTACATACAAAATAACAAATAAAAGTTGTGTTTTATAACTGTGTAGTGAAATTGTTTATTTTATTACATCAGGAATGGAGAAGAAGCTTATGTGTGGCTTGTTTATCTGGATGACTGTTCCTCAGAAACAAAGGAAAATTGAGCACGTGCTTATATGAACTTGTTTGCTTGGTTTCAGGTCCGCAGAACTTACACAGGAAGGTTTGTTGTCTGGGAAGAAAGAGAGAAGATTGTGTTTCTGCACCAGTGAAAGTGAGTACATGCATAAAACACATAAGCTGCACGTATATGAGAAAAATATACTGTAAAAGCCATAATTCAACATAGCTCATGAATTACAAAAAATTCATACTTCATTCTTGAAGAAAATGAACCATTTTTTACAGGATTATAACACTCCCATGCTTAAATTCTACAATTAAAGATTGTTTTTAAAGATTTGTTTTTAAAGTGAGGTTATGTAATAAAATAAGAAATTCCAGTAAGATCTAATGGAGTAAGATCTCAACTTCTAGCTGGCCATGAGAATGGTCCATTTCTGCTATTCCATCATTCTGGAAATTGATGTTGGACATCAATTGAGAAGATGCCAGATTTAGTTATTATACACACCTCAAGCTATTACCTAACAGTGAAGTAGCATAATCCACAAATAACAGTTGACTCTGCCTTGATAATGGCACAAAGCTGTGTCGAAACGATCCTTGGTGGTAGGTGTATTGAGTTTAACTCTATTTTATTGAAGTGAAGTCATTAGTCTCTACGTACTTGTGTTATTTGTGGAGCAAGTGTAATGTTTAACCAGATTTTCACCTTTGAGTTATGCCATTGACACTAAATTGTGGTTTTTACTTTCTCTACTGATAAGTAGAAGGAAGTATTGTATTCCACCCAAAAATTTGATGTTGAGATTTCACCGGAAATATATGTTTTGAGACCCCTGAATACAAAAAAAGCATTTTTGGAAAAATGTCTGTGTGTCTATGGACAGCATAACTCAAAAATGAAAAGTCGGTTAAAAACCAAAGTTGGTATTTAAGTTTAATGTCTTTCAAGGATGTGACACAAAGATTTTGAAGAAAGTAGCCCCACCCTAAACTACCCTTTACATGGAAAATGTTGACTTTCTTGAAAATGACTCTCATGACTTTGATTAAAATGTCATATGTTTGAGATATTTGTATGATAAATGAAATGTATATTTTGAATTCTCTGGCTATAGCCCCTGTAGTCGTATTTACTCTGGAGGACTTTTGCATAACTGGTAAACCGTTAGAGATAGACCAAATCTTACTATACAAAAACTGTAGATCTCTCTAAAACACACAGTTTATGTCTAAATAAATTTTCTTGTAGGGTGAACCATTTCGGAGATATTCCTTGTTATGTGTGTGAGTTTCGGAAAACTTAAAAACTTCCGTGAAATGCAACATCATTGTTCATCTTTTTTATGTTAAATGTGCAAAGAGAAGGGAATCTCAGAGCTTTATAAGATTTGACTATCGCAGTGACCCTTGTATAAGGCGCAGAGATTAACCCTCCTTTGCCAAATGGCATTCAAGATCCTTTTCCACATGCTGATAGTCTGCTATTATGGTGTCTTCTTTACTTGCCATTTTCTTTGATTGATCCCAGGATCTTTTGCAGAGTTTTTCTTTCTTTTACTTCTAGCTTTTCTATCAGATCTTCCCTATTCATTGCAAGGCAAACTGCTGTGTATAAAACTTGTGGACAAATGACTGAACAATGTCTAAGCTCGGTACGTGTGCAAGAGAGGAGAAATGAGAAGAAGTGGTGAGATTGCAGGGTAGTAAATGACAAAAGTTTTATCAGAAGTGGAGGCAGAGGCAGTTGCACTTATCAACTCACAGCAGGTGGAACACTGACCCCTGCCTCTCTTGTTTTACAAGTGGGCTGCTCAGTATCATTGCACATCTTTGTTTCAGAAGTGGGGGGACGGGATGTTGCAGTCTTTTACATAAGTTGTATTGATGGACACTGACTATTTGCTGCAAACATCTCTAGTTAGTTGATATGGCACTTCCATCTTGTTGATCCTTGATGTGAATACCTTTTTCTCAGTATCCTTATCCCCCTCTTTCTCATCCTCCTCCTCATCCTGCTGGTCCTCATGTTTATCGTTACCGTTATCATAGTTCACATTGTGAGGAACAATATAGTCAGTTTGTAATGGTTATGAACTAACTGTGTTTTGCAGGGTGATGGAGGAGGTCCTTTGGTTTGCCAAGATGATGGCTTCTATGAGCTTGCTGGTTTAGTATCCTGGGGTTTTGCTTGTGGACGTGTGGATGTGCCTGGAGTGTACGTTAAAGTGTCATCATTTATCGGTTGGATCAACCAAATCATTAGTGCAAATAATCTATAGCACAACAAACTTTACTAGTGCTGGAAAATACGTGAAGACACCGAAAGTTCCACTAGGTTGTCCTAGATGATAACATTAACATATAAATATTAACATTAATATTTGGGTAATCTTTATAGTGGTGGAAAATCTTGTGCTCACATGAACTAGACTGTTGACCAAGTTTATTTATTTATTATTTATACAAAGCAATAACAGTTAGTAAATAGTATTATAAAAGTGCTAAACTATTGCTGTAGAAAGTATTGCTCCATAATTGTCTTCATTTCGTTCTTATACATTAAAAGTTACGGTAGAATGCCTAACCATTTGTTTTGTACCTGAAAATGTTAGTTCCAGTGTCACCGTTCTTTACCTTACATATTCTGTGGTCACATTAAATGTCATAAGGAGGCAGTGAAACTTGGACACTGATGGGAGAGAGACGGGTGACTTCAGGTTAACTGTGTTGTAGAGTACCATAGTGTTGAGAGTGGCTCTTGCCCCATTGCAGTTCTGCATAAAACTTGTGGATATGCTGAATTGTATGCAATCAAGGATCAATTGAAGGGAAACAGTCTACCTGAGAATAACAAAGTACATGAGTTTATGCTTTGCCCCCAACACATGTGACCTTGACCACACCTTGCAATACAGCCAGTGTTTAGTTGAAAACTGCAGGAGATTTACTTCTGAGATTATTAGAAAATACATTATAGTGCACTGTACTGCTAATTCTGCAATCATAAAAGCATATGTGAATAAGAAACAGATCAATAAAAAACTTAGATCAATGAAAATGTATTACAATGAATGTTATGAGTGCTATAGATATAAATTATGTTGTGAATCTGTCACATAAAATGGAAGTATTTTGATTTGAAAATATACACATATAATGTTAAGGGTGAAAGGTGTGCAGTAAAACCTTGTTTATCCGTCCCTCATTTATCTGGATCTTCAGATTATCCAGATGAGATTTGTAGATTCTTTTTAGTTTAATGTTCACATTGATAATAAATTTAACTATGATAGCAACAACGTAACTATAATACACCAAATATTCGCTTTTTAGTTTGATTCAATCTACAGCTCCTACATAAATTGTACAATAATTACCATCTCATTCCACCAGTGCTCCATCTTCATTCCATGTATCATCAGTGCCAGCACCTGCGATGCCATAGTAGTAAAAGCGGGTCTTAAATGCTACAAAAAAAAACTGTACTGTAAAATGAGTTTAAGAAAGATGTAGTAGTGTGTCACATGGTGCTAATGCAGTATGTCTTGCCAGCTATAAATAGTGTTGGAAGAAAGCATTGAGCTTGATCCCTAACAGTCACTCCACCTCCCTCAATCTCCTCAGTTTTCCTGCTGTTTCGTGTCATTAAGTTTATTGTGTGTGTCTCAGCTGGATTGTTTTGGTGTCTTATCAAAGTGTTTGATCTAGCATCACCGCAGCGTAGCGCACTAGTCTTCCTTGTTCACTGGGTCTCAACCTGTGCTCTTAAGTCTACCCATAACACCCTTCCCTGCGGTGAAGTACAGATATTCTACCTGCACTGTGCCAGTGGATTTATGTTCTGTGTTGTTGTGCAAACAGTTAACACACTTACTGGCAGACGGTAGCACATTCTAGAGATGGGAATTGCAGTTCCCATTCAACTAGGAACACATAGTAATACCCTGAATTCCCACCATAGATTATACAGATTATATGGTTCCCACTGATCATGAAAGGGTTGCAGCCAAGGGAGGTCTTTTAGAAGTAGAGCAGTGAAGCCAGCCGCAGCTGCATAGCTACGTAAGTTCAGATCTTTATTGGCTTGAGTAATGTCAAGCTGAATGATTTAGAAGTCTAAATAGCGCAACGAACATTTGCACAAGGAACTTCCAAGTTACACCTTAAACCTACAATGGAATTCAGTTTCTCATAGGACATGGACCTTTTAACTCCTAGGACGTCGAGAAACTGACAAGTGTGATTTGTACAATGTGCCAGAGCTGGACACACTCTTGGAATGTGATAAAAATCATACTCTTTTGGAGGAAGAAATACAATATGTAGCTGGAAAAAGATCTGGAACATCAAAAGATCAGATAAATATTTCCCAAATATCGCAAGAAATGGCGAACTGTAGTTATAGTTGTCCACAAAAGCAATGGAGGAGTGATCCCCAGAAGAATTGAAAATGAAAGAGTTTCACTAGTAGAAACATTAAAGAGGCCTACAAGAACTCAAGACGCAATTCTAGATTTCAACTGGAAGACTGGAGGCGGCTAGGAGAGGGAAAGAAGAGCATAAATAGACAAGAAAAATGTTATTTTCTTTTCTTGGCTATGTGTGTTTGTAGCTATCTGATCTGCAGACTATATGTGTATATAAATTGATAATAAATTTAATAAAAATAAAATCGATGGATACTATGTACTGGTATCATGAGCGTCGGCAGACATTTTTCCAGGGGGGACACATGTTTGAAATTTGATTCATTATTTTATTGTCAAAATGTATATTTGTTGCATATAACCATATTAATTTGTGCTAAATAAAAATTGATCTTTTAAAATAGTAGTTCAATAGTCAGTAATTGATTGCACATTAAGCTTACCAACTTCCAGGGGGGGCCAGCAGCCCCCTTGCCCCCCTTTCGCGACGCCCATGACTGTTATAGATTCTAGATACCTGGACAATAGATGTGCTGATTTTATATTTATCCCCTCCGCCCCTCTCTCTCACTCACACACGGATCTTTTTCCAATAACGTTTTTTCTAATCAGCGGACCTCAGAAGGTGTATTTCCACTGCACTATTTCCTCTACTTTTGTAAAGTCATCCTAGAAACTGCAAAAAAACATATTCCTCGTGGAAGAATTAAAAATTTCAAACCCTTTTGGAACCCCCAGTTAGAAGAACTGAAAAGGCAAAGGGATATAGCTAGAAATACAGCTGAACAAACAAAAAACATATCAGATACACAAATATGGCGGAAGAAATGTGCCTCACTAAAAAAAAGAAATTAATACTGCTAAAAGGAATCACTTTAATAATTTCTTAGAAAAAATGGATTATAGGACAGATGGTAACAAAGGTCATAAGTTCATAAAAAATGTCAAGGACAGGAAAGAAAACAACAGCACACCTATCATACACAATAATAAAATGTTAGTAAATGATGCAGTCATAGCCAAAACATTCAATAAATACTATGCTAATGCACACAAAGTAACAAGAAATAATAAAAAGGAACGTAAAGAATTTAAGAAAGATTTGAAACAAGAAAGAGAATGTAATCCTAACACTCAGTGCAATATCTTTTTTCAAAATTTTAATATGCAAGAATTGAACATTGCAATAAATAATCTAAAAAACAAAAAGTCTCCTGGACCAGATCACATACATCCAGAGTTCATAAAAAACCTTGGAAAAACAGCAAAACAACTACTGAAACTCTACAATCTATCCTGGAAAACCACTGTACCTGCTGAATGGCGAAAAGCAATAATTGTCCCACTCTTGAAGAAAGACAAAACAGCATCAGAAATAAAAAATTATAGACCAATAGCTCTTACTAGCATAATAGCAAAAGTGATGGAAAGAATGGTGTCAAACAGGTTAAATTGGTTCCTAGAATCACAAAATTTAATCTCCCCATGTCAAGCTGGATTCAGAGAGTTCCACTCTACAAATGAACAAGTCTTACTTCTCAGTCAAGAAATCAAAGACTCCTTCAATAGAAAAGAAGATAATTTATCAGTTTTTATTGATTTCCAAAGTAAATATGATTCTATATGCAGAACAAAACTACTAAAGAAAGTAAAAAAAATAGGGATACAAGGTCCAATGTTTTCATGGCTATGTCATTTCCTAACACAACGCTTTATTGCAACCAGATATGGAAGAAATATATCTAAATATAAACAAATACACCGTGGCTTGCCACAAGGTGCAGTGCTCAGCACTACACTTTTTAATATATTTATTAACGATCTACCACAACAAATACAAGAATCAGGCGTGAAGTGTGCACTATTTGCTGATGACTTGGTAATGTGGACTTCAAAACCAAAAAGCAAAAGTACAGAACTGGGAAAAACCATGCAACAATCCTTAACCAACTTACAGAGGTGGACCAAAGAAAATTTAATGACTGTTAATACAACAAAATCAAACTACCAAATCTTTTCACTAAGAAAAAAACCACTAAAAATAAAACTAAATTTTGAGGGTCAACAATTACCAGAAACAAAGGAAGCAAAGTATTTAGGAGTTACATTTGATACCAAACTTACATGGACCAAACAAATAGAAAATGTAATACAAAGAGCAGAGAGGCGCCTTTCACTGTTAAAACGTCTAACAGGAATGAAGTGGGGATGTTCCAGAGCAACGCTTAACACAACATACAATGTATATATAAAGCCATTATTTACTTACTGCAGCGAAGTTCTTGTAACAGCAAACACAAAAAAAATTCAAATCTTTCAAAACCAAAGTCTGAGATTAATTACAGGTGCTTAAAAACTACACCAATAGCAGCTATGGAAATACTAACCAACCAATACCCCATTGAATATGAAATAAAAAAAGCGGCTCTTATTCAACACGAAAAGTTGGTCAGACTCCCATTCAATACATGGCACAAGAGAAATTTTACACATACACTAAAGACTCAGGAGCGCTTTCTTTCCAAAATTCAAGACATGAAGAAGAATGTATATCTTCCTAATTCAAAGGAAAACTTCATATCTAAAGTCAATCCAACACATACATTAGACATCACATATTATTTACACCTGACAGAAGAAGTTAAGAAAAGTGATACTCCAACTAGTGTTCTAAAATTATTGGCATTAGAGACAATCCATACCAGATTTCCAGAACATGAGTGGCTCCATATTTATACTGATGGATCATTGATATCAAACCAAGATGGAGCAGGTGCTGGAGTCACATGTCACCTCTTTTCCTATTACAAATCTTTAAGTTATGGAACTACAAACTTTGATGGAGAAATTGAAGCAATTCGAATGGCCCTACAAAATCTTTTGTACACAATTTCACATTTTCAGCAAGCAGTTATTCTCTCAGATTCCAGGGCAGCAATTATAGCAATTACTTCCAAGTTGTCACCAAAAAACCAAACTATTATAGAATGTTGGAAGATGCTTAGCCATCTAACAGCACTTCAAAAACACCTTTTCTTGCAAAAAAGGGTACCAGAGGTGTACAAAAATCTATAGTTAATCTACCATTTTATGCAGCTAAAAGATTAGTCAACTCTGAATTCAAAAAAATTGTTGCAAAATATTACTATGAAAAATCAAAGAATAAAAGATGGGAACTACCAAACATTCAAACAGTGATTCCTGAGTATCCTCGAAAAACAGCAGTTGCAACCTTCAGGTTGATTACAGGACATGATTGTCTGGCAAAACATTTAAACAGAATTGGGATATATTCTTCACCACTCTGTCCTCTATGTGATCTGCAAGAGGAAATGGATCGAGACCACCTTCAAATATGCCCGGCCACTTCTAATGCCCCATCCATCAGTGAAAAATATTGGAGAGCAAGAGGATTAATGACTTCATTGTCAGAAATCCAGCATTAGCTAACAACAACAATTTCCTCTACTTACCATTAGGTAAGCAGTATAGAAAGTAAAATGAAAACTTGATGATCGATAAGCCTGTTTTCCACTTTACCTTGTAATGACTCTAAATTAGAACAACTCGACTTTTACTCCCAGAACTATCTCAGCAGTATAAGTAGGTAACGGGAATATCATACTTGGTAAGTTTCGATAAAGTGAATCGGTATGTTCTTTTTTTTCTCCCGCTTGTTTAATACACAGACTGCTTTGCTTATAAGCCATTATATTGGATCATCAAGGGCAAAAATATGCCGTCTCTTAGATAAGTTTACAGCAAACTTTTCTTTCTTAATGAGGCAGCTGTTCGTGGAAAGCAAGAGGACCAGGAGTCGGGGATTCACAACTGACCTTTCCGTTTGAGTACAAGTAATGATAGTGACCTCGATGACATATCAGAGGCTTCCTGCAAGTACCATAAGTGGTCAAGGATGGGATGAATTCCATTAAGTTAGTTTTTATATCAAATCTGGTGCGCCAATGCCACTAATATAAGAAACTGCTGTTGACACTGCAAGAAACGAGAAACAAATGAAAGAACAAATAAACTGTGTCCAATACTAGTTATTTACACAACTGTGAAAGAAACCCACACATTTCTTTGTGAGAGAGATGTTTTCAGATTGCGTAAGGTACCTACCTAATGAGTTTTGTTAGCAATTCCAACGGTATTTTGCATAACAAAATGTCGAAATTATAGTTTCTGATTAAAAATATTTTGAAAGAGGGATACATGCCGATCATTGCAAACTGCTAAGCTATGGAAATTATGTTAAACTAAGCGAAAGTTTAACTGTTACATTTCTTCTTTGCAGCGTGATTTAAAAGCACAAAACCAAGTGTGGAATAATTCGAAAAATATTGTTTTGATCTGTCTTTCAATTGTATTGTGAAGTATTGTCCTGTTCTACCCCGAATCACTGTAATATTAGATAAATCTGATAAACATTTAGTGTGGAAAATAGTTGCTAAAGACGTTAGGTTGCAGTGTTTCCAGTTCGGAAACAAAAATATTGACGACATGGCAAGTGAAATATACTGCTAATGTTGTGAGGTGAATTATGGATTACTGACTGCAAAAGGTAAGTATATCATATGATACAAGTGATAAAATAAGATTTGGAGTTTTCAATAAAAATGCACGTTTTAAGGTCCAGATATGCTAGTGAACCAACTAAATAACGGTAGTGTTAAAACACCGTGCAAAAAGAGAGATCTAAATCAGTTTTGGTACAAGTAGGCGACTTCGCTAAGTATTCAGCTTGTTCTAAAGTTGGGACAGTGAGCCATCGATAATAAACAATGTGTTAAATGTTGTGAACAGTGGCATTTTAAGCAAACGAGCTTCCATACATTGGGGTTTTCATTTTTTAAACAAATGGCAGCGATGACGGGTGTGGATCTGATTTAAGTAAATACCAAAATTGGTTAGATTAATCTGTTCGTTTGAGTGGAATCACTTTGATGTTATGTTGTTGATATAAGTACATATACATTCTTCACAGTCTTTTGAGACAGTGCAAGGTTATATCTTCCCCTTCCACTGTCTCAAAAGACTGAACAAATAAGTAATGTTAACTGGCTGAAACAAAACCTACTGGTAAGTTACTGTTTGTTGTACATGCAAATTGTTTTAAATATAATATGGCGTAGTAAGGCACCCACACTTCTTCAAGTGAGCATACGGCGGATCAAGTATAGTACTGCACATGAACGTGGGCAAACTTTATTCCGGGGGGGGGGGGGGGGGCCACATGTTGGAAATTTGCAATCAGAGAATAACTCATTATTTTATTGCCAAAATTTATATTTGTTGCAGATAACCATATTAATTTGTGCTAAGTAAAAATTGATCGTTACATTAAAATTAAAATAGTAGTTTAATAGGCAGTAATTGATTGCACATTAAGTTGACCGCGGCCCCCCTTGCTCCCCCCCCCCCCCTTCGCGACGCCCATGGTACTGTGCACAGACACTATGTCAGAGGAATGAACAAAACCCTAGAGCGCCCGTTCAGAGGATGAACACAGTGAAGCAAGAAGGCATTCTCAGCCAGTGCCTACTATAATCTGTGGCCCAACTAATGGGATATGTTCCAACAAGCGTTCCGAACTAATACCACTATTTTCTTACGCACATGCGCAGTCGGAATGTTATACTGTTAGAGCATTAACTGAACCATTTTTACTTTCTCTACTGGTAAGTAGGGGAAGTATTGTATTGCACCCAAAAATTCGATGTCGAGATTTCACCGGAAATATATGTTTTGAGGCCCCCTGAATCCAAATCCTGCTTTTTAGAAAAAGGTCCGTGTGTGAGTCCGTGTGTCAGTCTGTGGACAGCATAACTCAAAAACGAAAAGTCGGTTTAAAACCAAAGTTGGTATTTAAGTTTAATGTCTTTCAAGGATGCAACACGAAGATTTTGAAGAAAATAGCCCGACCCTAAACTACCCTTTACATGGAAGATTTTTCGAAAATTTTGATTTTCCTGAAAATGACTAACGATTTTGATTAAAATGCCATGTGTTTGAGATATTTTTATGACAAATGAAATGTATATCTTGAATTTCCTGGCTATAGCCCCTGTAGTCGTATTTCCTCTGGAGGACTTTTGCATAACTGGTAAACCGTTAGAGATAGACTAAACCATACTCTACAAAAAAATGTAGATCTTGCTAAAATACACAATTTATGTCTCAATAAATTTTCTTGTAGGGTGAACCATTTCGGAGATATTCCTTGTTATGTGTGTTAATTTCGGAAAACTTAGAACTTTCGTGAAGTGGGTCATCGCTGTTCATTTTTTATATGTTAAGTGTGCAAAGACAACAGAATCTCAAAGCTTTAAAACATTTGACTATCGCACAAAGCCTCTTGCACCTACAAGGAAATAGGTAAGCAACAGGATAATTTTTAGAAATGTTTATTTTAACTAACACGAAGAAGATATAGGAATAAGAGTTTGTAAGAATGGTTAGTACAAGAGTAGAGAAAGTCATGTGAATCAGCGATTCTGAATAACTTGAGCACGCGTTGTAGGCTATACGATTTTCGCATGTCCAGAATTTGCAGTTCCTACTTTTGTGCGAGAACCGATTTCGTAATGTTGCAATCCTACTTAGGTAGTGCGCATTCTCAGATAATTCAGAATTTATTCTGGATCGTGTTGGAACGAACCGCAAGAGTCACATGACCACAGAGTATTGAATTGGACTAAATCACTTTCTTCTCTGACTTGGTTGAGCTCAGTCGACGGTGGGCTGCACTGATTGGCAGAAGGTTCTTTCTCTACCTTTCGTTCAAGCGTTCGGGTGTGTGTGCGTGCACTAGTGCGGTCGTGGTACGAAGCGTCAAATAGACCCATCTCTCTTTCCTACATTTTTCTTTCTCTTCCCTTTACCTTGGCTTCTGTCTTTCCCTTAATATTCCCTATTGGATTTTTATTCATTTTCTTTTCTTATTATATTTCCACATGCATTTTCTTTTCATTCCTTTTTTTATTATTATCTTTTTTGTATTTGTGGTGCAGCGTTCTTGCGTTTGTGACGGTACATTGGAGGTGTTCCGACAATGGAGGAGGATCATTCGCCGGGGTCCACAGATAGGTATTTCGACACCGATTTGGGGCCATATGAGGTTCATCTTGTTCCCCTACAGGCAGAAGGTAAGTGTCTGAATTTTGTTACTATTGGTAAAGTTTTGCATACACATGTCTTTCAGGAAATTCACTCCATCCGCCCAAGTGGTAATCACAAGATTATCGTTACCTTTACTGCTGCCGCTATGGCAAACATTTTGTTAAGTCTCCATTATTTGCGGTCTATCACTTGAAGGGCTTTATTCTACTGTATAAGCAAGGCATTGTCCGCCACGTGGACAAGGATTGCCTGGAATACGAGATTTTGGTGAAATTGCAGGCCAACGGGCATTTTCCGGATAGTCGGGTCCGGCGGTTAAATAGGGAGGTTGTGCAATACCTTCTTTCGCGCGTTATTGTGGAAAAACTGGGTACTTTTACTCTTGTACAGGGCTATAATATAGGGGATGATCACATGTGGAATATTTGTGTGGGGTGCAACTACACTGGCGCATTATTGCCCCTACAGGTCTTCCTCAAACTGGCGACAGACACCCATAGTAGTAATGCACTGAGAACTAGGCCTCACCCCTTTGATACATGTTGCTCCGGTGGTGACTTTACGCCCTTTCCCCTGTTCCCCAAGTTACAAGCTGTTCATGACCTTACCAACCACTTTACCTATGCCACATGTACGTGTTCTAGATTATCCTGTAGCCTTCCGAGCCCGTTTATTGCTCCAGACTCCCATCCCCGTCGCAGGTGATGACCGCCTAACTTTCTGTACCGACGGCTCACGTCAGGGGGACCCCCCCCCCTCCCCCGAGGGTGGGATCGGCCTTGTTCTCACCAGAGTTGGCGGTACGACGCACCTTTCGTCTACCGGAATTTTGCTCTGATTATTTCGCAGAGCTTTTTGCTATCTACAGGGTGGTAGACTTTCTTCGGGATACGGAATTCACAACAGCGATTATTTATACTGATTCCGTGAGTGTTGCAGACGCTATTACCCCGTACCGGCACTCAAATCGCCCCATCTTACCTTAGGCGCGAACATGTTTTTTGTCCTTGTCTTGCAGCCCCTCTGTTCTCGCGGATGGTGTGGGACATTGCTACACTCCGGCGTACTGGTTCCGCTATGGTTTTATACTGATCTATACTCGCAACATTTGGATTTTCCGCTGTTGTCCCTGAACGATGGGTGCGTTTTACAGCTAATGTCCGTCACATACAACGTTTTGGTTTTCGGTTTCGAGATTTTTTCTTTCTGTTCTACTTTCGTCCATAACCACGTACGGACACAATGTTTTTGTGTGTGGGACAGTAGACTCTTTTGTTTACTAGCGTGTTTCATCCATTTTAACATACCAATTTTATATAGGTACGTATGTGTATCTGTATGTATGTATGCACATACACTGTTTCTCTGTATAGCCTTTTCTCTCCCCGATTTCTTTCCTTCTTTCTATTCTTACTCCAACTGGACAATGAGAATAATCTGTCCCATATATAAAAATCTGATGTGTTGCACTCACATGACTTTCTCTACTCTTGTACTAACCATTCTTACAAACTCTTATTCCTATACCTTCTTCGTGTTGAGATAAACATTTGTACAAATTGCCTTATTGCATATTTCCTTGTAGGTACAGGGGAATAAGGGAATACAGTAGGTTTTGAGCGATTCAAATCTTTTAAAGCTCTGACATTCCGTTCTCTTTGCACACTTAATATAAAAAAGATGAACAACGATGTCGCATTTCCCGAAAGTTTTTAAGTTTTCCGAAACTCGCACACATAACAAGGAATAGCTCTGAAATGGTTCACTCTACAAAAAAAATTATTTGCACATAAATTATATATTTTAGCAAAATCTACATTTTTTGTATAGTATGATTTGGTCCATCTTTAACGGTTTACCAGTTATGCAAAAGTCGTCTAGAGTAAATACGACTACAGGAGCTATAGCCAGAAAATTCAAAATATACATTTCATTTGGCATAAAAGTGTCTCAAACATGACATTTTAATCAAAATTGTTAGCCATTTTCAAGAAAATCAAAATTTTCGAAAAAGTCCATGTAAAGGGTAGTTTAGAGTGGTGCTATTTTCTTCAAAAACTTCGTGTCGCATCCTTGAAAGACATTAAACTTAATACCAACTTTGGTTTTTAACTGAGTTTTTGTCTTTGAGTTATGCTGTCCACAGACACATATACAGTTTTCTAAAAATGCTTTTTTTTGGATTCAGGGGGTTTCAAAACATATTTCTGGTAAAATCTCGACATCAAATTTTTGGGTGGAACACTATACTTCCTTCTACTTACCAGTAGAGAAAGTAAAAAGGAGACAAGGCAGAGTGTGGAAATTACCGTGGGGTTGTACTGCTAGAAGGGGCTTACAAGATACTTGCCACATGACTGGAGCAATGGTTGGAAGGGATACTTGGGAATACCAAGCAGGATTTAGGAAACAACGCTGCTCTACATTAGACCGGATATTTATATTGCGACAAATACTGGAAAAGTTCTATGAGTATGGCAGACAGCTTCATTAGCTGTATGTAGATTTCAAACAGGCGTATGATAGCCTGGACAAAGCTAAAATTTATCAGATAATGAGAGTTCAGAATCCACTGAAACTGTGAGATTGACAAAAAATGACCATGGAATTGACAAGATGTAGAGTAAGAATTTAATAGGATTTATCAGGTATGTTTATTGTAGAGAAGGGGTTGAGAAAAGGAGATGTGGTATCCACACTACTGTTAAATTTAGCACTGGAAAAAGTAATCCAACAATTACCCATAAATCCTGGAGGAATCATACTCTGTGGATCAGTGCAGATAGTGGCATATGCTGACAATGTGGCAATTCTATAAGAGCTCTTGAGGAAAGTTATGAAGTGTTTGAAGAGGAAGCACAGGACCTAGGATTGGTAATGAATGTTAGTAAAACGAAGTCCATGAAGATGGGAGATGATGGGGGTGTAAGAAGAGTTAAATTATATGAGAAGGAATATCAGAGTTGAAACATTTAAATACTTGGGACCTATAGTAACTGTAGATAATAAAACATCAGTGGAAATTCAGGAAAGGTTAACAAGTGGTAGCAAGACATTTTCATGCCTTGCAGAACGTTTAAATCAAGGAACGTTGGTAGGAATACTAAAATTAAAATATATACAACTGCACTTAAACCAATAATGTATGGATCAGAAAGTTGGGTGTGACAACCAGAGAACAGTGGTTATTACGGTGGGAAAGGAAGATTTTGAGAAAGATATTTGTAGTGATAAGGGACTAGGACGGATGAAGAATGCAGACTAACTCAGAGTTGCAGTGCCTATTTGCACAACCAGATATAGTAGTGAAAATTAAACAAGAAGGAATAAGGTGGTTTGGCTATGTGCAGAGAATGCTGGAAACTAGTGTAGTTGAGAAGATATTCATAGAAAAGCTTGATGGAAGAAGAAGAGGAAGAGCCAGGGAAAGATGGGTAGACAATGTGGAAGATGACTTGAGAAAGTTGGTGGTCAAAGGCTGGAGAAGAAAAGCAGAGGACCCAATAGAATGGAAGGTGGTTAAGGAGGTCAAGGGCCTACATGGCCTGTAGCACTGACTATCGTCACTAGTTTTGTGTCTGAAGTACAGTAAACTCTCGGTTTAACAGACCTCTGTTCAACGGACTTCGGCTTTAACGGACTAAATTTGGCGTTGCTTATAAAATAACTTTAAATGAAATTTAGAAGATCTGCGATGATTAAATTGTGGCATTCCACTGTTTGTCTAATCGAGAAGGCTACTTCATGCATCTTCGGCTACATTCGTGAAAGTTCATGTACGCATCACTCGCTCAAGAGCTCACATGACTCTAATTGGGCATTCCCAGGTTACCAGATTCTGGGTCGTGAAAAGATTGCTGCAAGTGTTCTACAAGAGGATGAAGATGAAGATGACAACAGTGATGATGGATCTTTGAAGCGTGCACCTAACTTATCCATAATAAGAGACCACAGGGATGATATGATTTCTTACGTGGAAAGATGTTCAGACCCACAAGTGCTAATGTATTATGAACATTTCAAACAGTTTCGCTCCTTAATCATAAAGAAGCAATATTAAGTGGGAAGCAAATGGGTATTGATACTTTTTTCAAACCCACAATTCAACACGTGTTATTTAGCTTACGAAATATGCCCACAGACCTATACTCAGTAAATGTTAAATTCCTTGGCATAGTCTTGCATAATAAGCTAAATTGGGAACCACATATCAATCACGTCACTGCAAAACTTTCAAGGGTAATGTATCTTATTAGGAATCTAAAGAGATGTGTATCAGGTAATTATGTAAGATCAGCATATTTTGCATTTTTTCAGAGCATAATATCATATGGTATTCTGTTCTGGGGAAATTATAGTCATATAACAGAAGTTCTGTTGTTACAGAAGAAAGTTATTCAAATAATGTCAGACTCTCAAATGCTATCACATTGTAAACCATTAGTTATTAAGTTAAAATTATTGACTGTGATCAACTTATATATATACAAAATACTTCTGTAGGTACACAAAAAATAACTTAACCTTTCAGCAACATAGGTTTGACACTCATTAATATAATACTAGAAAAAATACAATGATCAATGTACCCTGTCATAGACTGTCTAAATCTGGCAACAGCTATGAAGTACTAGAAATAAAACTGTACAATCACTCGTCAAGAATGACAACTACCAACAATGACATTCAAATGTAAATTGTATGGTTGGCTTGAGGCAACACCTTCATATTCCTTGCAAGAATACTTTGAGTGTAAAAATATTATATAGTTGCTTCTGTTCTATGTAATTGATCTGATGTTTGTAAAATATATAATGGTTTTGTTGTATGTAATATGTTTCTTGTGACGTCTATAGCTGTATACAGCTCAATGATAAATCAACAGATATAAGAGAGGTTGGTGGGCCCGACGACTTCAATGAGGAAACATCACAGTTTGTCCTGTTCAATAGCAGCCTCGGCTCCTTCTCTCATGCACAGACTGTTAACTAGGTTATACGTACTATGATAAAAAGTGACAGTTGTAGACCTGCTGCTGGAAATATATCAATAACAGTAAATAATGTAGTTGTAAAAAATTCAGCTGACATTGCCAACATTGTCAATCACTTCAGTAAAGTATATTTTACAAACTTGCACTAGTAATATCCATATTCCTAAATTCATTAGAAGTGAAATTAGCATTTTCCTTAAACCAGCAGCATGCGAAGGAATAATTAAAATCAATAAGTAACTGCTTCTCAGCCAATGCATATAAACAGGATTATATGGGACAATAGGAGTAGCTGAGGCCGGGCAGCTGATATACAGGATAACATGTTCTTAAACCATTACTTATTAACTCATAATTTTGCACCTAACCAGGGTTCACTAACTCATTTATCATAACACTGTTACACCTGCATGTGCAATGCGAACCTAACATGTATCAGGAGGTTGGCAAATATGAATCAGAGAGGATGACAGGTAATGAATTAGTGGAACGAATGAAACAGAATGGTTACATGTTGGAAGCAGTGACTTAAGGAGATAGTGTAACTTCTTTTAGTTTGTAAAAAAGGGTTGGTAGTTTTGAGTCTTCTGGATTGCTTTCAGAAATTCTATATTGGGCATGAAAGCCTGCTTAATTTTGCTCAGAGGCCTCCATCTGGCCTGAGGTTCTTTTTCATGCTTCCCTTCCAAAAGAAGCCATGCTATAGGATTTTATGGCCAAAAAACTCACTCTCTGCTGGGTTCAAACCCACAACCTCAGGAACTTGAGGGCAGCATGTCACTCCGAGACCACGGAGGATAACTTTCAGCTGGGGGTAATTGGGTATTATGTAAAATCTTGGTTCTGGAATCACCAAAGGAAGTTTAGAGACCCAGTTGAGTACAAGTTAAACTTTCAAGGGGGCTTTTAATTGCAGAATACCATCACAGAGTCTTGCCATTAGGTGCTGAATGGTATACTTTTGTTTTTAGATGTTCCTAGAATTTGTGTTATGCATTTAAAGGGTTTGCAATTGAACTGGCATCCAGTCATTGAGATGGATTGAGGAATGTAATCCATAGGTAACATGCCACTTGAATGAAAACTGTCTCAGTTCCTTAGAGTTAACACACACGTATAAAGCAGAATAAGTCATAACAAAAGTAAATAATAATGATAAATAGTACAGTAAAACCTGACTTAACCAGAACCCCAATATACTGGAAACCTGGACAACTGGAAAATAAATCTAAGAGCGGAGCTATTTCCTATGTTAAATAACACTCTAAACTGGAAGACTGGCTAATGCAGAAACAGAATATTTTTTTGGAACCATTTGCATAAATAATCAAAGACAGATTTTCATTATGCTTAGCACATAGTTAAGTGCCTTGATAACGAATTTGCCATGACTGAACACATTCAAAGTGCAGCAGATATTGCTGCTGGAAACGGCAGTTGTGAAGTCGTGGAAGGAATGGACGACAATGAATGGGAGCCAAAATACACACCTTTAGAGAAGCGTTATCTGTTGAGTGACATTCAGGAATCTGCAGCTTCCAAGAATGTTCCAGAACTCCTGGAGCTGATGCAGGACGCAAAGGAGATAATAGTGTGAAGAAGTCGTGACAGTGCACTTTGACGGATATTAGGGGGGAAAAGAAACTAATGGAGAAACTGCAATTATGTATGACATGTAAGTTGAAAATGCAGTAAAACACAGTTGAATCTATTTTATATTTACAGAATTCTGTTTTAAATTATTTCTTCAGTTTAATTCAAGACAATAATATTTGTTGTACTTTGTTTTACTAAAATATGTACAACCCTTTGTAAGACAGAAACCCGTGAAAATGGAGAAATATTACTGGAACAATCGCATTCTGTTTCAGGCAGATTTGACTGTAATAGTAACAATGATAATGATGATTGTCATCTTTTACTTGAAGTGGGCAACAAGTGGATATGTTTAGTTCATATTGGTGTATGATCCGTAGTTAACCACACCTATAATAATGATGGTGATGATTAGGGCCCGGATTTCTGACTTTGCATCTATTTGATAATAGGGTAATGTTCAGTTGAATATATGTACGAAATGTATCACGAGTGAAATGAGCCCACTTTTATTCGTAATTTTTGTTGTTGCATTTTTTGACGTTTTGGAGGAAAGGAGCATTTTTTATTTAAAAGCCTTTTTTAGGTCATTTTACCATAAAAGTAAATTTTTTTGTTATTTTTCACTAGTTTTAATGCATTTCATTAAAATACAGTAGCATATGAACTACCTATTTGTTTCAAGACTTCTCATGTTTAAGAAGCAGTTACATTTTCTTAGAAATACACAGTACCTGCTCCAATATGATTTTGTTTCAAAGTGGATTCCCCCCAACTACAAGAAATGTTATTGTTGACAGCTCGTTAAATGAGGGAGAACTTGAGGGATACAGCAAGTAATGGCTGTGGTATGGCTACTTGCTATTGTCTAAGGGTGGTCTTAGAAACAGATTCTCCAGCAGCTTAGGTTTTGTATTTCTGTATTTTAGTCTGTTTTCCATAAGCTGTTAGTGATTGAAGTGGAGAGTAAAATTTATTTTGTGAACATGCCAAAAGTAAAACTACTGTGAAACTAAGGCAGGTTGTTTCAGAATATGGGGACACCATATTTTCAAGCGATGGTAGTATTCTGTACTGCAAAATATGCCACGTTAAAGTTGCAGCAGAGAAGAGGTTCACCATTGAACATGTCAACAGGGGAAAAAGAGCACTGGAAGCACAAGGGAAAAGACGCTGCTAGGACAGTGCAATGGGAATTCTGGGAATTTGCAGTTTTTATGAAGATCTGTGTGAAACCTTTGTCTCAGCAAACATACATTCAATAAATTGAACAATGCTTTCTGTAATTTTCTGCAGAAATATGCTGGAAAATCTGTACCAGATGAGTTAACTACCTCGAACAATGTTACGAAAAGACTATAAATGAAATCAGAGCGAAACTGAAAGACACACATCTGGGTGTCAAATGACATACCAAAGCTAAAAAACAGAAGAATATCATATGCCAATGACACCTTGCTAATAAATTCTGTGGAAACCCTACAAAGTCTGGAACACCACACAACTGAAAACAAACAGGTGGTACAATATTTAAAATCAAATAATTTGTGCATTAACATACAAAAATCTGATATGTTGCACTCATATGATTTTCTCTACTCTTGTCCTAACCATTCTTACAAACACTTATTCCTATATCTTCATGTTACTTGAGATAAACATTTACAGAAATTATCTTGTTGCTTATTTCCTTGTAGTTATAAGGGGAATATGAGAATACAGTAGGCTTTGTGCGATAGTCAAATGTTTTAAAGCTTTGAGATCCCGTTCTCTTTGCAGGGTTAATATTATAGAGAAGTGAGCAGTTCCATTTCATGAAAGTTTTAAAGTTTTCCGAAACTGACACAAATAGCAAGGAATATCTCTGAAATGGTTCTCTACAAAAAATGTACTTAGACATAAATTGTGTTTTAGCGAGATATACATTTTTTGTATAGTTAGATTTTGTCTCTTATGGTTTAAGAGTTATTCAAAAGTCATCCAGAGTAAACAGGACTACATAGGCTATGGCCAGAAAATTCAAAATATACATTTCATTTGTCATACAAACATCTTAAACATATGGCATTTCAATCAAAATCATCAGCCATTTTCATGAAAACCAAAATTTTCGAAAAATTTTCCATATAAAGGGTAGTTTAGGGTGGAGCAATTTTCTTCAAAATCTTTGGGTCACATTCTTGAAAGACATTAAACTTAAATACCATCCTTAGTTTTAACCAGCTGTTTGTTTTTGAGTTATGCTACTGATATGCAGAGACAGACGGACATACAGACTGACTGATTGACAAGAGACATACACAGACACACAGAAGATGGCATAACCCAAAATATTATACTGAGAGCCTTCAACAGTTTCCCTCATTTACGGCCATTTATGTCTAAGTCAAGGATGCTTTCCAAAAATATGGAAACTATTGCAAATAATCCCGATTGTTAAACCTGGGAAAGAAGAAAGTCACAATGCTACAAAGTTCAGACCAATAAGTCTATTAAATATTGGAGGGAAAATACTAGAAAAGTTGATGATAAATAGAATAAATCGTATATACACCAACAATTTGCTCAACATGAACCAATATGGATTTATCCCCCCAAAAAAGCACCATAGACGCATTGGCAATCAAAAAGTTCATAACCAATTTAGACCAGAAAAATAGTGTGATGTGATGGGTGCATTCGACGCTGCTTGGTGGTGTTATACTCCACAATTTAAGGAATCTACAATGCCTAAAAACCCTATATTATTTAGCCAAAAATTATTTTGGAGGCAGATTAGCCAAACTTTCAATCACAGCACAGTCGAAAAAGAAGTGATGAAAGGCTGCCCTCAGGGATCCTGCTGCGGTCCCAGTTCTGGAACACCTCGCTACTCAGTTTACGTTATACAAAACAAATTGGTAGTCTTTGCAGATGACCTAGTACTGATGACATCAGGAGAAATGTGTGTGAATGCCGATCTACACCAAATCGAAGATTGGGCAAAACAATATAAACTCTAGTTCAACAACAGTAAATCAAAAACTATTCTGATAAGGAAAAGAAAAGAAGAAAGGGGTCAAATAAGAGTATATATAAACACTACAGTAGAGCAAGTACAACAGTTGAAGTACCTAGATATATTTATTTAATTGTTCCATTTATATCCCGCCTTTAACTGCAGAGGTCATTGGCAGCCTTGCCTATTGGTGTTACTCGTTTAACAGTGGGTTTTTTATTTTTGAGGTTTTTATACTTTGAATTCACACACACATTCACACTTTCATTCATACTTCCAGACTCAGGGAAAGATGAGGATTAATCTCTCCCCCCCCCTGCCAGGAATCGAGCGCAGGCAGGTGCTCTAGCAACTGTGCCACAGGGCCAGCCTCTGGGTATGTTGTTCGACAGCAAGATGACTTTTGATGTGCATATAAACAAGCCTCAGAGAAATGCATAAAACTGGTAAATGCATTAGGAAAGTCCGTAGTTGAACTGGGGCTTGGGACAGCAAGCCTTACGAACAATCTATAAAGGTGCTATACATACTTCCAACAGTTATATGGAGTGCAAGTGTGAAAAGAAGCATATTCTAAAAGAAATAATATGTTCAAATACCAGCGAGTACAAAGATTGATGAACATAAAAACTGCAAAAGCTTAAACAGTTTCATATGAAGTATCCTGTGTTTGTGTCAGTCAAGCCAATAAAATAAAAATTCAAGAAGTATTAGACATATATGAAAAGAT
Source organism: Tenodera sinensis (assembly GCA_030765045.1). NCBI lineage: Eukaryota > Metazoa > Arthropoda > Insecta > Mantodea > Mantidae > Tenodera > Tenodera sinensis. The sequence goes on from CM060974.1 coordinate 4,309,416, forward strand.
TCCTGTGTGTGTATGTGTGTGTGTGTCTGAGCAGCATAACTTGAGAACGAAAGGTCGGTTGGTGGCATGGTGGCCCACCATCCTTAATAACTTAATGCTCAACTGCCCCAGAAATCTATACAAACTATCGGAGAACTACTTTCACAATAGGAAAGCTAGTTTATGCTTCTACTTGTACACATCGGAGAGAGAAGTGACTAAAGGCATCCCCCAAGGATCTAGCTGTGGACCAGGATACTGGAATATCTTACATAATTCGCTACTTAACCTGGAATTTACTGAAAGGACTGAAGTCTTAGCCTTTGCTGATGACCTACTAGTAATGACCAAAGGTAGTAGAAAATGGATGCTGAAAACTTCACAAATCAGGACGTCAAGAAAATAGTTCTGAGCTAAGGATAACAAATTTAATTTCAATGAAATAAAGTCTCAAGTATTGTTAATAACAAAGATGCCCTCTCAACGGTGATATACATGTCTACTTGAATGATACAGTATTGACCCAAAAAGAACTAAAATATCTATACATATATATCTATATATAGATAGAGCTAGATATAGTCATATAGAGATAGAGATATAGTTATATAGAGATAGATATATAGTTATATAGAGATAGATATAGAGATATAGTTATATAGAGATATAGATAGAGATATATAGATATGTAGAGATCTAGATATGTAGAAATAGAGATATTTAGATGTATAGATCTATAGATATATAGAGGTATAGATATATTGATAGAGGTATAGATATATTGATAGAGGTGTAGATATATTGATAGAGGTATAGATATATTGATAGAGATAGATATATTGATAGAGATAGATATATTGATAGAGATAGATATATTGATAGAGATAGATATATTCATAGAGATAGATATATTGATAGAGATAGAGATACATATATATAGATAATATATATATAGATATATAGATTCAAAATTCAAATTCTACAAACATACAAATTACATTAAAGAAAAAGCATTAGCTCTCTTACGCACCTTGTCCAAATCTGCAAAATTGAACTGGGCACTTGGATGCAAAGCTCTCCATACAATATACAAGGGAGCCATTGAACCAATAATAACCTATGGAGCTCCGATATGGGAAGAAGCTATAGAAAATAAGAAAAACCTAAAGAAACTCCAAAGAGTTCAAAGATTATGCAATATAAAAATTGCAAAGGCATACACAACCATCTCATAGGAAGCATCTTGTATTATATCTGGAATCCAACCAATAGATCTGACTATTATTGGAGAAATAAGTATAAACCACTACATGACAGCGGAAATTACGATGCACCCCTGAAAACAAACAACTGGGTTCATCCCACTAAGCACATTTGCATAGAAGAAATCGATCCCAAGTTACAATATACATTTCAGATTTATACAGATTCGAGCAAAGTAGCAGAGAAAGTGGGAGCTGGAGCTGCAGCTGCCGTATTTCAGCAGGAAACACTAATACCACAACTCAAGTACAAATTAGGTGATTGCTGTTCTAATAACCAAGTGGAGCAGTTGGCAATCCTGAAAGCTCAACAAGTAATCTCCACTTTGCAAGAACTTAAATACAAGGAAAAAAACTTTGCCATCTCCACTGATAACAAAGTAACACTATGTTTACTGAAGAACAATAAGAAACATAATTCCAATTCACAGATAATATTAAACACTGATCAAACTGCGTAAGCTTTCACGGCCGGTGTCATAATATAGAAACTGATTATCCGGGCTTGTGGGCCGTGGTCTAGTCAGAAAACTCCTTCCAGACGTTTCGTCCGAAGCTGCGTCGAACATCCTCAGTGGCGTTGCCTTAACACTCTCTTAGTCAGTCAGTCATCGCCGACATAGTGTATACATATTTGACATAATAACAATGATAATGATAATCATGATGATAAAAACATTCTTGTGCTGTAGTTACTGCCACATGCAATACCAGTATTGTGCAATAGCCTCCATTCTGTATCTATTTGTTGAATTTCTTGAACTGCTTTCATGAAATTAGGAAACCGAGAAGCAAGTAACTGAACTGTCTGGATTTTAGCTGGTTCTAACACTTCCAATATTGTACGAAGAGGACCACTTAATGAAAACTTAATATGTTGCAAACTGACCCAACGTAAAAATCAACACAGTGTAATTGGAAAACTTGTACATATTAGTCGGGCAGGGATGATTTTGTCAGAGATATTTGAACTTTGGCACCAAAATACACGTTTTCCACATGAAGAAATACTTTTGATAGCAGTATTCAACTTGATCTAATTCAGTGGAATTCAAATGTTCAGGTTTAATGTAGCAGTCAAGGATAGTCCGCAATGCAGAAATAACAGATGTTGTTAGCTAATGCTGGATTTCTGACAATGAAGTCATTAATCCTCTTGCTCTCCAATATTTTTCACTGATGGATGGGAAGGGCGCTAGAAGTGTCCGGGCATATTTGAAGGTGGTCTCAGTCCATTTCCTCTTGCAGATCACATAGAGGACAGAGTGGTGAAGAATATATTCCAATTCTGTTTAAATGTTTTGCCAGACAATCATGTCCTGTAATCAACTTGAAGGTTGCAACTGAGAATACTCAGGAATTACTGTTCCAATATTTGGTAGTTCCCGTCTTTTATTCTTTGATTTTTCATAGTATAAAATGGTAGATTAACTATAGATTTCTGCACATTGCCGGTACCCTTTTTTGCAAGAAAATCAGCTTTCTCATTACCACTCAGTCCACAGTGAGCTGGTATCCATTGGAAGACTAGGTGTTTTTGAAGTGCGGTTAGATGGGTAAGGATTTTCCAACATTCTATAATTGTTTGGTTTTTTGGTGACAACTTGGAAGTAATTGCTATAATTGCTGCCTAGGAATCTGTGAGAATAACTGCTTGATGAAAATGTGAAATTCTATACAAAAGATTTTGTAGGGCCATTCGAATTGCTTCAATTTCTCCATCAAAGTTTGCAGTTCCATAACTTAAAGATTTGTAATAGGAAAAGAGGTGACATGTGACTCCAGCCCCTGCTCCATCTTTGTTTGAGATAAATGATCCATCAGTATAAATATGGAGCCATTCGTGTTCTGGAAATCTAGTATGGATTGTCTCTAATGCCAATAATTTTAGAACACTAGTTGGAGTATCACTTCTTAACTTCTTCTGTCACTTGTAGATAATATGTCTAATGTTTGTGTTGGATTGACTTCATATATAAAGCTTTACTTTGAATTAGGAAGGTATACGTTCTTCTTGATGTCTTGAATTTTGGAAAGAAAGCTCTCCTGAGTCTTTAGTGTATGTGTAAAACTTCTCTTGTTCCATGTATTGAATGGGAATCTGATCAAATTTTCATGTTGAATAAGAGCTACTTTTTTACTTTCTGTACTGGTAGGTAGGGGAAGTATCGTATGCCACCCAAAAATTTAATGTCAAGATTTCACCGAAAATGTTTCGAGACCCCCTGAATAAAGAAAAAGTATTTTTAGAAAAAGGTCCATGTGTCTGTGTTTGTGTCTGTGTCCCTGTCTGTCTGTGTCCCTGTCTATCTGTCTGTGTCCCTGTCTGTGTCTGTATCTGTCTGTCTGTGTCCCTGTCTATCTGTCTGTTTGTCTGTGTCCCTGTCTGTTTGTCTGTGTCCCTGTCTATTTGTCTGTGTCCCTGTCTGTGTTTGTGTGTCCATGTCTGTGTCCCTGTCTATCTGTCTGTGTCCCTGTCTGTGTCCCTGTCTGTTAGTCTTTGTCCCTGTCTGTCTTTGTCCCTGTCTGTCTGTGTCCCTGTCTATCTTTCTGTGTCCCTGTCTATCTTTCTGTGTCCCTGTCTATCTTTCTGTGTCCCTGTCTATCTGTGTCCCTGTCTATCTGTCTGTGTACAGCATAACTCAAACAAAAAGTAGGTTGAAAACCAAACTTTCTTTCAAGGATGCAACACCAAGATTTTGAAGAAAATAGCCTCACCCTAAACTACCCTTTACATGGAAAATTCTTCGAACATTTTCATTGTCTTGAATATGGCTCTAACGATTTTGATTAAAATGTCATGTGTTTGAGATATTATGACAAATGAAATGTATATCTTGAATTTTCTGGCTGTAGCCCCTGTAGTCGTATTTACTTTGGACAACTTTTGCATAACTGGTAAACTGTTACAGATAGACCAAATCATACTATGCAAACAATGTAGATCTCGCTAAAATATGAAATTTATGTCCAAATAAATTTTCTTGTAGGATTAACCATTTTGGAGATATTCCTTGTTATGTGTGTTTTGGAAAACTTCCAACTTTCGTGAAATGGAACATTGTTGTTGATTTTTTTATGCTAAGTGTGCAAAGAGAACCAATCTCAAAGCTTTAAAAGATTGGACTATTGCACAAAGCCTACTGTATTCTAATATTCCCCTTGCAACTAAAAGGAAATAAGCAACAAGATAATTTGTACAAACGTTTGTCTTAACCAACACGAAGATACAGGAATAAGAGTTTGCAAGAATGGTTAGTACAAGAGTAGATAAAGTCAAGTGAGTGCAACACATCAGAGTTTTTTTTTCATATTCAATAGGGTACTGGTTGGTTAGTATTTCCATAGCTGCTATTGGTGTGGTTTTGATAGCACCTTTAATTAGTCTCAGACTTTGGTTTTGAAAGGTTTGAATCTTTTTTGTATTTGCTGTTACAAGAACTTTGTTGCAGCAAGTAAACAATGGCTCTATACATATATATTGTATATTGTGTTAAAAGTTGCTCTGGAACATCACCGCTTCATTCCTGTTAGATCTTTTAACAGTGAAAGGCGCCTTTATGATCTTTGGTCCATGCAAGTTTGGTATCAAATATAACTCCCAAATACTTTGCTTGCTTTGTCTCTAGTAATTGTTGACCTTCAACATTTGCTTTATTTTTAGTGTTTTTTTCTTAGTGAAAAGATTTGGTAGTTTGATTTTGTTTTATTAAGTCATTAAATTTTCTTTGGTCCACTTTTGTAGGTTGGTTAAGGATTGTTTCATGGTATTTTCTAGTTCTTTACTTTTGTTTTTGGTTTTGAAGTCCACATTACTAAGTCATCAGCAAATAGTGCACACTTCACACCTGATTCTTGTATTTGTTATTTGTGTTGGTTAATAGATATATTAAAAAGCGTAGTGCTGAGCACTGTGCCTTGTGGTAAGCCATTGTGCACTTGTTTATATCGATATATTCCTTCCATGTTTGGTAGAAATAAAGCGTTGAATTAGGAAATGACATAGCCATGAAAACATTGGACCTTGTATCCCTATTTTTTTTTACTGTCTTAGTAGTTTTGTTCTGCATATAGAATCATAAGCACTTTGGAAATCAATAAAAACTGATGCATTATCTTTTCTATTGAAGGAGTCTTTGATTTCTTGACTGAGAAGTAAGACTTGTTCATTTGTAGATTGGAGCTCTCTGAATCCAGCTGCGCATGGGGTAATTAAATTTTGTGATTCTAGAAACCAATTTAACCTACTGGACACCATTCTTTCCATCACTTTTGCTATTATGCTTTTTATCTTTCTTCAAGAGTGGAGCAATTATACCTTTTTGACATTTGGCAGGTACAGTGGTTTTCCAGAATAGATAGTAGTTATAGTACTTGTTTTGCTGTTTTTCTAAGGTTTTTTTGTGAACTTTGGATGTATGTGATCTGGTCCAGGAGACTTTGTTTTTTAGATTATTAACTGCAATGTTCAGTTCTGGCATATTGTATTGAGTGCTAGGACCACATTGTCTTTCTGGTTTTAAATCTTTCTTAAATTGTTTACGTTCCTTTTTATTATTTCTAGTTACTTTATGTGAATTACCATAATATTTATTGAATTTTTCGGCCATGATAACAGACGTGGTATACTGTTCATGTATACAGGTGATTATATTAATCTTTTGTTTTTATACACAAGGGAAATGCCTTGCCTGAAAATCTTATTGGAAGAGCAAATTATATGATAAGGAAACTAGTGTTTAAAAGTGGAAAATACATAAAAAGCAGCAGATATTGAAGTGCATTCAGTTTTTAGTAGTAGATCTGTAGATTTAAAAAAAAAACAATCTGCAAAATCGGTAGACCTGGCAACCCTGGTGGCAGCTATGTTTTTAAGCTTAATGCAGAATAAACCTACCTTTCAAATAATTGACCATAAATTCATGGTCAGCGGGCATAGTCATATGGAATGTGATGTTGACCATGGGCTCACTGAGAAACAAAAGAAGAAAAGAGTATCCCACATCACTTCCATATGACTGGTTTCAGCTAGTGCGAACAGTAGGGAAAAAGAAGAAATTCACTGTGAAAGAGATGACTCGTGAAGATTCACTGTTGCTGACATCTCTAGTGCTGAGGAAAAAGGATTCAACAGGCAAATCTTCAAAATGGCAAGAAGTACAGTAGTTCTGATATACCAGAACACCAGGAGGGCATTCTTGGAGGAAAGTGATCCCTTCAAATGTTAGTCCTTGTTGCGACGAGGTAAACCCAGCCCACAATGCTACACAGATCATCTTCCCAGCTTAAAAGAAAAGAAGAAATAAGGAACTCACTCTTATCGCCTACCGGATTATTTCATCTTTTCATGTGAAGCTTGGGCTGTCCTCAAGGCAATTGAAACAAGCACTCTAAGTCACAATAATCTGCTAATTGTAATCCTTTCAGACTCAAGTATTGCTGCTGTTGCAAATAAATTTTCTATGAATCCACTGATTCACCGAATTCAGGAATGTCTATTTTATCACTATAAGACTGGCGTTCAAATCTCTTTGGTATGGATTCTGTTACATATAGGTATATCTGGAAATGCAAAAGCAGATGTGGCAGCTAAATCTGCTGCATTGCTGCAAGAAACTGGAAATGTTGTGTGAACCGCTGGAATACACAATGGAAATCTATCTCCTCAAAGTTGCAGCTTGTTAGGAAATGTGTTACAGAACCGACTTTTCCAAATATTCATTTCCAGTGAAGATAAGTCCTGATTACCAGATCATGCATTGGTCACTTCAGTCTCAGCCATGGATATCTGATGAGGAAAACAAAGATCCAAGCCCAAAATGTGGAGCTCAAGAAATATCTACAGCACATCTTATTCTTGAATGCCCCACTTTAATGAATCACCGAAGTGATTTAATGAATCAGTAGTGATCTGTGCCCTATATTGAAAACAGCTGAAGGATGCAGAGCAATTAAGTTACTGGAGGTATCACAAATTGTACATTGTTAAACCCTATTATGTTGTTGTTGTTGTCTAATGCTGGATTTCTGACAATGAAGTCATTAATCCTCTTGCTCTCCAATATTTTTCACTGATGAATGGGGCACTAGAAGTGGCCGGGCATATTTGAAGGTGGTCTCGATCCATTTCCTCTTGCAGATCACATAGAGGACAGAGTGGTGAAGAATATATCCCAATTCTGTTTAAATATTTCGCCAGACAATCATGTCCTGTAATCAACCTGAAGGTTGCAACTGAGCATACTCAGGAATTACTATTCGAATATTTGGTAGTTCCCATCTTTTATTCTTTGATTTTTCATAGTAATATTTTTCAATAATTTTTTTGAATTCAGAGTTGACTAATCTTTTAGCTGCATAAAATGGTAGATTAACTATAGATTTCTGTACACTGCTGGTACCCTTTTTTGCAAGAAAATCAGCTTTCTCATTACCACTCAGTCCACAGTGAGCTGGTATCCATTGGAAGACTGTGTTTTTGAAGTGCGGTTAGATGGGTAAGGATTTTCCAACATTCTATAATTGTTTGGTTTTTTGGTGACAACTTGGAAGTAATTGCTATAATTGCTGCCCTGGAATCTGAGAGAACAACTGCTTGCTGAAAATGTGAAATTCTGTACAAAAGATTTTGTAGGGCCATTCGAATTGCTTCAATTTCTCCATCAAAGTTTGCAGTTCCATAACTTAAAGATTTGTAATAGGAAAAGAGGTGACATGCGACTCCAGCCCCTGCTCCATCTTGGTTTGATATCAATGATCCATCAGTATAAATATGGAGCCGTTTGTGTTCTGGAAATCTAGTATGGATTGTCTCTAATGCCAATAATTTTAGAACACTAGTTGTATTATCACTTCTTAACTTCTTCTGTCACTTGTAGATAATATGTCTAATGTTTGTGTTGGATTGACTTCATATATAAAGCTTTACTTTGAATTAGGAAGGTATACGTTCTTCTTGATGTCTTGAATTTTGGAAAGAAAGCTCTCCTGAGTCTTTAGTGTATGTGTAAAACTTCTCTTGTTCCATGTATTGAATGGGAGTCTGATCAAATTTTCATGTTGAATAAGAGCTACTTTTTTACTTTCTGTACTGGTAGGTAGGGGAAGTATCGTATGCCACCCAAAAATTTAATGTCAAGATTTCACCGAAAATGTTTCGAGACCCCCTGAATAAAGAAAAAGTATTTTTAGAAGAAGGTCCATGTGTCTGTGTCTGTGTTTGTGTCTGTCTGTGTCCCTGTCTATCTGTCTGTGTCCCTGTCTGTGTCTGTATCTGTCTGTCTGTGTCCCTGTCTATCTGTCTGTTTGTCTGTGTCCCTGTCTGTTTGTCTGTGTCCCTGTCTATTTGTCTGTGTCCCTGTCTGTCTGTGTTTGTGTGTCCATGTCTGTGTCCCTGTCTATCTGTCTGTGTCCCTGTCTGTCTGTGTCCCTGTCTGTTAGTCTTTGTCCCTGTCTGTCTGTCTGTCTGTGTCCCTGTCTGTCTGTGTCCCTGTCTATGTCTGTGTCCCTATCTGTCTGTGTACAGCATAACTCAAACAAAAAGTAGGTTGAAAACCAAACTTTCTTTCAAGGATGCAACACCAAGAGTTTGAAGAAAATAGCCTCACCCTAAACTACCCTTTACATGGAAAATTCTTCGAACATTTTCATTGTCTTGACAATGGCTCTAACGATTTTGATTAAAATGTCATGTGTTTGAGATATTATGACAAATGAAATGTATATCTTGAATTTTCTGGCTGTAGCCCCTGTAGTCATATTTACTTTGGACAACTTTTGCATAACTGGTAAACTGTTACAGATAGACCAAATCATACTATGCAAACAATGTAGATCTCGCTAAAATATGAAATTTATGTCCAAATAAATTTTCTTGTAGGATTAACCATTTTGGAGATATTCCTTGTTATGTGTGTTTTGGAAAACTTCCAACTTTCGTGAAATGGAACATTGTTGTTGATTTCTTTATGCTAAGTGTGCAAAGAGAACCAATCTCAAAGCTTTAAAAGATTGGACTATTGCACAAAGCCTACTGTATTCTAATATTCCCCTTGCAACTAAAAGGAAATAAGCAACAAGATAATTTGTACAAACGTTTGTCTTAACCAACACGAAGATACAGGAATAAGAGTTTGCAAGAATGGTTAGTACAAGAGTAGATAAAGTCAAGTGAGTGCAACACATCAGAGTTTTTTTTTCATATTCAATAGGGTACTGGTTGGTTAGTATTTCCATAGCTGCTATTGGTGTGGTTTTGATAGCACCTTTAATTAGTCTCAGACTTTGGTTTTGAAAGGTTTGAATCTTTTGTGTATTTGCTGTTACAAGAACTTTGTTGCAGTAAGTAAACAATGGCTCTATACATATATATTGTATATTGTGTTAAAAGTTGCTCTGGAACATCACCGCTTCATTCCTGTTAGATCTTTTAACAGTGAAAGGCGCCTTTATGATCTTTGGTCCATGCAAGTTTGGTATCAAATATAACTCCCAAATACTTTGCTTGCTTTGTCTCTAGTAATTGTTGACCTTCAACATTTGCTTTATTTTTAGTGTTTTTTTCTTAGTGAAAAGATTTGGTAGTTTGATTTTGTTTTATTAAGTCATTAAATTTTCTTTGGTCCACTTTTGTAGGTTGGTTAAGGATTGTTTCATGGTATTTTCTAGTTCTTTACTTTTGTTTTTGGTTTTGAAGTCCACATTACTAAGTCATCAGCAAATAGTGCACACTTCACACCTGATTCTTGTATTTGTTATTTGTGTTGGTCAATAGATATATTAAAAATCGTAGTGCTGAGCACTGTGCCTTGTGGTAAGCCATTGTGCACTTGTTTATATCTCAATATATTCCTTCCATGTTTGGTAGAAATAAAGCGTTGAATTAGGAAATGACATAGCCATGAAAACATTGGACCTTGTATCCCTATTTTTTTTTACTGTCTTAGTAGTTTTGTTCTGCATATAGAATCATAAGCACTTTGGAAATCAATAAAAACTTATGCATTATCTTTTCTATTGAAGGAGTCTTTGATTTCTTGACTGAGAAGTAAGACTTGTTCATTTGTAGATTGGAGCTCTCTGAATCCAGCTGCGCATGAGGTAATTAAATTTTGTGATTCTAGAAACCAATTTGACCTACTGGACACCATTCTTTCCATCACTTTTGCTATTATGCTTTTTATCTTTCTTCAAGAGTGGAGTAATTATACCTTTTTGCCATTTGGCAGGTACAGTGGTTTTCCAGAATAGATAGTAGTTATAGTACTTGTTTTGCTGTTTTTCTAAGGTTTTTTGTGAACTTTGGATGTATGTGATCTGGTCCAGGAGACTTTGTTTTTTAGATTATTAATTGCAATGTTCAGTTCTGGCATATTGTATTGAGTGTTAGGATCACATTGTCTTTCTGGTTTTAAATCTTTCTTAAATTGTTTACGTTCCTTTTTATTATTTCTAGTTACTTTATGTGAATTACCATAATATTTATTGAATTTTTCGGCTATGATAACAGACGTGGTATACTGCTCATGTATACAGGTGATTATATTAATCTTTTGTTTTTATACACAAGGGAAATGCCTTGCCTGAAAATCTTCATTGGAAGAGCAAATTATATGATAAGGAAACTAGTGTTTTTAAAGTGGAAAATACATAAAAAGCAGCAGATATTGAAGTGCATTCAGTTTTTAGTAGTAGATCTGTAGATTTAAAAAAAAAACAATCTGCAAAATCGGTAGACCTGGCAACCCTGGTGGCAGCTATGTTTTTAAGCTTAATGCAGAATAAACCTACCTTTCAAATAATTGACCATAAATTCATGGTCAGCGGGCATAGTCATATGGAATGTGATGTTGACCATGGGCTCACTGAAAAACAAAAGAAGAAAAGAGTATCCCACATCACTTCCGTATGAGTGGTTTCAGCTAGTGCGAACAGTAGGGAAAAAGAAGAAATTCACTGTGAAAGAGATGACTCACTGTTGCTGACATCTCTAGTGCTGAGGAAAAAGGATTCAACAGGCAACTCTTCAAGATGCCAAGAAGTACAGCAGTTCTGATATACCAGAACACCAGGAGGGCATTCTTGGAGGGAAGTGATCCCTTCAAATGTTAGTCCTTGTTGCGACGAGGTAAACCCAGCCCACAATGCTACACAGATCATCTTCCCAGCTTAAAAGAAAAGAAATAAGGAACTCACTCTTATCGCCTACCGGATTACTTCATCTTTTCATGTGAAGCTTGGGCCGTCCTCAAGGCAATTGAAACAAGCACTCTAAGTCACAATAATCTGCTAATTGTAATCCTTTCAGACTCAAGTATTGCTGCTGTTGCAAATAAATTTTCTATGAATCCACTGATTCACCGAATTCAGGAATGTCTATTTTATCACTATAAGACTGGCGTTCAAATCTCTTTGGTATGGATTCTGTTACATATAGGTATATCTGGAAATGCAAAAGCAGATGTGGCAGCTAAATCTGCTGCATTGCTGCAAGAAACTGGAAATGTTGTGCGAACCGCTGGAATGAACAATGGAAATCTATCTCCTCAAAGTTGCAGCTTGTTAGGAAATGTGTTACAGAACCGACTTTTCCAAATATTCATTTCCAGTGAAGATAAGTCCTGATTACCAGATCATGCATTGGTCACTTCAATCTCAGCCATGGATATCTGATGAGGAAAACAAAGATCCAAGCCCAAAATGTGGAGCTCAAGAAATATCTACAGCACATCTTATTCTTGAATGCCCCACTTTAATGAATCACCGAAGTGATTTAATGAATCAGTAGTGATCTGTGCCCTATATTGAAAACAGCTGAAGGATGCAGAGCAATTAAGTTACTGGAAGTATCACAAATTGTACATTGTTAAACCCTATTATGTTGTTGTTGTTGTCTAATGCTGGATTTCTGACAATGAAGTCATTAATCCTCTTGCTCTCCAATATTTTTCACTGATGAATGGGGCACTAGAAGTGGCCGGGCATATTTGAAGGTGGTCTCGATCCATTTCCTCTTGCAGATCACATAGAGGACAGAGTGGTGAAGAATATATCCCAATTCTGTTTAAATATTTCGCCAGACAATCATGTCCTGTAATCAACCTGAAGGTTGCAACTGAGCATACTCAGGAATTACTATTCGAATATTTGGTAGTTCCCATCTTTTATTCTTTGATTTTTCATAGTAGTATTTTGCAACATTTTTTTTTAAATTCAGAGTTGACTAATCTTTTAGCTGCATAAAATGGTAGATTAACTATAGATTTCTGCACATTGCCGGTACCCTTTTTTGCAAGAAAATCAGCTTACTCATTACCACTCAGTCCACAGTGAGCTGGTATCCATTGGAAGACTAGGTGTTTTTGAAGTGCTTTTAGATGGGTAAGGATTTTCCAACATTCTATAATTGTTTGGTTTTTTGGTGACAACTTGGAAGTAATTGCTATAATTGCTGCCCTGGAATCTGAGAGAATAACTGCTTGCTGAAAATGTGAAATTCTGTACAAAAGATTTTGTAGGGCCATTCGAATTGCTTCAATTTCTCCATCAAAGTTTGCAGTTCCATAACTTAAAGATTTGTAATAGGAAAAGAGGTGACATGTGACTCCAGCACCTGCTCCATCTAGTTTGATATCAATGATCCATCAGTATAAATATGGAGCCATTCGTGTTCTGGAAATCTAGTATGGATTGTCTCTAATGCCAATAATTTTCCAACACTAGTTGGAGTATCACTTTTCTTAACTTCTTCTGTCAGTTGTAGATAATGTCTAAGGTTTTTGCTGGATTGACTTCATATATAAAGTGTTCCTTTGAATTAGGAAGGTATACGTTCTTCTCGATGTCTTGAATTTTGGAAAGAAAGCTCTCCTAAGTCTTTAGTGTATGTGTAAAATTTCTCTTGTTCCATGTATTGAATGTAAGTCTGATCAAATTTTCATGTTGAACAAGAGCTACTTTTTTACTTTCTGTACTGGTAGGTAGGGGAAGTATTGTATGCCACCCATAAATTTAATGTGGAGATTTCACCGAAAATTTTTCAAGACCCCTTGAATAAAGAAAGTATTTTTAGAAAAAGGTCCATGTGTTTGTGTCTGTGTTTGTGTGTCTGTATCTGTGTGTCTGTATTTGACTGTGTCTGTGTCCCTGTCTGTCTGTGTCTCTGTCTATCAGTCTGTGTCCCTGTCTATCTGTCTTTGTCCCTGTCTATCTGTGTCCCTGTGTGTCACTTTCTGCCTGTGTCCGTCTATTGGTCTGTGTCCCTGTGTATCTGTCTGTGTCCCTGTGTATCAGTCTGTGTCCCTGTGTATCGGTCTGTGTTCCTGTATCAGTCTGTGTCCCTGTCTATCAGTCTGTGTCACTGCCTGTGTCCCTGTCTATCAGTCTGTGTCACTGCCTGTGTCCCTGTCTATCAGTCTGTCACTGTCTGTGTCCCTGTCTACCGGTCTGTGTCCCTGTGTATCGGTCTGTGTCACTGCCTGTGTCCCTGTCTATCAGTCTGTGTCACTGCCTGTGTCCCTGTCTATCAGTCTGTCACTGTCTGTGTCCCTGTCTACCGGTCTGTGTCCCTGTCTATCAGTCTGTGTCCCTGTCTATCAGTCTGTGTCCCTGTCTATCAGTCTGTGTCACTGCCTGTGTCCCTGTCTATCAGTCTGTGTCACTGCCTGTGTCCCTGTCTATCAGTCGGTCACTGTCTGTGTCCCTGTCTACCGGTCTGTGTCCCTGTCTACCGGTCTGTGTCCCTGTGTATCGGTCTGTGTCACTGCCGGTGTCCCTGTCTATCAGTCTGTGTCACTGCCTGTGTCCCTGTCTATCAGTCTGTCACTGTCTGTGTCCCTGTCTACCGGTCTGTGTCCCTGTCTATCAGTCTGTGTCCCTGTCTATCAGTCTGTGTCACTGCCTGTGTCCCTGTCTATCAGTCTGTGTCACTGCCTGTGTCCCTGTCTATCAGTCTGTCACTGTCTGTGTCCCTGTCTATCAGTCTGTCACTGTCTGTGTCCCTGTCTATCAGTCTGTCACAGTCTGTGTCCCTGTCTATCAGTCTGTGTCACTGCCTGAGTCCCTGTCTATCAGTCTGTGTCACTGCCTGTGTCCCTGTCTATCAGTCTGTCACTGTCTGTGTCCCTGTCTACCGGTCTGTGTCCCTGTGTATCGGTCTGTGTCACTGCCTGTGTCCCTGTCTATCAGTCTGTGTCACTGCCTGTGTCCCTGTCTATCAGTCTGTCACTGCCTGTGTCCCTGTCTATCAGTCTGTGTCACTGCCTGTGTCCCTGTCTATCAGTCTGTCACTCTCTGTGTCCCTGTCTACCGGTCTGTGTCCCTGTGTATCGGTCTGTGTCCCTGTGTATCGGTCTGTGTCCCTGTGTATCGGTCTGTGTCCCTGTCTATCAGTCTGTCACTGTCTGTGTCCCGGTCTATCGGTCTGTGTCCCGGTCTATCGGTCTGTGTCTCTGTGTATCGGTCTGTGTCTCTGTGTATCGGTCTGTGTCTCTGTGTATCGGTCTGTGTCCCTGTGTATCGGTCTGTGACCCTGTCTATCGGTCTGTGCATTGGTCTGTCTGTGTCCCCGTCTATCAGTCTGTGTCCCTGTCTGTCTGTGTCCCGGTCTATCGGTCTGTGTCCCCGTGTAACTGTCTGTGTCCCCGTGTATCGGTCTGTGTCCCTGTCTATCGGTCTGTGTCCCTGTCTATCGGTCTGTGTCCCTGTCTATCGGTCTGTGTCCCTGTCTATCGGTCTGTGTCCCTGTCTATCGGTCTGTGTCCCTGTCTATCGGTCTGTGTCCCTGTCTATCGGTCTGTGTCCCTGTCTATCGGTCTGTGTCCCTGTCTATCGGTCTGTGTCCCTGTCTATCGGTCTGTGTCCCTGTCTATCGGTCTGTGTCCCTGTCTATCGGTCTGTGTCCCTGTCTATCGGTCTGTGTCCCTGTCTATCGGTCTGTGTCCCTGTCTATCGGTCTGTGTCCCTGTCTATCGGTCTGTGTCCCTGTGTATCGGTCTGTGTCCCTGTGTATCGGTCTGTGTCCCTGTCTATCGGTCTGTGTCCCTGTCTATCGGTCTGTGTCCCTGTCTATCGTTCTGTGTCCCTGTCTATCGTTCTGTGTCCCTGTCTATCGTTCTGTGTCCCTGTCTGTCTGTCCCTGTGTATCGGTCTGTCTCTGTCTATCGGTCTGTGCACCTGTCTATCTGTCTGTCCCTGTCTGTCTGTGTCCCTATGTATCGATCTGTGTCTTTATCTGTCTGTGTCCCTGCCTATCGGTCTCTATCCCTGTCTATCGATCTGTATCCCTGTCTATCGGTCTGTGTCCCTGTCTATCGGTCTGTGTCCCTGTCTATCGGTCTGTGTTCCTGTGTATCGGTCTGTGTCCTTGTCTATCGGTCTGTGTCCCTGTCTATCGGTCTGTGGCCCTGTGTATCGGTCTGTGACCCTGTCTATCGGTCTGTGTTCCTGTGTATCGGTCTGTGTCCCTGTCTATCGGTCTGTGTCCCTGTCTATCGGTCTGTGTCCCTGTCTATCGGTCTGTGTCCCTGTCTATCGGTCTGTATCCCTGTCTATCGGTCTGTGTCCCTGTCTATCTGTCTGTGTTCCTGTGTATCGGTCTGTGTCCTTGTCTATCGGTCTGTGTCCCTGTCTATCGGTCTGTGACCCTGTGTATCGGTCTGTGACCCTGTCTATCGGTCTGTGTCCCTGTGTATCGGTCTGTGTCCCTGTGTATCGGTCTGTCCCTGTGTATCGGTCTGTCCCTGTGTATCGGTCTGTCTCTGTCTATCGGTCTGTGTCCCTGTCTGTCTGTCCCTGTGTATCGGTCTGTCTATCGGTCTGTCTCTGTCTATCGGTCTGTGCACCTGTCTATCTGTCTGTGTCCCTGTCTGTGTCCCTATGTATCGATCTGTGTCTTTATCTGTCTGTGTCCCTGCCTATCGGTCTGTATCCCTGTCTATCGATCTGTATCCGTGTATCGGTCTGTGTCCCTGTCTATCGGTCTGTGTTCCTGTGTATCGGTCTGTGTCCCTGTCTATCGGTCTGGGTCCCTGTCTATCGGTCTGTGTCCCTGTCTATCGGTCTGTGTCCCTGTCTATCGGTCTGTGTCCCTGTCTATCGGTCTGTGCCCCTGTCTATCGGTCTGTGCCCCTGTCTATCGGTCTGTGTCCCTGTCTATCGGTCTGTGTCCCTGTCTATCGGTCTGTGTCCCTGTCTGGCTGTCCCTGTGTATCGGTCTGTCTCTGTCTATCGGTCTGTGTCCCTGTCTATCGGTCTGTATCCCTGTCTGTCGGTCTGTGTCCCTGTCTATCGGTCTGTGTTCCTCTCTATCGGTCTGTGCCCCTGTCTATCGGTCTGTGTCCCTGTCTATCGGTCTGTGTCCCTGTCTATCTGTCTGTGTCCCTGTCTGTCTGTGTCTCTGTCTGTCTGTGTCACTGTCTATGTCCCTGTCTATCGGTCTGTGTCCCTGTCTGTGTCCCTGTCTATCTGTCTGTCTCTGTCTGTCTGTGTCCCTGTCTATCGGTCTGTGTCCCTGTCTATCGGTCTGTGTCCCTGTCTATCGGTCTGTGTCACTGTCTATGTTCCTGTCTATCGGTCTGTGTCCCTGTCTGTGTCCCTGTCTGTCTGTGTCTCTGTCTGTATACCTGTATCTGTCTGTGTCCCTGTCTGTCTGGGTCACTGTCTATCAGTCTGTGTCCCTGTCTGTCTGTGTCCCTGTCTATCTGTCTGTGTCCCTGTCTATCTGTCTGTGTCCCTGTCTATCAGTCTGTGTCCCTGTCTATCAGTCTGTGTCCCTGTCTGTCTGAGTCCCGGTCTGTCTGTCGGTGTCCCTGTCTGTCTGAGTCCCGGTCTATCTGTCTGTGTCCCTGTCTGTCTGAGTCCCGGTCTATCTGTCTGTGTCCCTGTCTGTCTGTGTCCCTGTCTATCTGTCCGTGTCTGTGTACAGCATAACTCAAAGTGTAGGTTAAAAACCAAAGTTCGTATTTAACTTTCTTTCAAGGATGTGGCACAAAGTAAGACTTGAAGCTTTCACGGCGATGATTATTGATTAGGACTTCTCGGGTTACCAGCCGTGTGATGATGAAGTTGCTTGAGCAACTTCCTGATGAAGGCCACAGAGTTAAGATGGCCGAAAGCTCGAGCAACTTCATCACACGGCTGGTAACCCGAGAAGTCCTAATCAATGTGACATAAAGATTTGGAAGAAAATAGCCTCACCCTAAACTACGCTTTACATGGAAAATTCTTCAAACTTTTTTTTCTCCATGCAAGTTTGGTATCAAATATAACTCCCAAATACTTTCCTTCCTTTGTCTCTGGTAATTGTTGATCTTTAACATTTGCTTTATTTTTAGTGATTTTTTTCTTAGTGAAAAGCTTTGGTAGTTTGATTTTGTTGTATTAAGTCATTAAATTTTCTTTTGTCCACTTTTGTAGGTTGGTTAAGGATTGTTGCATGGTTTTTTCTAATTCTGTACTTATGTTTTTTGGTTTTGAAGTCCACATTACTAAGTCATCAGCAAATAGTGCACACTTCACACCTGATTCTTGTATTTCTTATTTGTGTTTGTTAATAAATTTATTAAAAAGTGTAGTGCTGAGCACTGTGCCTTGTGGTAAGCCATTGTGCAGTTGTTTATATCTCGATATATTCCTTCCATGTTTGGTAGAAATAAAGCGTTGAATTAGGAAATGACATAGCCATGAAAACATTGGACCTTGTATCCCTATTTTTTTTTACTGTCTTAGTAGTTTTGTTCTGCATATAGAATCATAAGCACTTTGGAAATCAATAAAAACTGATGCATTATCTTTTCTATTGAAGGAGTCTTTGATTTCTTGACTGAGAAGTAAGACTTGTTCATTTGTAGATTGGAGCTCTTTGAATCCAGCTGCGCATGAGGTAATTAAATTTTGTGATTCTAGAAACCAATTTGACCTACTGGACACCATTCTTTCCATCACTTTTGCTATTATGCTTTTTATCTTTCTTCAAGAGTGGAGTAATTATACCTTTTTGCCATTTGGCAGGTACAGTGGTTTTCCAGAATAGATAGTAGTTATAGTACTTGTTTTGCTGTTTTTCTAAGGTTTTTTGTGAACTTTGGATGTATGTGATCTGGTCCAGGAGACTTTGTTTTTTAGATTATTAACTGCAATGTTCAGTTCTGGCATATTGTATTGAGTGCTAGGACCACATTGTCTTTCTGGTTTTAAATCTTTCTTAAATTGTTTACGTTCCTTTTTATTATTTCTAGTTACTTTATGTGAATTACCATAATATTTATTGAATTTTTCGGCTATGATAACAGACGTGGTATACTGTTCATGTATACAGGTGATTATATTAATCTTTTGTTTTTATACACAAGGGAAATGCCTTGCCTGAAAATCTTATTGGAAGAGCAAATTATATGATAAGGAAACTAGTGTTTAAAAGTGGAAAATACATAAAAAGCAGAAGATATTGAAGTGCATTCAGTTTTTAGTAGTAGATCTGTAGATTTAAAAAAAAAACAATCTGCAAAATCGGTAGACCTGGCAACCCTGGTGGCAGCTATGTTTTTAAGCTTAATGCAGAATAAACCTACCTTTCAAATAATTGACCATAAATTCATGGTCAGCGGGCATAGTCATATGGAATGTGATGTTGACCATGGGCTCACTGAAAAACAAAAGAAGAAAAGAGTATCCCACATCACTTCCGTATGAGTGGTTTCAGCTAGTGCGAACAGTAGGGAAAAAGAAGAAATTCACTATGAACGAGATGACTCGTGAAGATTCACTGTTGCTGACATCTCTAGTGCTGAGGAAAAAGGATTCAACAGGCAACTCTTCAAGATGGCAAGAAGTACAGCAGTTCTGATATACCAGAACACCAGGAGGGCATTCTTGGAGGGAAGTGATCCCTTCAAATGTTAGTCCTTGTTGCGACGAGGTAAACCCACAGATCATCTTCCCAGCTTAAAAGAAAATAAATAAGGAACTCACTCTTATCGCCTACCGGATTACTTCATCTTTTCATGTGAAGCTTGGGCCGTCCTCAAGGCAATTGAAACATGCACTCTAACTCACAATAGTCTGCTAATTGTAATCCTTTCAGACTCAGTCAAGTATTGCTGCTGTTGCAAATAAATCTTCTATGAATCCACTGATTCACCGAATTCAGGAATGTCTATTTTATCACTATAAGACTGGCGTTCAAATCTCTTTGGTATGGATTCTGTTACATATAGGTATATCTGGAAATGCAAAAGCAGATGTGGCAGCTAAATCTGCTGCATTGCTGCAAGAAACTGGAAATGTTGTGTGAACCGCCGGAATGAACAATGGAAATCTATCTCCTCAAAGTTGCAGCTTGTTAGGAAATGTGTTACAGAACCGACTTTTCCAAATATTCATTTCCAGTGAAGATAAGTCCTGATTACCAGATCATGCATTGGTCACTTCAGTCTCAGCCGTGGATATCTGATGAGGAAAACAAAGATACAAGCCCAAAATGTGGAGCTCAAGAAATATCTACAGCACATCTTATTCTTGAATGCCCCACTTTAATGAATCACCGAAGTGATTTAATGAATCAGTAGTGATCTGTGCCCTATATTGAAAACAGCTGAAGGATGCAGAGCAATTAAGTTACTGGAGGTATCACAAATTGTACATTGTTAAACCCTATTATGTTGTTGTTGTTGTCTAATGCTGGATTTCTGACAATGAAGTCATTAATCCTCTTGCTCTCCAATATTTTTCACTGATGAATGGGGCACTAGAAGTGGCCGGGATATTTGAAGGTGGTCTCGATCCATTTCCTCTTGCAGATCACATAGAGGACAGAGTGGTGAAGAATATATCCCAATTCTGTTTAAATATTTCGCCAGACAATCATGTCCTGTAATCAACCTGAAGGTTGCAACTGAGCATACTCAGGAATTACTATTCGAATATTTGGTAGTTCCCATCTTTTATTCTTTGATTTTTCATAGTAGTATTTTGCAACATTTTTTTTTAAATTCAGAGTTGACTAATCTTTTAGCTGCATAAAATGGTAGATTAACTATAGATTTCTGCACATTGCCGGTACCCTTTTTTGCAAGAAAATCAGCTTTCTCATTACCACTCAGTCCACAGTGAGCTGGTATCCATTGGAAGACTAGGTGTTTTTGAAGTGCTGTTAGATGGGTAAGGATTTTCCAACATTCTATAATTGTTTGGTTTTTTGGTGACAACTTGGAAGTAATTGCTATAATTGCTGCCCTGGAATCTGAGAGAATAACTGCTTGCTGAAAATGTGAAATTCTGTACAAAAGATTTTGTAGGGCCATTCGAATTGCTTCAATTTCTCCATCAAAGTTTGCAGTTCCATAACTTAAAGATTTGCAATAGGAAAAGAGGTGACATGTAACTCCAGCACCTGCTCCATCTTGGTTTGATATCAATGACCCATCAGTATAAATATGGAGCCATTCGAGTTCTGGAAATCTAGTATGGATTGTCTCTAATGCCAATAATTTTAGAACACTAGTTGGAGTATCACTTTTCTTAACTTCTTCTGTCAGGTGTAAATAATATGTGATGTCTAATGTTTGTGTTGGATTGACTTTAGATATGAAGTTTTACTTTGAATTAGGAAGGTATACGTTCTTCTTGATGTCTTGAATTTTGGAAAGAAAGCTCTCCTGAGTCTTTAATGTATGTGTAAAACTTCTCTTGTTCCATGTATTGAATGTAAGTCTGATCAACTTTTTGTGTTGAATAAGAGCTACTTTTTACTTTCTGTACTGGTAGGTAGGGGAAGTATTGTATGCCACCCATAAATTTAATGTGGAGATTTCACCGAAAATTTTTCGAGACCCCCTGAATAAAGAAAGTATTTTTAGAAAAAGGTCCATGTGTTTGTGTCTGTGTTTGTGTGTCTGTATCTGTGTGTCTGTATTTGACTGTGTCTGTGTCCCTGTCTGTCTGTGTCTCTGTCTATCAGTCTGTGTCCCTGTCTATCTGTCTTTGTCCCTGTCTGTCTCCCTGTCTGTGTCACTTTCTGCCTGTGTCCGTCTATTGGTCTGTGTCCCTGTGTATCTGTCTGTGTCCCTTTCTATCTGTGTCCCTGTATCGGTCTGTGTCCCTGTATCGGTCTGTGTCCCTGTCTATCTGTCTGTCACTCTGTCTGTCACTGTCTGTTTGTGTCACTGTCTGTCTGTGTCAGTCTGTCTGTCACTGTCTGTGTCAGTCTGTCTGTCACTGTCTGTGTCCCTGTCTGTCTGTGTCCCTGTCTGTGTCCCTGTCTGTCTGTCTGTGTCCCTGTCTGTCTGTGTCCCTGTCTGTCTGTGTCCCTGTCTGTGTCCCTGTCTGTCTGTCTGTGTCCCTGTCTATCTGTGTGTCCCTGTCTATCTGTGTGTCCCTGTCTATCTCTCTGTCGCTGTCTGTCTGTGTCCCTGTGCATCGGTCTGTGTCCCTGTGTATCGGTCTGTGTCCCTGTCTATCAGGCTGTGTCACTGTCTGTGTCCCTGTCTATCAGGCTGTGTCACTGTCTGTGTCACTGTCTGTGTCCCTGTCTATCAGTCTGTCACTGTCTGTGTTCCTGTGTATCGGTCTGTGTCCCTGTCTATCAGTTGTCACTGTCTGTCTGTGTCCCTGTCTATCTGTCTGTCTCCCGGTCTATCGGTCTGTGTCCCGGTCTATCGGTCTGTGTCCCGGTTTATCGGTCTGTGTCACTGTCTGTGTCCCTGTGTATCGGTCTGTGTCCCTGTGTATCGGTCTGTCCCTGTCTGTCTGTGTTCCTGTCTATGTGTCCCGGTCTATCGGTCTGTGTCCCTGTGTAATTGTCTGTGTCACTGTGTATCGGTCTGTGTCCCTGTGTATCGGTCTGTGTCCCTGTGTATCGGTCTGTGTCCCTGTCTATCGGTCTGTGTCCCTGTGGATCGGTCTGTGTCCCTGTCTATCGGTCTGTGTCCCTGTCTGTCTGTCCCTGTGTATCGGTCTGTCTCTGTCTATCGGTCTGTGCACCTGTCTATCTGTGTCCCTATGTATCGATCTGTGTCTTCATCTGTCTGTGTCCCTGCCTATCGGTCTGTATCCCTGTCTATCGATCTGTATCCCTGTCTATCGGTCTGTGTCCCTGTCTATCGGTCTGTGTTCCTGTGTATCGGTCTGTGTTCCTGTGTATCGGTCTGTGTCCTTGTCTATAGGTCTGTTACCCTGTGTATCGATATGTGACCTGGTCTATCGGTCTGTGTCCCTGTCTATCGGTCTGTGTCCCTGTGTATCGGTCTGTGTCCCTGTGTATCGGTCTGTGTCCCTGTCTATCGGTCTGTGTCGCTCTCTATCGGTCTGTGTCCCTGTCTGTCCCTGTGTATCGGTCTGTCTCTGTCTATCGGTCTGTGCACCTGTCTATCTGTCTGTGTCCCTGTCTGTCTGTGTCCCTATGTATCGATCTGTGTCTTTATCTGGCTGTGTCCCTGCCTATCGGTCTGTATCCCTGTCTATCGATCTGTATCCCTGTCTATCGGTCTGTGTCCTAGTCTATCGGTCTGTGTCCTTGTCTATCGGTCTGTGTCCTTGTCTATCGGTCTGTGTCCTTGTCTATCGGTCTGTGTCCTTGTCTATCGGTCTGTGTCCCTGTCTATCGGTCTGTGTCCCTGTCTATCGGTCTGTGTCCCTGTCTATCGGTCTGTGTCACTGTCTATGTCCCTGTCTATCGGTCTGTGTCTCTGTCTGTCTGTGTCACTGTCTGTGTCCCTGTCTATCAGTCTGTGTCACTGTCTATGTCCCTGTCTATCGGTCTGTGTCCCTGTCTGTGTCCCTGTCTGTCTGTGTCCCTGTCTGTCTGTGTCCCTGTCTGTCTGTGTCCCTGTCTATCTGTCTGTGTCACTGTCTATCTGTCTGTGTCACTGTCTGTCTGTGTCACTGTGTCCCTGTATCAGTCTGTCACTGTCTGTCGGTATACCTGTATCTGTCTGTGTCCCTGTCTGTCTGGGTCACTGTCTATCTGTGTCCCTGTCTATCATTGTGTCCCTGTCTATCAGTCTGTGTCCCTGTCTGTCTGTGTCCCTGTCTGTCTGTGTCCCTGTCTATCTGTCCGTGTCTGTCTGTGTACAGCATAACTCAAAGAGTAGGTTAAAAACCAAAGTTCGTATTTAACTTTCTTTCAAGGATGTGGCACAAAGTAAGACTTGAAGCTTTCACGGCGATGATTATTGATTAGGACTTCTCGGGTTACCAGCCGTGTGATGATGAAGTTGCTTGAGCAACTTCCTGATGAAGGCCACAGAGTTAAGATGGCCGAAAGCTCGGGCAACTTCATCATCACACGGCTGGTAACCCGAGAAGTCTTAATCAATGTGACACAAAGTTTTGGAAGAAAATAGCCTCACCCTAAACTACGCTTTACGTGGAAAATTCTTCAAACGTTTTTTTCTCCATGCAAGTTTGGTATCAAATATAACTCCCAAATACTTTCCTTCCTTTGTCTCTGGTAATTGTTCGTCTTTAACATTTGCTTTATTTTTAGTGATTTTTTTCTTAGTGAAAAGCTTTGGTAGTTTGATTTTGTTGTATTAAGTCATTAAATTTTCTTTTGTCCACTTTTGTAGGTTGGTTAAGGATTGTTGCATGGTTTTTTTCTAGTTCTGTACTTATGTTTTTTGGTTTTGAAGTCCACATTACTAAGTCATCAGCAAATAGTGCACACTTCACACCTGATTCTTGTATTTCTTATTTGTGTTTGTTAATAAATTTATTAAAAAGTGTAGTGCTGAGCACTGTGCCTTGTGGTAAGCCATTGTGCAGTTGTTTATATCTCGATATATTCCTTCCATGTTTGGTAGAAATAAAGCGTTGAATTAGGAAATGACATAGCCATGAAAACATTGGACCTTGTATCCCTATTTTTTTTTACTGTCTTAGTAGTTTTGTTCTGCATATAGAATCATAAGCACTTTGGAAATCAATAAAAACTGATGCATTATCTTTTCTATTGAAGGAGTCTTTGATTTCTTGACTGAGAAGTAAGACTTGTTCATTTGTAGATTGGAGCTCTCTGAATCCAGCTGCGCATGACGTAATTAAATTTTGTGATTCTAGAAACCAATTTAACCTACTGGACACCATTCTTTCCATCACTTTTGCTATTATGCTTTTTATCTTTCTTCAAGAGTGGAGCAATTATACCTTTTTGCCATTTGGCAGGTACAGTGGTTTTCCAGAATAGATAGTAGTTATAGTACTTGTTTTGCTGTTTTTCTAAGGTTTTTTTGTGAACTTTGGATGTATGTGATCTGGTCCAGGAGACTTTGTTTTTTAGATTATTAATTGCAATGTTCAGTTCTGGCATATTGTATTGAGTGTTAGGACCACATTGTCTTTCTGGTTTTAAATCTTTCTTAAATTGTTTACGTTCCTTTTTATTATTTCTCGTTACTTTATGTGAATTACCATAATATTTATTGAATTTTTTGGCTATGATAACAGACGTGGTATACTGTTCATGTATACAGGTGATTATATTAATCTTTTGTTTTTATACACAAGGGAAATGCCTTGCCTGAAAATCTTTATTGGAAGAGCAAATTATATGATAAGGAAACTAGTGTTTAAAAGTGGAAAATACATAAAAAGCGGGAGATATTGAAGTGCATTCAGTATTTAGTAGTAGATCTGTAGATTTAAAAAAAAAGCAGATCTGCAAAATCGGTAGACCTGGCAACCCTGGTGGCAGCTATGTTTTTAAGCTTAATGCAGAATAAACCTACCTTTCAAATAATTGACCATAAATTTGTGGTCAGTGGGCATAGTCATATGGAATGTGATGTTGACCATGGGCTCACTGAGAAACAAAAGAAGAAAAGAGTATCCCACATCACTGCCATATGACTGGTTTCAGCTAGTACGAACAGTAGGGAAAAAGAAGAAATTCACTGTGAACGAGATGACTCGTGAAGATTCACTGTTGCTGACATCTCTAGTGCTGAGGAAAAAGGATTCAACAGGCAAATCTTCAAAATGGCAAGAAGTACAGTAGTTCTGATATACCTGAACACCAGGAGGGCATTCTTGGAGGAAAGTGATCCCTTCAAATGTTTGTCCTTGTTGCGACGGGGTAAACCCAGCCCACAATGCTACACAGATCATCTTCCCAGCTCAGAAGAAAAGAAGAAATAAGGAACTCGCTCTTATTGCCTGCTGGATTACTTCATCTTTTCATGTGAAGCTTGGGCCATCCTCAAGGCAATTGAAACAAGCACTCTAAGTCACAATAATCTGCTAATTGTAATCCTTTCAGACTCTGTCAACTATTGCTGCTGTTGCAAATAAATTTTCTATGAATCCACTCATTCAGCGAATTCAGGAATGTCTATTTTATCACTATAAGACTGGCATTCAAATCTCTTTGGCATGGATTCTGTTACATATAGGTATATCTGGAAATGAAGAAGCAGATGTGGCAGCTAAATCTGCTGCATTGCTGCAAGAAACTGGAAATGTTGTGTGAACCGCTGGAATGAACAATGGAAATCTATCTCCTCAAAGTTGCAGCTTGTTAGGAAATGTGTTACAGAACCGACTTTTCCAAATATTCATTTCCAGTGAAGATAAGTCCTGATTACCAGATTATGCATTGGTCACTTCAATCTCAGCCATGGATATCTGATGAGGAAAACAAAGATACAAGCCCAAAATGTGGAGCTCAAGAAATATCTACAGCACATCTTATTCTTGAATGCCCCACTTTAATGAATCACCGAAGTGATTTAATGAATCAGTAGTGATCTGTGCCCTATATTGAAAACAGCTGAAGGATGCAGAGCAATTAAGTTACTGGAGGTATCACAATTGTGCATTGTTAAACCCTATTATTGATACCACCATAATTATTTATTTAGTGTATATTTACTGTATTATGCTACTGTCAAAGTAGTTCAATTGTTCTGTTTAAGATCTCTACTGTACTGTAGCTATGTGTATTTTGTCTACAATATAATTTGTTTTGTTATGTATATATTATTGTGGTCGCTACTGACCTTTGTTATAAAGTGACATTAAATAAACAAAAAAAGAAAAGACCTGCTTAATCTCCTCCCCCTTATCAGACCTCATAATTCATTTCATTCATCCTTTAAGTACATGAATTAAAGGACACGTCAGAAAGTATACTTGTATGGGAACCTGAAAGTGAGCAGAACTGCAGTAGATAGATACAACCATGCCAGACATACAGAAATTGGCTTTTCCTAGAACCTGCATTTATACTATTTATGTTTCTATTTGCAGTGCTCATCATGTCCGTGTCCCTTTTCAACATTTCTTCGTAATTGCTTCTTAAAATCAACCATCATTTGTGATAACCTTCTGTCTCATCCAAATCTTGTATTTCTTCATCTTCACTTCTCTATCTGACGATACTCTTCTTGCAGTAACTCATCACTTCTGAAAAGTCGCTCAGCTTTATCTTCTAGTATTTTAAAGCTTGCTGCAATATCGTGCCTTGTGGAACTGCTGTTCGCCAATTTCTCTTATGCGTTTGCCGCTTGCATAAAAAATCTTCTCATATTCGATCTTTCTTTCTTCAAATTATGCATTTTGTCCTGTCACAGTCGCCAAATGTTACGGGATGGAATCAAACCAGTTTTAAGAAAGATACTTTATTTTTGTCTAGTACAAACGCATTAGTTTTGTTACAAGGGTGGACATTTTATGTAACAAACTCTGTGTAAAATTTCTTAGCAACCAACAAAACAAAAGAAAAACTAAAAGCTACAGTCTCATGTTAACCACTACCAAAAGTCGCTAAACTATTTGCATTCACCAACATACATCATATTGGCTAGTCTGGATGTCAGAGGAGCATTTGAGGCAGCATGGTGGCCCGGCATCCTTAATAACTTAAAAGCTCAACTGCCACAGAAATATATACAAACTATCGGAGAACTACTTTCACAATAGGAAAGCTAGTTTATACTTTTACTCGTATATATCAGAGAGAAGTGACTAAAGGCATCCCCCAAGGATCTAGCTGTGGACCAGGATACTGGAATATCTTCTATAATTCGCTACTTAACCCGGAATTTACTGGAAGGACCCAAGTCTTAGCCTTTGCTGATGACCTACTAGTAATGACCAAAGGTAGTAGCAAAATGGATGCTGAAAACTTCACAAATCAGGACGTCAAGAAAATAGAGTTCTGGGCTAAGGATAACAAAATTAATTTCAATGAAACAGTCTCAAGTATTGTTAATAACAAAGAAGAGACGCCCTCTCAACGGTGATATACATATCTACTTGAATGATACAATACTGACCCAGAAAGAACTAAAATATGTATACATATATCTATACATATATCTATATATAGATATAGAGATAGAGATATAGATATGTAGAGATATAGATATGTAGAGATATAGATATGTAGAGATATAGATATGTAGAGGTATAGATATGTAGAGGTATAGATATGTAGAGGTATAGATATGTAGAGGTATAGATATGTAGAGGTATAGATATGTAGAGGTATAGAGATGTAGAGGTATAGAGATGTAGAGGTATAGAGATGTAGAGGTATAGAGATGTAGAGATATAAATATATAGAGATATAAATATATAGATTCAAAATTCAAGTTCTACAAACATAAATTACATTCAAGAAAATGCATTAGCTCTCTTACGCGCCTTGTCCAAATCTGCAAAATTGAACTGGGGACTTGGATGCAAAGCTCTTCATACAATATACAAGGGAGCCATTGAACCAATAATAACCTATGGAGCTCCGATATGGGAACAAGCTATAGAAAATAAGAAAAACCTAAAGAAACTCCAAAGAGTTCAAAGATTATGCAATATAAAAATTGCAAAGGCATACAGGACCATCTCATAGGAAGCATCTTGTATTATATCTGGAATCCAACCAATAGATGCGACTATTATTGGAGAAAAAAGTATAAACCACTACATGGCAGCAGAAATTACGATGCACCCCTGAAAACAAACAACTGGGTTCATCTCACTAAGCGCAATCGATCCCAAATTACAATATACATTTCAGATTTATACAGATGGGAGCAAAGTAGCAGAGAAAGTGGGAGCTGGAGCTGCAGCTGCCGTATTTCAGCAGGAAACACTAATACCACAACTCAAGTACAAATTAGGTGATTGCTGTTCTAATAACCAAGTGGAGCAGTTGGCAATCCTGAAAGCTCAACAAGTAATCTCCACTTTACAAGAACTTAAATACAAGGAAAAAAACTTTGCCATCTCCACTGATAACAAAGTAACACTGTTTACTGAAGAACAATAAGAAACATAATTCCAATTCACAGACGATATTAAACACTGATCAAACTGCGTAAGCTTTCACGGCCGGTGTCATAATATAGAAACTGATTATCCGGGCTTGTGGGCTGTGGTCTAGTCAGGAAACTCCTTCCAGACGTTTCGTCTGAAGCTGTGTCGAACATCCTCACTCTCGTTGCCTTAACACTCTCTTAGTCAGTCATCGCCGAGACTAAGAGAGTGTTAAGGCAACGCCACTGAGGATGTTCGACGCAGCTTCGGACGAAACGTCTGGAAGGAGTTTACTGACTAGACCACGGCCCACAAGCCTGGATAATCAGTTTCGATATTAAACAATATCTCAACTCTTGAACAAAACTAGTGCACAGTACATTTCAGTTATGTGAAACCACCTGGAAATGAGTTAGCTGATAAATTAGCTAAAGAATCTGCGCTGGACCAAGGAAGGGCAAGTACCAAAATCGATCATGGCTGAAATTAAGGAAAAATGTTCCTTTCTTAGTTTGAAAACAGTGTTATAATCAATTTAATTTAAAATGTGAGTCAATAACACTAAACAACCAACACTTACATTTATAATTTTCCGGAATGCGTTTCGGAGGTTAACTTTACTCCATTATCAACCAGACAACTGGGTTTCCATGGTGCGGAAGGTGATGCTTCTTCTGGTGACGGTTCAAGGAACTTTCTGGGGAATGCCAAAATTAAATACTCGGTTTCTATTTTTTAAAATGAAGAGTTGTTCCCATGTGGACAGTTCTTGTTTTCTGGTTGTGTGTTTGGGGAGTTTCAGTTCTGGCTTTGTCGTGATTTTTTGTCCAAAAGTGAAAGGCAACTGCTGATTTTTCTAATTGTTTACTCGATGTTCCTGATGTGTTCCTTGAATCTAATTTCTAAATTTCTTTTGGTTTTTCCTATGTATATTTCATTACAATCATATCATTCAATTTGGTATATGCCAGATTTTTTGTTAGGTGGAATAGCATCTTTGATGTTTGAAAGCAACAAGTTTTTTGTGGAGTAATGGTTTACTGCTGCTAGATGAATGTTGTATTCCTTGAACACTTTTTTGAATTTATCAAAGGCCCATGAGTGATATGTGAATTTTTTGAATGTCATGTTTGTTTCTGCTGCTGTGAGTGTTGTAGTTTTTTAGTAATTTTTTCTTTTCTGCTCGTTTTACTTTATCTAATTCTTTGGGGAAGCCGTTTTTTTGTGCTATTTCAATTATTTTGTAATATTCTGGTTTGTATTCTTCTGCTGGAAGAGGGATGTTCACCAATCTATGTGTTGAACTATTGAAGATTGCTTGTTTGTGGCTTCTTGGATTGTAAATATTAGCTTTTATGTAGTTGTCCGTCTGCGTTGGTTTTCTGTGAATACCGAAATTTATTCTATTCTTGTTTCTGATAAATTTTAGATCTAAAAATGGTAACGATCATCTTTTTTCACTTCCACTGTGAAATTTATGCTTTTGTCCTGTATGTTTGCAAGTTTTAATGCATCATTGATGTCTTTTTGGAACTATTGCAAATATGTCATCTACGTATCGCTGCCAGTTTGAACATCCAAGGGAAACTTCTCGTGATCCTTATTTCTAATGAACTTGTGTAAATATCTGCCAAGAACGGTGAGAGTATTGCCCATTGCTAAACCTGAAGTTTGATGGAAATACTTTGTTTGGAACTGGAAGAAATTTTGTTCTGTGCATAATTTGGTGAGTTCTATGTATTGTGCAGTTTCTGATGACATTCCAGGTGATTTGAGCCAATTTTTGATCAGTGGTGGGAGTTTTTTTTATTGGTATACCGGGGAATAGTGACTTTACATCAAAGGAGACAAGGGTGTCCTCTCCTGTTAATTTGAAGTCCTTAATGTGTTCTATCAGTTCAGTCAGTTGAGTTGTACTTTTCAGACTACATTAATGTGGCACACCTGCAACTTTTGGATACATTCCTTCTTAATACTGAGACAGAACATTAGAAGACCCCAAAAGAAAATCGTTTATGTGAATATTTGCTAAAAGTGTAATTTGTTTTTTGATATTGGTATGAGTTGGTTGAATGGCGAAAACGTGTTACAAATGTTCATTGTTACGAACAACTAAGTTTGCCCAAAGACGTCATAAATCTTTCCATATTTCATTTTAATATATATGTATAAATATTAGAAATATATGTGTTCCATAATAAAAGTAAGGGAGGATGGTTAGGGACCGCTTCCCTAACAAGAAAGAACAATTTGATGGACGCACACGCGGATGTATATGAAAAAGGCGCTGTCGCGTGAGGTGACACCATAAACTGTCCACTCGCGTGTGTGTAATCGAGGTGAAAGGACATATTTAGGTAGTGTGAACATAGAATTTTCACCAGACTTTCATCAAGCATTAGTTCCACTAAATGAAAAAGTGGAAATGTTTTAAATAATTTAGAATGGTGCTAAGAGGAATTACCTAATGTAAAATATCGATAAAGTGTTAATAAAATAATACATTGTGGTGAAGAAACATTGTGTGATTTTTCATTCCATCCGTTACCACACCCTAAGATCACAAAGATCTCAATAGCTCAAAGACATTACAAAAACTGCAACAATACTAATGATATTTTAACCTTGATGTCAACACATGTCTTAGTTATCTTCTCATGAGAGGAGCACAGAACTTAGATAACCAAAATATCTGCTGTTCGCTAATACTGGATTTCTGACAAAGAAGTCATTAATTCTCTTGCTCTCCAATATTTTTCACTGATGAATGGGGCACTAGAAGTGGCCGGGCATATTTGAAGGTGGTCTCGGTCCATTTCCTCTTGCAGATCACATAGAGGACAGAATGGTGAAGAATATATCCCAATTCTGTTTAAATGTTTTGCCAGACAATCTTGTCCTGTAATCAACCTGAAGGTTGCAACTGAGGATACTCAGGAATTACTGTTTGAATGTTTGGTAGTTCCCATCTTTTATTCTTTGATTTTTCATAGTAATATTTTGCAATAATTTTTTTGAATTCAGAGTTGACTAATCTTTTAGCTGCATAAAATGGTAAATTAACTATAGATTTTTGTACACCGCTGGTACCCTTTTTTGCAATAAATCAGCTTTCTCATTACCACTTAGTCCACAGTGAGCTGGTATCCATTGGAAGACTAGGTGTTTTTGAAGTGCTGTTAGATGGGTAAGGATTTTCCAACATTCTATAATTGTTTGGTTTTTTGGTGACAACTTGGAAGTAATTGCTATAATTGCTGCCCTGGAATCTGAGAGAATAAGTGCTTGATGAAAATGTGAAATTCTATACAAGAGATTTTGTAGGGCCATTCGAATTACTTCAATTTCTCTATCAAAGTTAGCAGTTCCATAACTTAAAGATTTGTAATAGGAAAAGAGGTGACATGTGACTCCAGCACCTGCTCCATCTTGGTATGATATCAGTGATCCATCAGTATAAATATGGAGCCATTCGTGT
Source organism: Tenodera sinensis (assembly GCA_030765045.1). Taxonomy (NCBI): domain Eukaryota; kingdom Metazoa; phylum Arthropoda; class Insecta; order Mantodea; family Mantidae; genus Tenodera; species Tenodera sinensis. Next base: position 4,341,384 of record CM060974.1, read on the forward strand.
TCTGGAAATCTAGTATGGATTGTCTCTAATGCCAATAATTCTAGAACACTAGTTGGAGTATCACTTTTCTTAACTTCTTCTGTCAGGTGTAAATAATATGTGATGTCTAATGTATGTGTTGGATTGACTTTAGATACGAAGTTTTCCTTTGAATTAGGAAGGTATAAGTCTCTTCGATATATTGGAGAGCAAGAGGATTAATGACTTCATTGTCAGAAATCCAGCATTAGCGAACAACAACAACATTCTTCTTGATGTCTTGAACTTTGAAAAGAAAGCTCTCACGAGTCTTTAAGGTATGTGTAAAATTTCTCTTGTTCCATGTATTGAATGGGAGTCTGATAAAATTTTCATGTTGAATAAGAGCCGCTTTTTTATTTTCTGTACTGGTAAGTAGGGGAAGTATTGTATGCCACCCAAAAATTTAAAGTCGAGATTTCACCAAAAATGTTTCAAGACCCCCTGAATAAAGAAAAAGTATTTTTAGAAAAAGGTCCATGTGTGTGTGTGTCTGTCTGTGTGTCTGTGTCTCTGTCTGTGTCCCTGTCAATCTGTCTGTGTCCCTGTCTGCCTGTGTCCCTGTCTGCCTGTGTCCCTGTCTGCCTGTGTCCCTGTCTGTCTGTGTCCCTGTCAATCTGTCTGTGTCCCTGTCAATCTGTCTGTGTCCCTGTCAATCTGTCTGTGTCCCTGTCAATCTGTCTGTGTCCCTGTAAATCTGTCTGTCGCTGTCTGTCTGTCTGTGTCGCTGTCTGTGTGTGTCCCTGTCTGTCTGTGTCTCTGTCTATCTGTCTGTGTCTCTGTCTATCTGTCTGTGTCTCTGTCTGTCCGTGTCTGTGTCTGTCTGTCCGTGTCTGTGTCTGTCTGTCTGTGTCTGTCTGTGTACAGCATAACTCAAACAAAAAGTAGGTTAAAAACCAAACTTTCTTTCAAGGATGCAATACCAAGATTTCGAAGAAAATAGCCCTACCTAAACTACCCTTTACATGGAAAATTCTTCAAACATTTTTATTTTCTTGAAAATGGCTCGAACGATTTTGATTAAAATGTCATGTTTGAGATGTTGTTATGACAAATGAAATGCATATCTTTAATTTTCTGGCTGTAGCCCCTTTAGTCTTATTCACGTTGGACAACTTTTGCATAACTGGTAAACCGTTACAGATAGACCAGATAGATCTCGCTAAAGTATGAAATTTATGTCCAAATAAATTTTCTTGTAGAATTAACCATTTTGGAGATATTCCTCGTCATGTGTGTCTTTTGGAAAACTTCCAACTTTTGTGAAATGGAACACGGTTCATTTTTTTTTATGTTAAGTGTGCAAAGAGAACGAATCTCAAAGCTTTAAAAGATTCAACTATTGCACGAAGTCTACTGTATTCTAATATTCCCCTTGTACCTACAAGGAAATAAGCAATAAGATAATTTGTACAAACGTTTGTATCAACCAACACGAAGAAGATATAGGAATAAGAGTTTATAAGAATGGTTAGTACAAGAGTAGATAAAGTCGAGTGAGTGCAACACATCAGAGTTTCTATTTCATATTCAATGGGGTATTGGTTGGTTAGTATTTCCATAGCTGCTATTGGTGTGGTTTTGATAGCACCTGTAATTAGTCTCAGACTTTGGTTTTGAAAGATTTGAATCTTTCTTGTATTTGCTGTTACAAGAACTTCACTGCAGTAAGTAAATAATGGCTTTATATTTACATTGTATGTTGTGTTAAGAGTTGCTCTGGAACATCCCCACTTCATTCCTGTTAGACGTTTTAACAGTGAAAGGCCCCTTTCTGATCTTTGTATTACATTTTTTATTTGTTTGGTCCATGCAAGTTTGGTATCAAATATAACTCCCAAATACTTTGCTTCCTTTGTTTCTGGTAATTGTTGTTGTTGTTTTCTAGTGCCTTGCATCTGGCAATGAAGCCATTAGCATTCGTGCTCTCCAATACTTTTGAACTGTAGTTTCTTCTGATCTTAATGCTTCACAGGTCTTCAAGTGGTCTTCGTTCATTTCTGCTGGATCGTTACACAGGACACATATTGGTGAGGCTGAGATACCTATTCTGTAGAGATGACTTGCTAAGCAGTCGTGATTTGTCAATAGTCGGAAGGCTGCAACCGCTGTTTTCCTTGGTCTCTGGGGGATTATATCTGGGTTGGAAAGTAGTGTAATCCATTTTTTATCTTTGGCATTTGTTTCTATTTCTTGAAGGTATGAATGAGAATTTTTTAATGATCAAGCGTTTTATTGAGGAATATGAGAAATTGAATTTAGACTTTTGTTTTATTGTTGTGCCTTTCTTTGCAAGTGAGTCTGCAGCTTCGTTCCCCATGACTCCACAGTGTGCTGGAATCCATTGGAGATGAACAGTTTTATTAACTTTTTGGAGTTGTGTTAACATTTTGTAGCATTCTCTAATTTTTGTTGACTTCTTTGTAGTATTTGAACATATTCCCTGAATTGCAGCTTTAGAATCTGAAAGAATTACTGCCTTGTTAAATTTATTTAAGGGAAGATTTAATAATTGTCGGAGAGCAATGTATATGGCCTCTATTTCTCCATCATAATTTGTTGTGTCTCTGCCAACAGAATGATAAAAGGAAAAATGTGAACATGTAACTCCAGCTCCAGCAAGATTTTCCTTGGAGGATCCATCAGTATATATCTGTTAATTGCAATGTTCAGTTCTGGCATATTGTATTGAGTGTTAGGACCACATTGTCTTTCTGGTTTTAAATCTTTCTTAAATTTTTTACGTTCCTTTTTATTGTTTCTTGTTACTTTATGTGAATTAGCATAATATTTATTGAATTTTTCGGCTATGACAACAGACGTGGTATACTGCTCATGTATACAGGTGATTATATTAATCTTTTGTTTTTATACACAAGGGAAATGCCTTGCCTGAAAATCTTTATTGGAAGAGCAAATTACACGATAAGGAAACTAGTGTTTGAAAGTGGAAAATACATAAAAAGCAGGAGATATTGAAGTGCATTCAGTTTTTAGTAGTAGATCTGTAGATTTAAAAAAAAAACATCTGCAAAATCGGTAGACCTGGCAACCCTGGTGGCAGCTATGTTTTTAAGCTTAATGCAGAATAAACCTACCTTTCAAATAATTGACCATAAATTCATGGTCAGCGGGCATAGTCATATGGAATGTGATGTTGACCATGGGCTCACTGAGAAACAAAAGAAGAAAAGAGTATCCCACATCACTTCCGTATGAGTGGTTTCAGCTAGTCCGAACAGTAGGGAAAAATAAGAAACTCACTGTGAAAGAGATGACTCGTGAAGATTCACTGTTGCTGACATCTCTAGTGCTGAGGAAAAAGGATTCAACAGGCAAATGTTCAAAATGGCAAGAAGTACAGCAGTTCTGATATACCAGAACACCAGGAGGGCATTCTTGGAGGAAAGTGATCCCTTCAAATGTTAGTCCTTGTTGCGACGAGGTAAACCCAGCCCACAATGCTACACAGATCATCTTCCCAGCTTAAAAGAAAAGAAGAAATAAGGAACTCACTCTTATCGCCTACCGGATTACTTCATCTTTTCATGTGAAGCTTGGGCCGTCCTCAAGGCAATTGAAACAAGCACTCTAAGTCACAATCTGCTAATTGTAATCCTTTCAGACTCAGTCAAGTATTGCTGCTGTTGCAAATAAATTTTCTATGAATCCACTCATTCAGCGAATTCAGGAATGTCTATTTTATCACTATAAGACTGGCGTTCAAATCTCTTTGGCATGGATTGTGTTACATATAGGTATATCTGGAAATGAAGAAGCAGATGTGGCAGCTAAATCTGCTGCATTGCTGCAAGAAACTGGAAATGTTGTGTGAACCGCTGGAATGAACAATGGAAATCTATCTCCTCAAAGTTGCAGCTTGTTAGGAAATGTGTTACAGAACCGACTTTTCCAAATATTCATTCTAATGCTGGATTTCTGACAATGGACTTCATTAATCCTCTTGCTCTCCAATATTTTTCACTGATGGATGGGAAGGGCACTAGAAGTGGCTGGGCATATTTGAAGGTGGTCTCGATCCATTTCCTCTTGCAGATCACATAGAGGACAGAGTGGTGAAGAATATATCCCAATTCTGTTTAAAAGTTTTGCCAGACAATCATGTCCTGTAATCAACCTGAAGGTTACAACTGCTGTTTTTCGAGGAAACTCAGGAATTACTGTTTGAATGTTTGGTAGTTCCCATCTTTTATTCTTTGATTTTTCATAGTAATATTTTTCAATAATTTTTTTGAATTCAGAGTTGACTAATCTTTTGACTGCATAAAATGGTAGATTAACTATAGATTTCTGTACATTGCCGGTACCCTTTTTTGCAAGAAAATCAGCTTTCTCATTAGAGAAAGAGGGTCTGTGTCCCTGTGTAGAGGGTCTGTGTCCCTGTGTAGAGGGTCTGTGTCCCTGTGTAGAGGGTCTGTGTCCCTGTGTAGATGGTCTGTGTCCCTGTCTATCGGTCTGTGCCCCTGTCTATCGGTCTGTGCCCCTGTCTATCGGTCTGTGCCCCTGTCTATCGGTCTGTGCCCCTGTCTATCGGTCTGTGCCCCTGTCTATCGGTCTGTGCCCCTGTCTATCGGTCTGTGTCCCTGTCTATCGGTCTGTGTCCCTGTCTATCGGTCTGCGCCCCTGTCTATCGGTCTGTGCCCCTCCATCTGGGTGTGTCCCTGTCCATCTGGCTGTGTCTCTGTGTATCGGTCTGTGTCCCTGTCTAACGGTCTGTGTCCCTGTCTATCGGTCTGTGCCACTGTCTATCGGTCTGTGCCCCTGTCTATCGGTCTCTGTCCCTGTGTATCGGTCTCTGTCCCTGTCTATCGGTCTGTGTCCCTCTCTATCGGTCTGTGCCCCTGTCTATCGGTCTGTGTCCCTCTCTATCGGTCTGTGCCCCTGTCTATCGGGCTGTGTCCCTGTCTATCGGTCTGTGTCCCTGTGTATCGGATCTGTGTCCCTGCGTAGAGGGTCTGTGTCCCCGCGTAGAGGGTCTGTGTCCCCGCGTAGAGGGTCTGTGTCCCTGCATAGAGGGTATGTGCCCCTGTCTATCGGTCGGTGTCCCTGTCTATCGGGCTGTGTCCCTGTCTATCGGTCTGTGTCCATGTCTATCGGTCTGTGTCCATGTCCATCGGTCTGTGTCCATGTCTATCGGTCTGTGTCCCTGTGTATCGGATCTGTGTCCTTGTGTATAGGGTCTGTGTGCCTGTGTAGAGGGTCTGTGTCCCTGTGTAGAGGGCCTGTGTCCCTGTGGAGAGGGCCTGTGTCCCTGTGGAGAGGGCCTGGGTCCCTGTGGAGAGGGCCTGGGTCCCTGTGTATAGGGCCTGGGTCCCTGTGTATAGGGTCTGGGTCCCTGTGTATCGGGTCTGGGTCCCTGTGTATCGGGTCTGTGTCCCTGTGTATCGGGTCCTTGTCGCTGTGTATCGGTCTGTGTCCCTGTCTATCGGTCTGTGTCCCTGTCTATCGATCTGTGTCCCTGTCTATCGGTCTGTGTCCCGGTCTATCGGTCTGTGTCCCTGTCTATCGGTCTGTGCCCCTGTCTATCGGTCTCTGTCCCTGTGTATAGGGTCCTTGTCGCTGTGTATCGGTCTGTGTCCCTGTCTATCGGTCTGCGTCCCTGTCTATCGGTCTGCGTCCCTGTCTATCGGTCTGCGTCCCTGTGTGTCGGTCTGTGTTCCTGTCTATCGCTCTGTGTCCCTGTCTATCGCTCTGTGTCCCTGTCTATCGCTCTGTGTCCCTGTCTATCGCTCTGTGTCCCTGTCTATCGCTCTGTGTCCCTGTCTATCGGTCTGTGTCCCTGTCTATCGGTCTGTGTCCCTGTCTATCGGTCTGTGTCCCTGTCTATCGGTCTGTGTCCCTGTCTATCGGTCTGTGTCCCTGTCTATCTGGGCGTGTCCCTGTCTATCTGGGCGTGTCCCTGTCTATCTGGGCGTGTCCCTGTCTATCTGGGCGTGTCCCTGTCTATCTGGGCGTGTCCCTGTCTATCGGTCTGTGTCCCTGTCTATCGGTCTGTGTCCCTGTCTATCGGTGTGTGCCCCTGTGTATCGGTGTGTGCCCCTGTCTATCGGTCTGTGCCCCAGTCTATCGGTGTGTGCCCCTGTCTATCGGTCTGTGCCCCAGTCTATCGGTGTGTGTCCCTGTGTATCGGTCTGTGTCCCTGTGTATCGGTCTGTGTCCCTGTCTATCGGTCTGTGTCCCTGTCTATCGGTGTGTGTCCCTGTGTATCGGTGTGTGCCCCTGTCTATCGGTCTGTGCCCCTGTCTATCGGTCTGTGTCCCTGTCTATCGGTCTGTGCCCCTGTCTATCGGTCTGTGCCCCAGTCTATCGGTCTGTGTCCCTGTCTATCGGTCTGTGTCCCTGTCTATCGGTCTGTGTCCCTGTCTATCGGTCTGTGTCCCTGTCTATCGGTCTGTGTCCCTGTCTATCGGTCTGTGTCCCTGTCTATCTGGGTGTGTCCCTGTCTATCTGGCTGTGGCCCTGTCTATCTGGCTGTGGCCCTGTCTATCGGTGTGTGCCCCTGTCTATCGGTCTGTGTCCCTGTCTATCGGTCTGTGCCCCTGTCTATCGGTCTGTGCCCCAGTCTATCGGTCTGTGTCCCTGTCTATCGGTCTGTGTCCCTGTCTATCGGTCTGTGTCCCTGTCTATCGGTCTGTGTCCCTGTCTATCGGTCTGTGTCCCTGTCTATCGGTCTGTGTCCCTGTCTATCTGGGTGTGTCCCTGTCTATCTGGCTGTGGCCCTGTCTATCTGGCTGTGGCCCTGTCTATCGGTGTGTGTCCCTGTCTATCGGTCTGTGTCCCTGTCTATCGGTCTGTGTCCCTGTCTATCGGTCTGTGTCCCTGTCTATCGGTCTGTGTCCCTGTCTATCGGTCTGTGCCCCTGTCTATCTGGCTGTGCCCCTGTCTATCTGGCTGTGCCCCTGTCTATCTGGCTGTGCCCCTGTCTATCTGGCTGTGCCCCTGTCTATCTGGCTGTGCCCCTGTCTATCTGGCTGTGGCCCTGTCTATCTGGCTGTGGCCCTGTCTATCTGGCTGTGTCCCTGTCTATCGGTCTGTGCCCCTGTCTATCGGTCTGTGCCCCTGTCTATCGGTCTGTTCGTTTCTGTGTACAGCATAACTCAAAGAGTAGGTTAAAAACCAAAGTTCGTATTTAACTTTCTTTCAAGGATGTGACTCAAAGTAAGAGTTGAAGCTTTCACGGCGATGATTATTGATTAGGACTTCTAGGGTTACCAGCCGTGTGATGATGAAGTTGCTTGAGCAACTTCCTGATGAAGGCCACAGAGTTAAGATGGCCGAAAGCTCGAGCAACTTCATCACACGGCTGGTAACCCGAGAAGTCCTAATCAATGTGACATAAAGATTTGGAAGAAAATAGCCTCACCCTAAACTACGCTTTACATGGAAAATTCTTCAAACTTTTTTGTCTCCATGCAAGTTTGGTATCAAATATAACTCCCAAATACTTTCCTTCCTTTGTCTCTGGTAATTGTTGATCTTTAACATTTGCTTTATTTTTAGTGATTTTTTTCTTAGTGAAAAGCTTTGGTAGTTTGATTTTGTTGTATTAAGTCATTAAATTTTCTTTTGTCCACTTTTGTAGGTTGGTTAAGGATTGTTGCATGGTTTTTTCTAGTTCTGTACTTATGTTTTTTGGTTTTGAAGTCCACATTACTAAGTCATCAGCAAATAGTGCACACTTCACACCTGATTCTTGTATTTCTTATTTGTGTTTGTTAATAAATTTATTAAAAAGTGTAGTGCTGAGCACTGTGCCTTGTGGTAAGCCATTGTGCAGTTGTTTATATCTCGATATATTCCTTCCATGCTTGGTAGAAATAAAGCGTTGAATTAGGAAATGACATAGCCATGAAAACATTGGACCTTGTATCCCTATTTTTTTTACTGTCTTAGTAGTTTTGTTCTGCATATAGAATCATAAGCACTTTGGAAATCAATAAAAACTGATGCATTATCTTTTCTATTGAAGGAGTCTTTGATTTCTTGACTGAGAAGTAAGACTTGTTCATTTGTAGATCGGAGCTCTCTGAATCCAGCTGCGCATGGGGTAATTAAATTTTGTGATTCTAGAAACCAATTTAACCTACTGGACACCATTCTTTCCATCACTTTTGCTATTATGCTTTTTATCTTTCTTCAAGAGTGGAGCAATTATACCTTTTCGCCATTTGGCAGGTACAGTGGTTTTCCAGAATAGATAGTAGTTATAGTACTTGTTTTGCTGTTTTTCTAAGGTTTTTTTGTGAACTTTGGATGTATGTGATCTGGTCCAGGAGACTTTGTTTTTTAGATTATTAACTGTAATGTTCAGTTCTGGCATATTGTATTGAGTGCTAGGACCACATTGTCTTTCTGGTTTTAAATCTTTCTTAAATTGGTTACGTTCCTTTTTATTATTTCTCGTTACTTTATGTGAATTACCATAATATTTATTGAATTTTTCGGCTATGACAACAGACGTGGTATACTGCTCATGTATACAGGTGATTATATTAATCTTTTGTTTTTATACACAAGAGAAATGCCTTGCCTGAAAATCTTTATTGGAAGAGCAAATTATATGGAAACTAGTGTTCGAAAGTGGAAAATACATAAAAAGCGGGAGATATTGAAGTGCATTCAGTATTTAGTAGTAGATCTGTAGATTTAAAAAAAAAAGCAGATCTGCAAAATCGGTAGACCTGGCAACCGTGGTGGCAGCTATGTTTTTAAGCTTAATGCAGAATAAACCTACCTTTCAAATAATTGACCATAAATTTGTGGTCAGTGGGCATAGTCATATGGAATGTGATGTTGACCATGGGCTCACTGAGAAACAAAAGAAGAAAAGAGTATCCCATATCACAGCCATATGACTGGTTTCAGCTAGTCTGAACAGTAGGGAAAAAGAAGAAATTCACTGTGAAAGAGATGACTCACTGTTGCTCACATCTCTAGTGCTGAGGAAAAAGGATTCAACAGGCAAATCTTCAAAATGGCAAGAAGTACAGTAGTTCTGATATACCAGAACACCAGGAGGGCATTCTTGGAGGAAAGTGATCCCTTCAAATGTCAGTCCTTGTTGCGACGAGGTAAACCCAGCCCACAATGCTACACAGATCATCTTCCCAGCTCAAAAGAAAAGAAGAAATAAGGAACTCACTCTTATCGCCTACCGGATTACTTCATCTTTTCATGTGAAGCTTGGGCCGTCCTCAAGGCAATTGAAACAAGCACTCTAAGTCACAATCTGCTAATTGTAATCCTTTCAGACTCTGTCAACTATTGCTGCTGTTGCAAATAAATTTTCTATGAATCCACTGATTCACTGAATTCAGGAATGTCTATTTTATCACTATAAGACTGGCGTTCAAATCTCTTTGGCATGGATTCTGTTACATATAGGTATATCTGGAAATGCAAAAGCAGATGTGGCAGCTAAATCTGCTGCATTGCTGCAAGAAACTGGAAATGTTGTGTGAACCGCTGGAATGAACAATGGAAATCTATCTCCTCAAAGTTGCAGCTTGTTAGGAAATGTGTTACAGAACCGACTTTTCCAAATATTCATTTCCAGTGAAGATAAGTCCTGATTACCGGATTATGCATTGGTCACTTCAGTCTCAGCCGTGGATATCTGATGAGGAAAACAAAGATACAAGCCCAAAATGTGGAGCTCAAGAAATATCTACAGCACATCTTATTCTTGAATGCCCCACTTTAATGAATCACCGAAGTGATTTAATGAATCAGTAGTGATCTGTGCCCTATATTGAAAACAGCTGAAGGATGCAGAGCAATTAAGTTACTGGAGGTATCACAATTGTGCATTGTTAAACCCTATTATTGATACCACCATAATTATTTATTTAGTGTATATTTACTGTATTATACTACTGTCAAAGTAGTTCAATTGTTCTGTTTAAGATCTCTACTGTACTGTAGCTATGTGTATTTTGTCTACAATATAATTTGTTTTGTTATGTATATATTATTGTGGTCGCTACTGACCTTTGTTATAAAGTGACATTAAATAAACAAAAAAAGAAAAGACCTGCTTAATCTCCTCCCCCTTATCAGACCTCATAACTCATTTCATTCATCCTTTAAGTACATGAATTAAAGGACACGTCAGAAAGTATACTTGTATGGGAACCTGAAAGTGAGCAGAACTGCAGTAGATAGATACAACCATGCCAGACATACAGAAATTGGCTGAAAACTCAAACTGTACATGCTACATTAAAGCTTGGTGTATTTTGTTTACATGTAAATTATAGGTACATTGTGTTGCTTATAAAGTATTTTTCCTACTTTAAAACGTGCTCTCTTTATGGTCAGAATGGTATAAGCCAGATGTGATGTCCACACCTTTCCTGGCACAAACAGTAAAAGTAATTTTATTTTGTCAATGATGATGAAAACATTTTTACAGCAGAACCTGCAAAAATATAAGTATATTGTAACAAAACTAATGCATTGGTACAAGACAAAAATAAAAACTGGTTTGATTCCATCCCAAAACATTAATTCGGAATGGAATCAAACCAGTTTTAAGAAAGATACTTTATTTTTGTCTAGTACAAATGCATTAGTTTTGTTACAAGGGTGGACATTTTATGTAACAAACTCTAATATTTCTTAGCAACCAACAAAACAAAAGAAAAACTAAAAGCTACAGCCATATGTTACCAACTGCTACCAGAAGTCGCTAAATTATTTGCTTTCACCAACATCCTCCCACATTGCAATTTAAAACATTAACTTGTAAATTGCAATATAACTTTAAATGTATGACAAATGTAAATCTCTCTTACAGTTTCAAAATTTCACAACACACATTTTTGTTAAAAGTCCAAGTATTCAGGAACTTTCAGCTTCCTACCCACTCGTGGTGTTCTCATACCCTTGGCACTCACCAAGCCTGGCTCTGTGGCTGGTGTGACATTGCACTTGCTCAACTCCTTTGTTTCATTGGAGGGGATTTCCAAAGGATACAGTCTTTGAAGAGGCCGAACTCTTTCTCCACTGGCTGTCTTCACTCGAGCCACTCTTGATATTCCATCTGCTCCTGGGTATAACTCCAAAATAATTCCTAGTGACCAGTTGATACATTTCGTGGAGTCATCTCCAAATACATTTCCTACGCTGATAGTATGTTCCTTCCATTGGCCTCTGTGGATCAGTAGAACTAGGTATTCCTTTCTAAACCTAGTTCTTAAATCTTCCCTTTGCAGCTCACAAAGTTCGTCTGTCAGGGACTGCTTCAGTGACTGCTCCAGAAATGTCTTTGTCTTCAGCCTGTTTCAGCTGGCTGCACTGTATTTCAATCAGTTCAAGCTGTGACTTATTCTGAGCTGCTTCTTTGGTGACTGCGCTGAGATGAGATCCCAACGCACACACAGACTCTGACACACACTGCTCCCGCGCTGCATGTTCCTGCTCCGTTAGTGAGGACACTCTGTCCTGAAGTTCATTGGGTGATTCTCCAGGATGCTTGCTGTGGACTGCTAGCTGCTTGCAATGATTGTATCTGCCTCAGCAGAGGCTGTGTCACTGCAGACACACACTGCTCCCATGCTGCATGTTCCTGCTCCGTTAGTGAGGACACTGTCCTGAAGTTCATTGAGTGATTCTCCAGGATGCTTGCTGTGGACTGCTAGCTGCTTGCAATGATTGTATCTGCCTCAGCAGAGGCTGTGTCACTGCAGACACATGCTGCATGTTCCTGCTCCGTTAGTGAGGACACTCTGTCCTGAAGTTCATTGAGTGATTCTCCAGGATGCTTGCTGTGGACTGCTAGCTGCTTGCAACGATTGTATCTGCCTCAGCAGAGGCTGTGTCACTGCAGACACACACTGCTCCCATGCTGCATGTTCCTGCTCCGTTAGTGAGGACACTCGACCCTGAAGTTCATTGAGTGATTCTCCATGATGCTTGCTGTGGACTGCTAGCTGCTTGCAACGATTGTATCTGCCTCAGCAGAGACTGTGTCACTGCAGACACATGCTGCATGTTCCTGCTCCGTTAGTGAGGACACTGTCCTGAAGTTCATTGAGTGATTCTCCATGATGCTTGCTGTGGACTGCTAGCTGCTTGCAACGATTGTATCTGCCTCAGCAGAGGCTGTGTCACTGCAGACACATGCTGCATGTTCCTGCTCCGTTAGTGAGGACACTGTCCTGTAGTTCATTGAGTGATTCTCCATGATGCTTGCTGTGGACTGCTAGCTGCTTGCAATGATTGTATCTGCCTCAGCAGAGGCTGTGTCACTGCAGACATTCCTCATTATGTGCCTCTGCTCTTTCAACCTATGCTAGGAGGTCACTGCATTCCTGCCGTAAACTCGCCTCATGTTTGTAATGTTCCTCCTCAGCTCCCCTCAGTTTTAATCTGAGCCACCAACTGCTCCTGCTCTTTTGCTGTCATGCTTCTTCCAGTTCTGCCAACAATTCTTGTTTTACTAACCTTTCTGCATTCAGAGCTGCTGCTTTTAGTTCTGTCATGAGCTGCTGTTGTCCTCTTACTCTCCATTAGTTCCTGTTTTGCCAAATCTAGTGATTATTTCAATGTGTCTATTCCAGGGTTGCCAACTCGTATGATAATTTTAATGTTTTTAAACTTGGTTGACAACCTGTACGATAATTATGGAGGTGTACGATAATTTGAATGTATGATAGTTCGGTACCGGAGAAATATCATTTTCATTGGTTTGTCGCACCAGCGAAATGGAACTAATTACAAATGCCCTCATGGCCTGTCTCCATCCCTCTAAGGCAACCATTTCATATCGTACTAATCCTTCTACCCTTTATCCTCTTATTACCAGTGTGCCCAGATCTGGTAATCTCAATGAAGAAGCCTCTGTTCAGAAAATTGATGATTGATGGAGAAAACTCTGAATAAGTGATATCCAGTGTGAAATAAAGAACATGCCTGAACCTGACAGGTTTTGAAGTGCTGTTAAACACATGCCACCTTGGTGGAAATACTGAATTCAAAGAACTAGCAGCCTTTGCATTATCAGTGATTTCGTTTCCCCACACAAAAGCATCTTGTGTACGGGTTTTTTCTAAACTGGGCTTAATAAAAACTAAAGTTTGAAGCAGATTGGCACTATATATGGTAAATGAACTTATTCTGTCACCTTAGTTTTGAAATAATGCGGTAGATCCGAAAATCTGCAAGTCATCGAGAAGATGTTAAGGTTTATTTCAACAACAAATTTGTATAATGCTGCAACAGTTGAAGATGAATTTTCAGATAAATAATGCGAGAAACAGAAGTTCTAAAATTGCAATACTGGTTGAGGTCGTCAATCTTGTAAGTGAAAATCATAAACATCATTCATATTATATTTTCATAAGTGTTATGCTGGTATTTTTATTGTTGTAGCATTTGGTTTAAGATGAACGATAATTTTTAATCCAAATCTATAATTTTGAGTTGCTGGTATGATAATTTTACTTTTAAATGTTGGCAACCTTGGTCTACTTGCTTGTTAGCATCATCCAGTTGCCCATGTAGACTGGCCAACTCCTCTTCCTCCTGTCTCTTTGTACGAGCAGTCAGCAAGCCCCTTTTTTCTTTAAAATGTCCAGTTTCTCACCATGATTAATTTTCTTTGCTTTAAAGCAATCTTGCGAAGCATGAGAAACTTTGTGCACCAAATACACATTTTCACCACTTCCTTGCTTCCTGCTGTATGTAAAACTGCTGCTGTGGGTATTTTATTTTGATGGCATCATGGCATCATGGGGTTCACGATAGGAAAAACTAGTACGAGCTATATGCAGTCATTCTTCCTGCTCGACTTCTTGGCTTAAAAATGTTAGCAATGCTTCCAGATTACCAGAATGGTCTCGTTTTTCTTGAGGTTGTAATCTTCCCCAGGCTTTCAAAGTTTCATCTGGTAGTGCAGACTCAACTAGGGGATACAACACTGCTGCATATTTAACTGTTACCCCTAAGGTTCCCAGTGCTCTCAGCTGAGTTTCGAGCTTATCATAAAGGCTACGTAGGTTTACTTCTTGCGCTGAAACCTTTTGCAGTACTAACTGTAGCAACTCTCTCACAAATAACGATTAGAAGTTCGTCACGTACAAACCTCGTCTTCAGCTGTTCAATGGCCTTGGGATAGTTTTCTGATGACGGTGGATAACTAGTAACCAGCTCTCTTGCAAAAGAACCCTCTGAGGTTGCTTGAAATAAATATTGAAACTTATCTTCTGGTTCTATACTTTCGTCTTCATGGATGCGTTTAAACTGTGCCCAAAATACTATCCAGTTGCCGTCAAAATTTTTAAGCTCTAACTTGGGCAGTTTTAGGCTTTTCCTAGAACCTGCATTTATACTATTCATGTTTCTATTTGCAGTGCTCATCATGTCCGTGTCCCTTTTCAACATTTCTTCGTAATTGCTTCTTAAAATCAACCATCATTTGTGATAACCTTCTGTCTCATCCAAATCTTGTATTTCTTCATCTTCACTTCTCTATCTGACGATACTCTTCTTGCAGTAACTCATCACTTCTGAAAAGTCGCTCAGCTTTATCTTCTAGTATTTTAAAGCTTGCTGCAATATCGTGCCTTGTGGAACTGCTGTTCGCCAATTTCTCTTCTTATGCGTTCGCCGCTTGCATAAAAAATCTTCTCATATTCGATCTTTCTTTCTTCAAATTATGCATTTCGTCCTGTCACAATCGCCAAATGTTACGGGATGGAATCAAACCAGTTTTAAGAAAGATACTTTATTTTTGTCTAGTACAAACGCATTAGTTTTGTTACAAGGGCGAACATTTTATGTAACAAACTCTGTAAAATTTCTTAGCAACCAACAAAACAAAAGAAAAACTAAAAGCTACAGTCTCATGTTAACCACTACCAAAAGTCGCTAAACTATTTGCATTCACCAACGTACATCATATTGACCAGTCTGGATGTCAGAGGAGCATTTGAGGCAGCATGGTGGCCCGGCATCCTTAATAACTTAAAGCTCAACTGCCACAGAAATATATATAAACTATCGGAGAACTACTTTCATGATAGGAAAGCTAGTTTATACTTTTACTCGTATATATCAGAGAGAGAAGTGACTAAAGGCATCCCCCAAGGATCTAGCTGTGGACCAGGATACTGGAATATCTTCTATAATTCGCTACTTAACCCGGGATTTACTGGAGGGACCGAAGTCTTAGCCTTTGCTGATGACCTACTAGTAATGATCAAAGGTAGTAGCAAAATGGATGCTGAAAACTTCACAAATCAGGACGTCAAGAAAATAGTTCTGGGCTAAGGATAACAAAATTAATTTCAATGAAACAGTCTCAAGTATTATTAATAACAAAGAAGAGATGCCCTCTCAACGGTGATATATGTACATATCTACTTGAATGATACAATATTGACCCAGAAAGAACTAAAATATGTATACATATATCTATACATATATCTATATATAGATATATAGATAGAGATATAGATATGTAGAGATATAGATATATAGATAGAGATATAGATATGTAGAGATATAGATATGTAGAGATATAGATATGTAGAGATATAGATCTGTAGAGGTATTTACATAGAGGTATTTAGATATAGAGGTATTTAGATATAGAGGTATTTAGATATAGAGGTATTTAGATATAGAGGTATTTAGATATAGAGGTATTTAGATATAGAAGTATTTAGATATAGAAGTATTTAGATATAGAGGTATAGATATGTATAGATTCATATATATATATATATATATGTATAGATATATAGAGATATAAATATATAGATTCAAAATTCAAATTCTACAAACATATAAATTACATTCAAGAAAAAGCATTAGCTCTCTTACGCGCCTTGTCCAAATCTGCAAAACTGAACTGGGGACTTGGATGCAAAGCTCTTCATACAATATACATGGGAGCCATTGAACCAATAATAACCTAAGGAGCTCCGATATGGGATGCAGCTATAAAAAAATAAGAAAAACCTAAAGAAACTCCAAAAAGTTCAAAGATTATGCAATATAAAAATTGCAAAGACATACAGGACCATCTCATAGGAAGCATCTTGTATTATTACTGGAATCCAACCAATAGATCAGACTATTATTGGAGAAATAAGTATAAACCACTACATGACAGCGGAAATTATGATGCACCCCTGAAAACAAACAACTGGGTTCATCCCACTAAGCACATTTGCATAGAAGAAATCGATCCCAAGTTACAATATACATTTCAGATTTATACAGATTCGAGCAAAGTAGCAGAGAAAGTGGGAGCTGGAGCTGCAGCTGCCATATTTCAGCAGGAAACACTAATACGACAACTGAAGTACAAATTAGGTGATTGCTGTTCTAATAACCAAGTGGAGCAGTTGGCAATCCTGAAAGCTCAACAAGTAATCTCCACTTTGCAAGAACTTAAATACAAGGGAAAAAAACTTTGCCATCTCCACTGATAACAAAGTAACACTATGTTTACTGAAGAACAATAAGAAACATAATTCCATTGCACAGACGATATTAAACACTGATCAGACTGCGTAAGCTTTCACGGCCGGTGTCATAATATAGAAACTGATTATCCGGGCTTGTGGGCTGTGGTCTAGTCAGAAAACTCCTTCCAGACGTTTCGTCCGAAGCTGCATCGAACATCCTCAGTGGCGTTGCCTTAACACACTCTTAGCCAGTCATCCCAGAGACTAAGAGTGTTAAGGCAACACCACTGAGGATGTTCGACGCAGCTTCGGACAAAACGTCTGGAAGGAGTTTCCTGACTAGACCACGGCCCACAAGCCCGGATAATCAGTTTCGATATTAAACACAATCTCAACTCTTGAACAAAACTAGTGCACAGTACATTTCAGTTTTGTGAAAGCACCTGGCAATGAGTTAGCTGATAAATTAGCTAAAGAATCTGCGCTGGACCAAGGAAGTGCAAGTACCAAAATCAAACATCATAGCTGAAATTAAGGAAAAATGTTCCTTTCTTAGAAGTTTGAAAACAGTGTTGTCATAATCAATTTAATTTAAAATGCGAGTCAATAACACTAAACAACACTTATATTTATAATTTTCTGGAATGCATTTCGGAGGTTAACTTTCCTCCATTATCAACTGGACAATAACTGAGTTTCCATGGTGCGGATGGTGATGCTTCTTCTGAGGTTTCTTCTGGTAACGGTTCACGGAACTTGCTGGGGAATGCCAGAATTAAATACTCGGTTTCTATTTTTTAAAATGAAGATTTGTTCCCATGTGGACAGCTTGTTTTCCGGTTAATTGTTTGAGGAGTTTCAATTCTGGCTTTGTCGTGATTTTTTGTCCAAAAGTGAAAGGTAACTGTTGATTTTCCCAATTGTTTGCTCTTGATGTTCCTAACGTGTTCCTTGGATCTAATTTCTAAATTTATTTTGGTTTTTCCTATGTATACTTCATTACAATCACTGCATTCAATTTGGTATATGCCGGAATTTTTGTTAGGTGGAATAGCATCTTTGATGTTTGAAAGTAGCAGGTTTTTTATGGAGTAATGGTTTACTGCTGCTAGCTGAATGTTGTATTCCTTGAACACTTTTTTGAATTTATCAAAGGCCCATGCGTGATATGTGAATTTTTTGAATGTCATGTTTGTTTCTGCTGCTGTGAGTGTTGTAGTTTTTTAGCAATTTTTTCTTTTCTGCTCGTTTTACTTTATCTAATTCTTTGGGGAAGCCGTTTTTTTGTGCTATTTCAATTATTTTGTAATATTCTGGTTTGTATTCTTCTGCTGGAAGAGGGATGTTCACCAATCTATGTGTTGAACTATTGAAGATTGCTTGTTTGTGGCTTCTTGGATTGTAAATATTAGCTTTTATGTAGTTGTCCGTCTGCATTGGTTTTCTGTGAATACCGAAATTTATTCTATTATTGTTTCTGATAAATTTTAGATCTAAAAATGGTAACTATCATCTTTCTTCACTTCCACTGTGAAATTTATGCTTTTGTCCTGTATGTTTGCAAGTTTTAATGCATCACTGATGTCTTTTTGGAACTATTGCAAATATGTCATCTACGTATCGCTGCCAGTTTGAACATCCAAGGGAAACTTCTCGTGATCCTTATTTCTAATGAACTTGTGTAAATATCTGCCAAGAACGGTGAGAGGGTTGCCCATTGCTAAACCTGAAGTTTGACGGAAATACTTTGTTTGGAATTGGAAGAAATTTTGTTCTGTGCATAATTTGGTGAGTTCTATGTATTGTGCAGTTTCTGATGACATTCCAGGTGATTTGAGCCAATTTTTGATCAGTGGTGGGAGTTTTTTTTATTGGTATACCGGGGAATAGTGACTTCACATCAAAGGAGACAAGGGTGTCCTCTCCTGTTAATTTGAAGTCCTTAATGTGTTCTATCAGTTCAGTGAGTTGAGTTGTACTTTTCAGACTGCATTAATGTGGCACACCTGCAACTTTTGGATACATTCCTTCTTAATACTGAGACAGAACATTAGAAGACCCCAAAAGAAAATCGTTTATGTGAATATTTGCTAAAAGTGTAATTTGTTTTTTGATATTGGTATGAGTTGGTTAAATGGCGAAAACGTGTTACAAATGTTCATTGTTACGAACAACTAAGTTTGCCCAAAGACGTCATAAATCTTTCCATATTTCATTTTAATATATATGTATAAATATTAGAAATATATGTGTTCCATAATAAAAGTAAGGGAGGATGGTTAGGGATCGCTTCCCTAATAAGAAAGAACTATTTGATGGACACATACGCGGATGTATATGAAAAAGGCGCTGTCGCGTGAGGTGACACCATAAACTGTCCACTCGCGTGTGTGTAATCGAGGTGAAAGGACATATTTAGGTAGTGTGAACATAGAATTTTCACCAGACTTTCATCAAGCATTAGTTCCACTAAATGAAAAAGTGGACACGTTTTAAATCATTTAGAATGGTGCTAAGAGGAATTATCTAATGTAAAATATCGATAAAGTGTTAATAAAATAATACATTGTGGTGAAGAAACATTGTGTGATTTTTCATTCTATCCGTTACCACACCCTAAGATCACAAAGATCTCAATAGCTCAAAGACATTACAAAAACTGCAACAATACTAATGATATTTTAACCTTGTTGATGTCAACACATGTCTTAGTCATCTTCTCATGAGAGGAGCACAGAACTTAGATAACCAAAATATCTGCTGTTCGCTAATGCTGGATTTCTGACAAAGAAGTCATTAATTCTCTTGCTCTCCAATATTTTTCACTGATGAATGGGGCACTAGAAGTGGCCGGGCATATTTGAGGGTGGTCTCGGTCCATTTCCTCTTGCAGATCACATAGAGGACATAGAGGACAGAATGGTGAAGAATATATCCCAATTCTGTTTAAATGTTTTGCCAGACAATCATGTCCTGTAATCAACCTGAAGGTTGCAACTGCCGTTTTTCGAGGATACTCAGGAATTACTGTTTGAATGTTTGGTAGTTCCCATCTTTTATTCTTTGATTTTTCATAGTAATATTTTTCAATAATTTTTTTGAATTCAGAGTTGACTAATCTTTTAGCTGCATAAAATGGTAAATTAACTATTGATTTCTGCACATTGCCGGTACCCTTTTTTTGCAAGAAAATCAGCTTTCTCATTACCACTCAGTCCACAGTGAGCTGGTATCCATTGGAAGACTAGGTGTTTTTGAAGTGCTATTAGATGGGTAAGGATTTTCCAACATTCTATAATTGTCTGGTTTTTTGGTGACAACTTGGAAGTAATAGCTATAATTGCTGCCCTGGAATCTGAGAGAATAAGTGCTTGATGAAAATGTGAAATTCTATACAAGAGATTTTGTAGGGCCATTCGAATTACTTCAATTTCTCTATCAAAGTTAGCAGTTCTATAACTTAAAGGTTTGTAATAGGAAAAGAGGTGACATGTGACTCCAGCACCTGCTCCATCTTGGTTTGATATCAATGATCCATCAGTATAAATATGGAGCCATTCGTGTTCTGAAAATCTAGTATGGATTGTCTCTAATGCCAATTATTCTAGAACACTAGTTGGAGTATCACTTTTCTTAACTTCTTCTGTCAGGTGTAAATAATATGTGATGTCTAATGTATGTGTTGGATTGACTTTAGATATGAAGTTTTCCTTTGAATTAGGAAGGTATAAGTCTCTTCGATATATTGGAGAGCAAGAGGATTAATGACTTCATTGTCAGAAATCCAGCATTAGCGAACAACAACATTCTTCTTGATGTCTTGAACTTTGAAAAGAAAGCTCTCACGAGTCTTTAAGGTATGTGTAAAATTTCTCTTGTTCCATGTATTGAATGGGAGTCTGATAAAATTTTCATGTTGAATAAGAGCCGCTTTTTTATTTTCTGTACTGGTAAGTAGGGGAAGTATTGTATGCCACCCAAAAATTTAAAGTCGAGATTTCACCGAAAATGTTTCAAGATCCTCTGAATAAAGAAAAAGCATTTTTAGAAAAAGGTCCATGTGTATCTGTCTGTGTGTCCGTGTCTGTGTCCCTGTCTATCTGTCTGTGTCCCTGTCTATCTGTCTGTGTCCCTGTCTATCTGTCTGTGTCCCTGTCTATCTGTCTGTGTCCCTGTCTATCTGTCTGTGTCCGTCAATCTGTGTCCCTGTCAATCTGTGTCCCTGTCAATCTGTGTCCCTGTCTATCTGTCTGTGTCCCTGTCTATCTGTCTGTGTCCCTGTCTATCTGTCTGTGTCCCTGTCTATCTGTCTGTGTCCCTGTCTATCTGTCTGTGTCCCTGTCTATCTGTCTGTGTCCCTGTCTATCTGTCTGTGTCCCTGTCAATCTTTCTGTGTCCCTGTCAATCTGTCTGTGTCCCTGTCAATCTGTCTGTGTCCCTGTCAATCTGTCTGTGTCCCTGTCAATCTGTCTGTGCCCTGTCAATCTGTCTGTGTCCCTGTCAATCTGTGTGTGTCCCTGTCAATCTGTCTGTGTCCCTGTCAATCTGTCTGTGTCCCTGTCAATCTGTCTGTGTCCCTGCCTATCTGTCTGTGTCCCTGTCAGTCTTTCTGTTTCCCTGTCAGTCTTTCTGTGTCCCTGTCTATCTGTCTGTGTCCCTGTCTATCTTTCTGTGTCCCTGTCTATCTGTGTCCCTGTCTATTTGTCTGTGTGCAGCATAACTCAAACAAAAAATAGGTTAAAAACCAAACTTTCTTTCATGGATACAACACCAAGATTTTGAAGAAAATAGCCCCACCCTAAACTACCGTTTACATGGAAAATTCTTCGAACATTTTTATTCTCTTGAAAATGGCTTGAACGATTTTGATTAAAATGTCATATGTTTGAGATATTGTTATGACAAATGAAATGCATATCTTTAATTTTCTGGCTGTAGCCCCTGTAGTCTTGTTCACTTTGGACAACTTTTGCATAACTGGTAAACCATTACAGATAGACCACATCATACTATGCAAACAATGTAAATCTCGCTAAAATATGATATTTATGTCCAAATAAATTTTCTTGTAGAATTAACCATTTTGGAGATACTCCTCGTCATGTGTGTGTTTTGGAAAACTTCCAACTTTTGTGAAATGGAATACGGTTCTTTTTTTTATGTTAAGTGTGCAAAGAGAACGAATCTCAAAGCTTTAAAAGATTTGACTATTGCACAAAGTCTACTGTATTCTAATATTTCCCTTGCAACTAAAAGGAAATAAGTAATAAGATAATTTGTACAAACGTTTGTCTAAACCAACACGAAGAAGATATAGGAATAAGAGTTTGTTAGAATGGTTAGTACAAGAGTAGAGAAAGTCAAGGGAGTGCAACACATCAGATTTTTTATTTCATATTCAATAAGGTATTGGTTGGTTAGTATTTCCATAGCTGCTACTGGTGTGGTTTTGATAGCACCTGTAATTAGTCTCAGACTTTGGTTTTGAAAGATTTGAATCTTTTTTGTATTTGCTGTTACAAGAACTATGTTGCAGAACATCGCCACTTCATTCCTGATAGATGTTTTAACAGTGAAAGGCCCCTTCCTGATCTTTGTATTACATTTTTTATTTGTTTGGTCCATGCAAGTTTGGTATCAAATATAACTCTCTCAAATACTTTGCTTCCTTTGTTTCTGGTAATTGTTGTCCCTCAAAATTTAGTTTTATTTTTAGTGGTTTTTTTCTTAGTAAAAAGATTTGGTAGTTTGATTTTGTTGTATTAAGTCATTAAATTTTCTTTGGTTCACTTCTGGTTAAGGATTGTTTCATGGTTTTTTTCTAGTTCTGTACTTTTGTTTTTTGGTTTTGAAGTCCACATTACTAAGTCATCAGCAAATAGTGCACACTTCACACCTGATTCTTGTATTTCTTATTTGTGTTTGTTAATAAATTTATTAAAAAGTGTAGTGCTGAGCACTGTGCCTTGTGGTAAGTCATGGTGCACTTGTTTATATCTCGATATATTCCTTCCATGCTTGGTAGAAATAAAGCATTGAGTTAGGAAATGACAGCCTTGAAAACATTGGACCTTGTATCCCTATTTTTTTTTTACTGTCTTAGTAGTTTTGTTCTGCATATAGAATAATAAGCACTTTGGAAATCAATAAAAACTGATGCATTATCTTTTCTATTGAAGGAGTCTTTGATTTCTTGACTGAGAAGTAAGACTTGTTCATTTGTAGATTGGAGCTCTCTGAATCCAGCTGCGCATGGGGTAATTAAATTTTGTGATTCTAGAAACCAATTTAACCTACTGGACACCATTCATTCCATCACTTTTGCTATTATGCTTTTTATCTTTCTTCAAGAGTGGAGCAATTATACCTTTTTGCCATTTGGCAGGTACAGTGGTTTTCCAGAATAGATAGTAGTTATAGTACTTGTTTTGCTGTTTTTCTAAGGTTTTTTTGTGAACTCTGGATGTATGTGATCTGGTCCAGGAGACTTTGTTTTTTAGATTATTAATTGCAATGTTCAGTTCTGGCATATTGTATTGAGTGCTAGGACCACATTGTCTTTCTGGTTTTAAATCTTTCTTAAATTGTTTACGTTTCTTTTTATTATTTCTCGTTACTTTATGTGAATTACCATAATATTTATTGAATTTTTCGGCTATGACAACAGTCGTAGTATACTGTTAATGTATACAGGTGATTATATTAATCTTTTGTTTTTATACACAAGGGAAATGCCTTGCCTGAAAATCTTCATTGGAAGAGCAAATTATATGATAAGGAAACTAGTGTTTGAAAGTGGAAAATACATAAAAAGCAGGAGATATTGAAGTGCATTCAGTTTTTAGTAGTAGATCTGTAGATTTTAAAAAAAAAAACAGATCTGCAAAATCGGTAGACCTGGCAACCGTGGTGGCAGCTATGTTTTTAAGCTTAATGCAGAATACACCTACCTTTCAAATGATTGACCATAAATTTGTGGTCAGTGGCCATAGTCATATGGAATGTGATGTTGACCATGGGCTCACCGAGAAACAAAAGAAAACAAGAGTATCCCACATCACTTCCGTATGACTGGTTTCAACTAGTGCGAACAGTAGGGAAAAAGAAAAAATTTACTGTGAAAGAGATGACTCGTGAAGATTCACTGTTGCTGACATCTCTAGTGCTGAGGAAAAAGGATTCAACAGGGAAATGTTCAAAATGGCAAGAAGTACAGCAGTTCTGATATACCAGAACACCAGGAGGGCATTCTTGGAGGGAAGTGATCCCTTCAAATGTCAGTCCTTGTTGCGACGGGGTAAACCCAGCCCACAATGCTACACAGATCATCTTCCCAGCTTAAAAGAAAAGAAGAAATAAGGAACTCACTCTTATCGCCTACCGGATTACTTCATCTTTTCATGTGAAGCTTGGGCCGTCCTCAAGGCAATTGAAACAAGCACTCTAAGTCACAATAATCTGCTAATTGTAATCCTTTCAGACTCTGTCAACTATTGCTGCTGTTGCAAATAAATTTTCTATGAATCCACTCATTCAGCGAATTCAGGAATGTCTATTTTATCACTATAAGACTGGCGTTCAAATCTCTTTGGCATGGATTCCGTTACATATAGGTATATTTGGAAATGATGAAGCAGATGTGGCAGCTAAATCTGCTGCATTGCAACATGGTGGTGTTTCTTCTGGTGGCGGTTCGATGAACTTACTGAAAATGTCTCTCGGAGGAATGTCGAAATTAAATACTCGGTTTCTATTTTTTTCGACATTCCTCTGAGAGACATTTTCAGTAAGTTCATCGAACCGCCACCAGAAGAAGCATCACCATCTGCACCATCAAGCACCATGGAAACCCAGTTATTGTCCGTTGATAATGGAGGAAAGTTACCTTCGAAACGCGTCCCGGAGAAATATGTTGTAAGTGTTGTTCAGTGTTATTAATTAACTCACCTTTTAAATTAAATTAATTACAACACTGTTTTCAAACTTCTATGAAAGAAAGATAAGGTTCCCAATTTTGTTTCTCATTGAAAAACATATTTATTGACATTGAATAGTACATTTTTGGAAAACTTAAGATTTTCTCATATTTTTTGGCATAATCGCTGTTCTGATCAATGCATTTTTGCATGTGGTGTAGCAACCTTTGTATGCGTGCATTGTAGAACTTTGCCACCGCACAGCAGAGACAGCTTAAAACGGTTTCCTTCAGTTCCTTTGCGGTTCTGAAATGTGTCCCCTGAAACACCTGTGTGGAAGAGATGGTACTTACTCTGGGCTAGGCCTGGGCAGTAAGGAGGGTGTGCGACAGTATCCCATCCAAATTTGTTGATGAGATTGGTTGTCACATAGGCAACGTGCGGACGAGCCTTGTCGTGGTGAGCATGCCCCACCCACTTTGGTATACCCTAAATCATCGGTCAAAATTTTGTGAATATAGGGACTGGGAGAGGGAGAACCAAGCTACATCCAGTGTTGCCACATCTCCTATCAGATATCAAATTTATATAAATTATTCTGACAAAAGACAAGTCAAGTTACTTTTAATGTTACTGTTTCTCTGCTAAAACTGAATGACAGAAACATGGTCCTCTGTTTTATCATAACACAATTTACAATTTGTTGTGATCTTGCAACTCACACTGTTCTGTTCTCTTGTAACCTTGACACACACTTCACTGTCTTTCTACTTTCTCTGTCTAACAACTGGCTTCAATGATCACACTTGCTAAAACTGCTTCACTTAAAACTCTCTCCGTCTTGCTCAACACTTGTTTATAAAGGCCAGCAAAGTTACCGGCAAATTCTCTGGAAAATACACTTTTCTTGAAGTTTCTCTTACACAAGCAGGCAGTTGAAAGCTTCTCAGTCTTTGTTGTAGCTAACATTTGTTGTCCTTGTTCATCGGCCGTACGTTGCCTGGTTACGTCGTGGTGTGAGGTACATAGCTCGACGTAGAGCATCTCTGACAAGCACCCGGCATCACATCATGTAACTGCAACAATGATTAATATATTTAAATACAACAAAATTCATATTAACACAGAACAATATCTAATGAGTAATCAAGAACATGTGATCATCTTTTTGAGAACTTATATAACCTGTTACAGTTGCATCTTACTGTTTGTTTAACTATCACATTGTATTTCTCATGTATATCATGTTTTGCATTTCGTTCCCTTGGTACAATGATTAAAATAGGTATCTTTTAGTGATGCCTTTTTAATGAGTTAGCCACATTTAAGGTTATGTATTGATCTTTTTCCCCCTAGTTACAAATATAAACACATCTGTACACTATATAAGATTATCTGAATGACAAGTTATCCTGTTAATGCTTGTACAGCCTTGTAAGTAGTTACTAGCTTCTCTAGTGACAGTGTATATTATAACTAAACAGCAGGACGTGGCAGGAAAAGCCCCGCCAAGTGTAAAATAAAGTTCACTTCATATCTGTAAATATACATAAGGTAAGTCCTACAGTTACAGGGAAGTTTCTCCTTTACTGTCATTTTTTCTTTTTTGTGGCTGTAAATATTTTTATATGCTATTGTGTGTATTTGTTGAAATGTTCAGTGTTCACCAGCCGACATGGCTATGAGTACTTGTGAAATTGCTAAACGCAATCTAATGTGATATAACCTTTTCGTGTGTGTGTGCTTTTTTTGTGTTTTATGTATTTTTATATGCTTTGTTATACATGTCTTTCTGCTTTGTTTTTTTGTACTTTGTTTTAAGCGTGTTTTTGCTTGTGCATTGTTCTTTGTTCTCTTTTGTTTTTTCCTCTTTGTGTGCATTTTCCTTTTTGGTGTGCTTTGTGTCCGTTTTATTAGTGTTTTGATGCGTTTTCTTTTTTCTGTTTTGTGTGTGTGTTCTTTTTAGTGTGTTTTTGTGGACTTTCCTTTTGCTTGTGTCTTCCTATTTGTTTGTGTGTTTTCCTTTTTGTGTGCTTGTGTGTTTTCCCCTTTTGTGTGTTTACCCTTTTCGTGTGCTTACTCTTTTTGTGTTTATCCTTTTTCTGTGCTTTCCCTTTTTGTGCGTTTGTGTGTTTTCCCATTTTCTGTTTTTGTGTGTTCCCCTTTTCTGTGTTTGTGTGTTTTCCCTTTTTCTGTGTTTACCCTTTTTCTGTGTTTTCCCTTTTTCTGCATTTGTGTGTTTTCCCAATTTCTGTGTTTTTCCAATTTCTGTGTGTTCCTTTTTGTGTTTGGTGTCTTCCTTTTTTGTGTGTTTGTGTGTCTTCCTTTTTTGTGTATTTGTGTGTCTTCCTTTTTTGTGTGTTTGTGTGTCTTCCTTTTTTGTGTGTTTGTGTGTCTTCCTTTTTTGTGTGTTTGTGTGTCTTCCTTTTTTGTGTGTTTGTGTGTCTTCCTTTTTTGTGTGTTTGCGTGTCTTCCTTTTTTGTGTGTTTGTGTCTTCCCTTTTTGAGTTTCTTTCTTTTTTGTGTGTTTGTCTTCCTTTTTTCTGTCTTTTTTGTGTGTCTTCCTTTTTTGTGTGTTTGCGTGTCTTCCTTTTTTGTGTGTTTGCGTGTCTTCCTTTTTTGTGTGTTTGTGTCTTCCTTTTTTCTGTGTCTCTTGTGTGTCTTCCTTTTTTCTGTCTTTTGTCTGTCTTCCTTTTTTGTGTGTTTGCGTGTCTTCCCTTTTTGTGTTTGTGTCTTCCTTTTTTGTGTTTGTGTGTCTTCCTTTTTTGTGTTTGTGTCTCTTCCTTTTTTGTGTGTTTGTGTGTCTTCCTTTTTTGTGTGTTTGTGTGTCTTCGTTTTTTGCAAGTCTTCCTTTTTCGTGTGTTCGTTTTTTGTGTTCGTGTCTTCCTTTTTGGTGTGTTTGGGTCTTCCTTTTTTGTGTGTTTGGGTCTTCCTTTTTGGTGTGTTTGGGTCTTCCTTTTTTGTGTGTTTGGGACTTCCCTTTTTGTGCGTCTTTTTTGTGTCCTTTTTTCTGTGTCTTTTTTGTGTCCTTTTTTGTTTGTGTGTTCCTTTTTGGTGTGTTTGTGTATTTTCCCTTTTTCTGTGTTTTCCCTATTTTGTGTTTGTGTTTTCCCTCTCTCCGTGTTTGTGTTTTCCCTCTCTCCGTGTTTGTTTTCCCTCTCTCCGTGTTTGTGTTTCCCTCTCTCCGTGTTTGTTTTCCCTATTTCCGTGTTTGTTTTCCCTATTTCCGTGTTTGTTTTCCCTATTTCCATATTTGTTCGTTTTCCCTTTGCTGTGTTGTCCCTATTTCCGTGTTTGTTCGTTTTCCGTTTTTCCGTGTTTGTGTTTTCCCTTTTTCTGGGTTTTCGCCTTTTCTGTGTTTTCCCTTTTGGTGTGTGTGTTTTCCCTTTTGGTGTGTGTGTTTTTTGGTGTTTGTGTGTCTTCCCCTTTTGTGTGTTTGTGTGATTTCCCATTTTGTGTGTAACTGTTTTCCCATTTTCTGTGTTTCCCACTTTTTTTGTTTGTGTGCTTTCTTTGTGTGCATTCCCATTTTGTTTTCCCTTTGTGTGTGTCTCTTCCCATTTTTCTGTGTTTGTGTGTTTTCCAAATTTTCTGTGTTTGTGTTTTCCCCTTTTCTGTGTTTGTGTGTTTTCCCCTTTTCTGTGTTTTCCCTTTTTCTGCGTGTCTTCCCTTCTGTTTGTTTTTCCCATTTTGTGTTTGTTTTGCCTTTATCTGCGTTTTTGTTTTCCCTTTGTTTTTTCCACTTTTTGTCTCTTTGTGTTTTCCCATTTTGTGTTTCTTTGTTTTCCGTTTCTCTGTGTATGTGTTTTTCCCCTTTTCTGTGTTTGTGTTTTTCCCCTTTTCTGTGTTTGTGTTTTCCCCCTTTTCTGTGTTTGTGTTTTTCCCCTTTTCTGTGTTTGTATTTTTCCCCTTTTCTGTTTGTGTGATTTTCCCATTTTCTGTGTTTGTGCGTTTTCACTTTAGTGTGTTTTTTCTGCTTGTGTTTTCCTTTTTTGTATGTTCGTGTTTTCCCATTTTGTGTTTATTTTTTCCCATTTTCTGTGATTGTGTTTTCCCTTTTTCGGTGTTTTCTATTTTTGTGTCTGTTTCTCCTTTTTGTGTGCTTGTGCGTTTTCTCATTTTCTGTGTTTGTGTTTTCCCATTTTCTAATGTTTGTGTGTTTTCCCATTTTTTCTGTTTTTTGTGTGTTTTTCCCTTTTTGTGTTTCATTTTCCCCCTATTCTGTGTTTTCCCATTTTCTGTGTTTGTGTTTTCCCATTTTCTGTGTTTTGTGTTTTTCCCTTTTTGTGTTTCCTTTTCCCACTATTCTGTGTTTGTAAATTTTACCCTTTTCTGTGTTTCTGTGTTTTCCCTTTTTCTGTGTTTGTGTTTTCCAATTTTCTGTGTTTGTGAGTTTTCCCATTTTTCTGTGTTTTGTGTGTTTTTCCCTTTTTGTGTTTCTTTTCCCCCTATTCTGTGTTTGTAAATTTTACCCTTTTCTGTGTTTCTGTGTTTTCCCTTTTTCTGTTTGTGTATTTTCCCTTTTTGTGTTTTTTCCCTTTGTGTGTTTTTTCCCTCTGTGTGTCTGTGTTATTCCTTTTTGTTTGCTTGTGTTTTCCTCTTTTGTGTGTTTTCCTCTTTTGTGTGTCTGTGTATTTTCCCCTTTTGTGTGTTTGTGGGTTTTCTCTTTTTGTGTGCTTTCCCATTTTGTGTTTTCCCTTTTGTGTGGTTGTATGTTTTCCCTTTTTCTGTGTTTGTGCGTTTTCACTTTTTTTGTTTGTGTGTTTGTTTTTTTCCATTTTTGTGTGTATTTTTCCTGTTTGTGTGTTTTCCCTCTTTGTTTGTGTTTTCCCTTTTTCAGCGTTTGTGTTTTCCCTTTATCTGTCTTTGTTTTCCAGTTGTGTGTGTGTTTGTGTTTTCCCTTTTTGTGTGTTGTGTTTTCCCTTTTTGTGTGTTGTGTTTTCCCTTTTTGTGTGTGTTTGTGTTTTCCCTTTTTGTGTGTGTTTGTGTTTTCCCTTTTTGTGTGTGTTTGTGTTTTCCCTTTTTGTGTGTGTTTGTGTTTTCCCTTTTTGTGTGTTTGTGTTTTCCCTTTTTGTGTGTTTGTGTTTTCCCTTTTTGTGTGTTTGTGTTTTCCCTTTTTGTGTGTTCGTGTTTTCCCTTTTTGTGTTTGTCTTCCCATTTTGCGTTTGTTTTCCCAATTTCTGTGTTTGTGAGTTTTCCCAATTTCTGTGTTTGTGAGTTTTCCCAATTTTCTGTGTTTGTGCGTTTTCTTTTCTGTATTTGTGTGCTTTCCCTTTTTTCTGTGTGTTTTCCCCTTTGCTGTCTTTTCCCGTTGTGTTGTTCCCTTTTTCTGTGTTTGTGTGTTCACTTTTTGTGTGTTTGTGTTTTCCCTTTCTGTATTTGTGTTTTCCCCTTTTTTGTGTTTGGGTGTTCTCACTTTTTGTGTGTTTGTGTGTTCTCCCTTTTTCTGTGTTTGTGTGTTCTCCCTTTTTCTGTGTTTGTGTTTTCCCACTTTGTGTTTGCTTTCCTCTTTTGTGTTTTCCCCTTTTTCTGTGTCCGTTTTCCCCCTTTCTGTGTTTTCCCTTTTTGTTTTTTCTCTTTTTCTATGTTTGTGTGTCTTCCCTTTTTGTGTGTTTGTTTTCCCTTTTTCTGTGTTTGCGATTTCCCTCTTTCTGTGTTTGTGATTTCCTTTCTTGTGTGTTTTCCCACTTTGTATTTGTTTTCCAATTTTCTTTATTTGTGTGTTTTCCCATGTTGTGTATTTGTGTTTTCCCATGTTGTGTAATTGTGTGTTTTACCATTTTGTGTTTTCCCATGTACTGTGTTTGTGTGTTTTCCCATTTTTCTGTGTTTGTGTGTTTTCCCCTTTTCTGTGTTTGTGTGTTTTCCCCTTTTCTGTCTTTGTGTGTTTTCCCCTTTTCTGTCTTTGTGTGTTTTCCCCTTTCCTGTGTTTGTGACTTTTCCCATTTTTCTGTGTTTGTGACTTTTCCCATTTTTCTGTGTTTGTGACTTTTCCCATTTTTCTGTGTTTGTGACTTTTCCCATTTTTCTGTGTTTGTGTGCTTTCCCATTTTTCTGTGTTTTTGTGCTTTCCCTTTTTCTGTGCTTGAGCGTTTCCCTTTTTTGTGTTTTCACATTATGTGTTTCTGTGTTTACCGTTTTTGTGTTTACCCCTTTTCTGTGTTTGTGTGTTTCCCTTTTTGTGTGTTCACTTTTTGTGTTTGTGTTTACCCTTTTTGTGTACTTGTGTGGTTTACCATTTGTGTGTGTTTTTGTGTTTCCCTGTTTGTGTGTTTTCCCCTTTTCTGTTTTTGCGTTTTCCCTTTTTCTGTGTTTTTGTGTTTTCCAATTTTTCTGTTTGTGTTTTCCCATTTTTCTGTGTTTGTGTTTTCCCCTGTTGTGTTTTTTCCCTTTTCTGTGTTTGTGTGTTTCCCCTGTTGTGTTTTTTCCCTTTTCTGTGTTTGTGTGTTTCCCCTTTTCTGTGATAGTGTGTTTTCCCATTTTTCTGTATTTGTATTTTCCCATTTTTCTGTGTTTGTGCTTTCCCATTTTTCTGTGTTTGTGTTTTCCCATTTTTCTGTGTTTGTGTTTTCCCATTTTTCTGTGTTTTTGTGTTTTCCCCTTTTTCTGTGTCTGTTTTCCCCTTTTCTGTGTTTTCCCTTTGTTTTTTCTCTTTTTCTATGTTTGTGTGTCTTCCCTTTTTGTGTGTTTGTTTTTTCCCATTTTTCTGTGTTTGTGTTTTCCCATTTTGTGTTTTTTCCCCTTTTCTGTGTTTGTGTGTTTCCCCTTTTCTGTGTTTGTGTGTTTTCCCATTTTTCTGTGTTTGTGTTTTCCCATTTTTCTGTGTTTTTGTTTTCCCCTTTTTCTGTGTCTGTTTTCCCCTTTTCTGTGTTTTTCCTTTGTGTTTTTTCTCTTTTTCTATGTTTGTGTGTCTTCCCTTTTTGTGTGTTTGTGTTTTCCCATTTTTCTGTGTTTGTGTGTTTCCCCTTTTCTGTGTTTGTTTTCCCATTTTTCTGTGTTTGTGTGTTTTCCCATTTTTCTGTGTTTTCCCATTTTTCTGTGTTTGTGTGTTTTCCCATTTTTCTGTGTTTGTGTGTTTTCCCATTTTTCTGTGTTTGTGTTTTCCCATTTTTCTGTGTTTGTGTGTTTCCCCTTTTCTGTGTTTGTTTTCCCATTTTTCTGTGTTTGTGTGTTTTCCCATTTTTCTGTGTTTGTGTGTTTTCCCATTTTTCTGTGTTTGTGTGTTTTCCCATTTTTCTGTGTTTGTGTTTTCCCATTTTTCTGTGTTTGTGTTTTCCCATTTTTCTGTGTTTGTGTGTTTCCCCTTTTCTGTGTTTGTGTGTTTTCCCATTTTCAGTGCTTCTTTTCCCATTTTTCTTTGTTTTCAAATTTTTCTGTGTTTTCCCTCTTTCTGTTTTAGTGTGTTTTCCTTTTTGGGTGTTGTTCTTGTGTGTTTTGTGTGTTTCCCTTTTTGTGTGTTTGTGTTTTCCCATTTTTCTGTGTTTGTGTGTTCCCATTTTCTCTGTGTATTTTCCTATTTTTCTGTGTTTGTGTGTTTTCCTATATTTCTGTGTTTGTGTGTTTTCCTATATTTCAGTGTATGTGTGTTTCCCTGTTTGTGTGTTTTTCCTTTGTTTCTCTTTCACCCTTTTCTGCGTTTGTGCGTTTATCCTTTCTCTGTTTGTGGTTTACACTTTTCTGTGTTTTCCCTTTTTGTGTTTTTTCCCTTTTTGTGTGTCTGTTATTCCTTTTTGTGTGCTTGTGTGTTTTCCTCTTTTGTGTGTTTGTGTATTTTCACATTTTGTGTGTTTGTCTGGTTTCCTCTTTTGTGTGTTTTCTATTTTTTTGTTCTTTCCCATTTTGTGTGCTTGTATGTTTTCCCTTTTTCTGTGTTTGTGTTTTCCCTTTTTGTGTGATTGGGTGTTTTCCCATTTTCTGTTTGTGCGGGTTCCCACTTTGTGTTTCTTTTCCTCTTTTGTGTGTTTTCCCCTTTTTGTGTTTGTGTGTTTTCCCTTTTTTCTGTGTTTGTTTTCCCCTTTTCTGTGTTTTCGGTTTGTGTTTTTTCTCTTTTTCTATGTTTGTGTGTCTTCCCTTTTTGTGTGTTTGTTTTCCCTTTGTGTGTTTGTTTTCCCTTTTTCTTTGTTGGTGTGTTTTCCCACTTTGTGTTTGTTTTCCAATTTTCTTTATTTGTGTGTGTTCCCAGGTTGTGTATTTGTGTGTTTTCCACGTTGTGTATTTGTGTTCTCACATTTTCTGTGTTCATGTTTTAGCATTTTTCTGTTTGTTTTCCCAATTTTCTGCGTTTGTGTGTTTTCCGCTTTTCTGTGTTTGTGTGTTTTCCCCTTTTCTGCGATTGTGTGTTTTCCCCTTTTCTTTGCTTGTCTTTTCCCATTGTTCTTTGGGTATTTCCTTTTTGGGTGTTCTTCCTTTTTGTATGTTTTGTGTGTTTCACTTTTGTGTGTTTGTTTGCTTTCCCATTTTCTGTGTTTGTGTGCTTTCCTATTTTGTGTTTGTGTGTTTTCCCCTTTTCTGTGTTTTCCCATTTTCTGTGTTTGTGTTTTCCCATTTTTCTGTGTTTGTGTGTTTTCCCATTCTTCTGTGTTAGTGTTTGTCCTTTTTGTGTGTTTCCCCTTTTGTGTACTCCCTTTTTTCTGTGTTTGTGTGTTACACTTTTTGTGTTGGGTGTTTACCCCATTTTGTGTTTGTGTTTCCCTGTTTGTGTCTATTCCCCTTTTTGTGTTTGTGTCTTTTCCCATTTTTCTGCGTTTTCCCCTTTGCTGTGTTTTCCCGTTGTATTGTTCCCTTTTTCTGTGTTCGTGTTCCCACTTTTTGTGTTTCTGTGCTTTCGCTTTTCTGTGTTTGTGTGTTTTCCCACTTTGTGTTTGTTGTCCTCTTTTGTGTGTTTTCCGCTTTTGTTTTCCCCTTTTTGTCTTTGTGTGTTTTCCCATTTTCTGTGTTTGTGTGTCTTCTTTTTTTCTGTATTTCCCCTTTGTGTTTTTTCTCTTTTCTATGTTTGTGTGTCTTCCCTTTTTGTTTGTTTTCCCTTTTTCTGTGTTTGTAATTTCCCACTTTGTGTTTGTTTTCCAACTTTATTTGTGTTTTCCCATGTTGTGTATTTTTGATTTCCCATGTTGTGTATTTGTGTGTTCTCACATTTTCTGTGTCTTTGTGTTTCCCATTTTCTGTGTTTGTGTTTTCCCATTTTTCTGTGTTTGTGTTTTCCCCATTTCTGTTTTTGTGTATCCCGTTTCCTGTGTTTGTATTTTCCCATTTTTCTGTGTTTGTGCTTTTTCCCAATTTTCTGTGTTTGTGCCTTTTCCCCTTTTCTGTGTTTGTGTGTTTTTCCCTTTTCAGTGCTTGTGTTTTTCCCATTTGTGTGTTTCGCCTTTTGTGTTTGTGTTTACCCTTTGTGTGTTTACCCTTTGTGTGATTTCCCTTTTTGTGTTTTCCCTTTTTCTGTGTTTGTGTGTTTCCCTTTTTGTGTGTTCGCTTTTTGTGTTTCTGTGTTTACCCTTTTTCTGTGTTTGTGTTTCCCTTTTTATGTTTGTTTTCCCACTTTGTGTTTGTTTTCCCACTTTGTGTTTGTTTTCCCACTTTGTGTTTGTTTTCCCAGTTTGTGTTTGTTTTCCCACTTTGTGTTTGTTTTCCCACTTTGTGTTTGTTTTCCCACTTTGTGTTTGTTTTCCCACTTTGTGTTCGTTTTCCTCTTTTGTGTGTTTTCTGCTTTTGTGTGTTTGTTTTCCCCTTTTCTGTTTTCCCATGCTCTGCGTTTGTTTCCCTGTTTGTGTGTTGTCCCCTTTTTTGTGTTTGTGTGTTCTCCCCTTTTTTGTGTTTGTGTGTTTTCCCATTTTTCTGTGTGTTTTCCCCTTTGCTGTGTTTATCCGTTGTTTGCTATTTCTGTGTTTGTGTTTTCCCACTTTGTGTTTTCGTCTTTTGTGTGTTTTCCGCTTTTGTGTGTTTTACCCTTTTTGTGTTTGTGAGTTTTCCCTTTTTCTGTGTTTTCCAATTTTTCTGTGTTTGTGTTTTCCAATTTTTCTGTGTTTGTGTTTTCCAAATTTTCTGTGTTTGTGTTTTCCAATATTTCTGTGTTTGTGTTTTCCCATTTTTCAGTGTTTGTGTACTTTCCCATTTTTCAGGGTTTGTGTGCTTTCCCATTTTTCAGGGTTTGTGTGTTTTCCCATTTTTCAGTGTTTGTGTGTTTTCCCATTTTTCAGTGTTTGTGTGTTTTCCCATTTTTCAGTGTTTGTGTGTTTTCCCATTTTTCAGTGTTTGTGTGTTTTCCCATTTTTCAGTGTTTGTGTGTTTTCCCATTTTTCAGTGTTTGTGTATTTCCCATTTTTCAGTGTTTGTGTGTTTTCCCATTTTTCAGTGTTTGTGTGTTTTCCCATTTTTCAGTGTTTGTGTTTTCCCCTTTTCTGTGCTTGTGACCTTTCCCATTTTTCTCTGTGCTTGTGTTTTCTCATTTTTCTCTGTGCTTGTGTTTTCCCATTTTTCTTTGTTTGTGTGTTTTCCAATTTTTCTGTTTGTTTTACCATTTTTCTGTTTTCCCATTTTTCTGTGTTTGTGAGTTTTCCCATTTTTCTGTGTTTCCCTGTTTGTGTATTTAATTCCTTTTTGTGTTTCTTTTTCCCCCTCATGTGTTTGTGTTTCCCCTTTTTCTGTTTGTGTTTTCCCCCTTTTCTGTGTTTGTGTATTTTCCCTTTTTCCCTTTTTGTGTCTGTGTATTTTCCCATTTTGTGTGTTTGATTTCCCCTTTTGTGTGTTTGTGGGTTTTCTCTGTTTGCTTTCCCATGTTGTGTTTCTCTTTTTCTGTGGTTGTATGTTTTCCCTTTTTCTGTGTTTGTGTGATTTCCCTTTTTTCTGTGTTTGTGTTTTTTCTCTTTTTATGTTTTTGTGGCTTCCCTTTTTGTGTGTTTTCCGTCTTTGTGTTTGATTTCCAATTTTTTCGATTTGTGTTTTCCCAAGTTGTGAGTTCGTGTGTTTTCCCATGTTCTGTGTTCGTGTGTTTTCCCATGTTGTGTATTTCTTTTCCCATGTTGTGAGTTTGTGTTTTCCAATGTTTTGTGTTTGTTTTCCCATGTTGTGTTTTCCCATTTTTCTGTGCTTGTGTGTTTTCCCCTTTTCTGTGTTTTCCCCCTTTTCTGTGTTTTCCCCTATTCTGTGTTTTTCCCCTTTTCTGTGTTTTTCCCCTTTTCTGTGTTTTTCCCCTTTTCTGTGTTTTTCCCCTTTTCTGTGTTTTTCCCCTTTTCTGTGTTTTTCCCCTTTTCTGTGTTTTTCCCCTTTTCTGTGTTTTTCCCCTTTTCTGTGTTTTCCCATTTTCTGTGCTTGTGTCTTTTCCCACTTTTCTTTGTTTGTGTGTTTTCCAATTTTTCTGTGTTCGTGTGTGTTCACTTTTTGTGTTTCCCTTTTTGTGTTTCTGTGTTTACTGTTTTTGTGTGTTTTACCATTTTTCTGTATTAATGTGTTTCCCTGTTTGTGTGTTTTTTCCATTTTGTTTCTTTTTTCCCCTTTTCTGTGTTTGTAGTTTTTACGCTTTTCTGTGTTTGTGTGTTTTCCCCTTTTCTGTAATTGTGTGGTTTCCCCTTTTCTGTAATTGTGTGTTTTCCCCTTTTCTGTAATTGTGTTTTCCCCTTTTCTGTAATTGTGTGTTTTCCCCTTTTCTGTAATTGTGTGTTTTCCCCTTTTCTGTAATTGTGTGTTTTCCCCTTTTCTATAATTGTGTGTTTTCCCCTTTTCTGTGTTTGTGTGTTTCCCTTTGTTTGTTTTCTCTTTATCTGCGCTTGTTTTCCCTTCTGTGCTTGTTTTTTCCTTTTTGTGTGTTTGTTATCCCTTTTTGTGTGTTTGTGTCCTCCCATTTTGTTTTCACATTTTTCTGTGTTTGAGTTTCCCCAGTTTTTTTGTATGTGTGTTTTCCCATTTTTCTGTGTTTGTGGGTTTTCCCCTTTTCTATGTTTGTGTTTTCCCATTTTCTGTGCTTGTCTTTCACCATTTTTCTGTGTTTGTATGTTTCACTTTTTGTGTGTGTTCACTTTTTGTGTGTTCACTTTTTGTGTTTCTGTGTTTTCACTTTTTGTGTTTGTGTTTTCACTTTTTGTTTTTGTATTTTCCCTTTGTGTGTGTTTGTTTTCCCTTTGTGTGAGTTTGTGTTTTCCCTTTGTGTGTGTTTGTGTTTTCCCTTTGTGTGTGTTTGTGTTTTCACTTTGTGTGTGTTAGTGTTTTCACTTTGTGTGTGTTTGTGTTTTCACTTTGTGTGTGTTTGTGTTCACTTTGTGTGTGTTTGTGTTATCCCTTTTTGTGTGTCTTTCCATTTTGTGTATTTGTTTTCACATTTTTCTGTGTGTGTGTTTAGCTGTTTGTGTGTTTGTGATTTACCATTTTATGTGTGTGAGTTTTCCCCGTTTCTGTGTGTGTTTCCCATTTTCTGTATTTGCGTTTTCCCATTTTCTGTGTTTGTGTGTTTTACCATATTTCTTTGTTTTTGTGTTGTCCTGTTTGTGTCTTTTCCCCTTTTCTGTTTTCCTCGTTTCTGTGTTTGTGTGTTTTCCCATTTTTCTGTGATTGTGTTTTCCTATTTTTCTGTGTTTTCCCCTTTTGTGTTTGTGTGTTTCCCCTTTTCTTTGTTTTCCCATTTTCTGTGCTTGTGTCTTTTCCCATTTTTCTTTGTTTTCCAATTTTTCTGCGTTTGTGTTTTTGTACCATTTTTCTGTGTTTATGTGCTTCCCTTTTTGTGTGTTTCCCTTCTTGTGTGTGTTCGCTTTTTGTGTGTTCACTTTTTGTGTTTCTGTGTTTAGCATTTTTGTGTGTTACCATATTTCTGTGTTTTTGTGTTTCCCTGTTTGTTTTCCCCTTTTCTGTGTTCTCCCATTTTCTGTGTCTTCCCATTTTCTGTGTTTGTGTGTTTTCCCTACTTCTGTTTGTTTTTTTTCCATTTTTGTGTGTGTTTTTTCTGTTTGTGTGTTTCTTCCTGTTTGTGTGTTTTCCCTCTTTGTGTGTTTGTTTTTGCTTTATCTGTCTTTGTTTTCCACTTGTGTGTGTTTGTGTTTTCCCTTTTTGTGTTTTTGTCTTCCCATTTTGTATTTACTTGTTTTCCCATTTTCTGTGTGTGTTTAACCATTTTCGGTATTTGTGTGTATACCTGTTTGTGTGTTTTACCATTTGTCTGTGTTAGTGCGTTTTCCCCTTTTCTGTATTTGTGTGTTTTCGCTTTTTGTGTGTTTGTGTTTTCCCTTTGTTTGTGCGTTTTCCCTTTTTGTGTGTTTGTGTGTTTTCCCGTTTTCTGTTTGTGTATTTTCCCAATTTTCTGTATTTGTGCGTTTTCCCTTTTTGTTTTCCCCTTATCTGTGTTTTCCCCTCATCTGTGTTTGTGTGTTTTCTCTTTTTGTGTCTGTATTTTTCCTGTATGTGTCTTCCGTTTTTGTGTGCTGTCCCTTTTTGTGTTTGTGAGTTTTCCCATTTTTCTGTGTTTTGCCGTTGTGTTGTTCCCTCTTTCTGTGTTTGTGTCTTCCCTCTTTGTGTGTTTTCCCTTTCTGTGTTTGTGTTTACCCCTTTTTGTGTTTGTGTGCTTTCCCAATTTCCGTGTTTGTGTTTTCCCACTTGGTGTTTGTTTTCGTCTTTCGTGTGTTTTCCGCTTTCGTGTTTTCCCCTTTTTGTTTGTGAGTTTTCCCTTTTTCTGTGTTTTTCATTTTTCTGTTTGTTTTTTACCATTTTTCTGTGTTTGTGTGCTTCGCTTTTTGTGTGTGTTCACTTTTTGTGTTTCTGTGTTTACCCTTTTTGTGTTTTACCATTATTCTGTGTTTTTGTTTTTCCCTGTTCGTGTTTTCCCCTTCTATTTTGTGCTTTCTGTGCTTGTGTGTTTTCCCATTTTTCTGTGTTTGTGTGTTTTCGCATTTTTCTGTGTTTGTGTGTTTTCGCATTTTTCTGTGTTTGTGTGTTTTCCAATTTTTCTGTGTTTTCCCATTTTTCTGTGTTTTCCCATTTTTCTGTGTTTGTGTTTTCCCATTTTTCTGTGTTTGTGTTTTCCCATTTTTCTGTGTTTGTGTTTTCCCATTTTTCTGTGTTTGTGTGTTTTCCCATTTATCTGTGTTTGTGTGTCTTCCTTTTGGTGTGTGTTCCAATTTTTCTGTGTTTTACCCTTTTTGTGTTGGGTGTTTTCCCATTTTGTGTTGGGTGTTTTCCCATTTTGTGTTTGTGTGTTTCCATGTTTGTGTGTATTCCCCTTTTTTGTGTTTGTGTCTTTTCCCAGTTTTGTGTTTTCCCCTTTGCTGTGTTTTCCCGTTGTGTTGTTCCCTTTTTCTGTGTTTGTTTCCCCCTTTTTATGTTTGTGTGCTATCCCTTTTCTGTGTTTGTGTTTTCCTACTTTGTGCTTGTTTTCCTCTTGTGTGTTTTCTGCTTTTATGTGTTTGTGTTTTCCCCTTTTTGTGTTTGTGTGTTTTCCATTTTTCTGTGTTTGTGTTTTCCATTTTTCTGTGTTTGTTTCTTTTCCCATTTTTCTGTGTTTCCCATTTTTCTGTGTTGACCCTTTTTGTGTTTGCCCTTTTTGTGTTTCCCTTTTTGTGTGTTTCCCTTTTTGTGTGTTCACTTTTGTGTTTGTGTCTTTTCCCATTTTTCTGTGTTTTCCCCTTTGCAGTGTTTTCCCGTTGTGTTGTTCCCCTTTTCTGTGTTTGTTTCCCCTTTTTGTGTTTGTGTGCATTCCCTTTTCTGTGTTTGTGTGTTTTCCCACTTTGTGTTTGTTTTCCTCTTTTGTGTGTTTTCTGCTTTTGTTTGTTTTCCCATTTTCTGTGTTTGTGTGTTTTCCCATTTTTCTGTGTTTGTGTGTTTTCCCATTTTTCTGTGTTTGTGTGTTTTCCCATTTTTCTGTGTTTGTGTTTTCCCATTTTTCTGTGTTTGTGTGTCTTCCCATT
Source organism: Tenodera sinensis (assembly GCA_030765045.1). Lineage (NCBI taxonomy): Eukaryota > Metazoa > Arthropoda > Insecta > Mantodea > Mantidae > Tenodera > Tenodera sinensis. The sequence continues at coordinate 4,380,635 of CM060974.1, forward strand.
TTCTGTGTTTGTGTCTTCCCGTTTTTCTGTGTTTGTGTGTTTTCCCATTTTCTGTGTTTGTGTGTTTTCCAATTTTTCTGTGTTTGTGAGTTTTACCATTTTTCTGTGTTTGTGAGTTTTCCCATTTTTCTGTGTTTTGTGTGTTTTTCCCTTTTTGTGTTTCTTTTCCCCCTATTCTGTGTTTGTAAATTTTACCCTTTTCTGTGTTTCTGTGTTTTCCCTTTTTCTGTTTGTTTATTTTCCCTTTTTGTGTTTTTCCCTTTGTGTGTTTTTTCCCTCTGTGTCTATGTTATTCCTTTTTGTGTGCTTGTGTTTTCCTCTTTTGTGTGTTTGTGTGTTTTCCTCTTTTGTGTGTCTGTGTATTTTTCCATTTTGTGTATTTGTCTGTTTTCCCCTTTTGTGTGTTTGTGGGTTTTCTCTTTTTGTGTGCTTTCCCATTTTGTGTTTTCCCTTTTGTGTGGTTGTATGTTTTCCCTTTTTCTGTGTTTGTGCGTTTTCACTTTTTTTGTTTGTGTGTTTGTTTTTTTCCATTTTTGTGTGTGTATTTTTCCTGTTTGTGTGTTTTCCCTCTTTGTTTGTGTTTTCCCCTTTTCTGCGTTTGTGTTTTTCCTTTATCTGTCTTTGTTTGCCAGTGGTGTGTGTTTGTGTTTTCCCCTTTTGTGTGTTGTGTTTTCCCTTTTTGTGTTTGTCTTCCCATTTTGTGTTTGTTTTCCCTGTTTGTGTATTTGTGTTTTCCCAATTTCTGTGTTTGTGAGTTTTCCCAATTTCTGTGTTTGTGAGTTTTCCCAATTTTCTGTGTTTGTGAGTTTTCCCAATTTTCTGTGTTTGTGCGTTTTCTTTTCTGTATTTGTGTGCTTTCCCTTTTTTCTGTGTTTTGCCCTTTGCTGTCTTTTCCCGTTGTGTTGTTCCCTTTTTCTGTGTTTGTGTCTTCACTTTTTGTGTGTTTGTGTTTTCCCTTTCTGTATTTGTGTTTTCCCCTTTTTTGTGTTTGGGTGTTCTCGCTTTTTGTGTGTTTGTGTGTTCTCCCTTTTTCTGTGTTTGTGTGTTTTCCCACTTTGTGTTTGCTTTCCTCTTTTGTGTTTTCCGCTTTTCTGTGTCTGTTTTCCCCTTTTCTGTGTTTTCCCTTTGTGTTTTTTCTCTTTTTCTATGTTTGTGTGTCTTCCCTTTATGTGTGTTTGTGTTTTCCCATTTTTCTGTGTTTGTGTTTTCCCATTTTTCTGTGTTTGTGTTTTCCCATTTTTCTGTGTTTGTGTGTTTTCCCATTTTTCTCTGTGTTTGTGTGTTTTCCCATTTTTCTCTGTTTGTGTTTTCCCATTTTTCTGTGTTTGTGTGTTTTCCCATTTTCAGTGCTTCTTTTCCCATTTTTCTTTGTGTTTTCAAATTTTTCTGTTTTCCCTTTCTGTTTTAGTATGTTTTCCTTTTTGGGTGTTGTCCTTGTGTGTTTTGTGTGTTTCCCTTTTTGTGTGTTTGTGTTTTCCCATTTTTCTGTGTTTGTGTTTTCCCATTTTCTCTGTATTTTCCTATTTTTGTGTGTTTGTGTGTTTTCCTATATTTCTGTGTTTGTGTGTTTTCCTATATTTCAGTGTATGTGTGTTTCCCTATATTTCAGTGTATGTGTGTTTCCCTGTTTGTGTGTTTTTCCTTTGTTTCTCTTTCACCCTTTTCTGCGTTTGTGCGTTTATCCTTTCTCTGTTTGTGGTTTACACTTTTCTGTGTTTTCCCTTTTTGTGTTTTTTCCCTTTTTGTGTGTCATTCCTTTTTGTGTGCTTGTGTGTTTTCCTCTTTTGTGTGTTTGTGTATTTTCACATTTTGTGTGTTTGTCTGGTTTCCTCTTTTGTGTGTTTTCTATTTTTTTGTTCTTTCCCATTTTGTGTGCTTGTATGTTTTCCCTTTTTCTGTGTTTGTGTGTTTTCCCTTTTTGTGTGATTGGGGGTTTTCCCATTTTGTGTTTGTGCGGGTTCCCACTTTGTGTTTCTTTTCCTCTTTTGTGTGTTTTCCCCTTTTTGTGTTTGTGTGTTTTCCCTTTCTCTGTGTTTGTGTGTTTTCCCTTTTTCTTTGTTGGTGTGTTTTCCCACTTTGTGTTTGTTTTCCAATTTTCTTTATTTGTGTGTGTTCCCAAGTTGTGTATTTGTGTGTTTTCCATGTTGTGTATTTGTGTTCTCACATTTTCTGTGTTCATGTTTTAGCATTTTTCTGTTTGTTTTCCCAATTTTCTGTGTTTGTGTGTTTTCCCCTTTTCTGCGATTGTGTGTTTTCCCCTTTTCTTTGCTTGTCTTTTCCCATTTTTCTTTGGGTATTTCCTTTTTGGGTGTTCTTCCTTTTTGTATGTTTTGTGTGTTTCACTTTTGTGTGTTTGTGTGCTTTCCCATTTTCTGTGTTTGTGTGCTTTCCCATTTTGTGTTTTCCCCTTTTCTGTGTTTTCCCATTTTCTGTGTTTTCCCATTTTTCTGTGTTTGTGTGTTTTCCCATTCTTCTGTGTTAGTGTTTGTCCTTTTTGTGTACTCCCATTTTTCTGTGTTTGTGTGTTTTACACTTTTTGTGTTGGGTGTTTACCTCATATTGTGTTTGTTTCCCTGTTTGTGTCTATTCCCCTTTTTGTGTTTGTGTCTTTTCCCATTTTTCTGCGTTTTCCCCTTTGCTGTGTTTTCCCGTTGTATTGTTCCCTTTTTCTGTGTTCGTGTTCCCACTTTTTGTCTTTGTGTGTTTTCTCTTTTTCTGTGTTTGTGTGTTATACAATTTTTCTGTGTATGTCTGTTTTCCCATTTTCTGTGTTTGTGTCTTCCTTTTTTTCTGTATTTCCCCTTTGTGTTTTTTCTCTTTTCTATGTTTGTGTGTCTTCCCTTTTTGTTTGTTTTCCCTTTTTCTGTGTTTGTATTTTCCCACTTTGTGTTTGTTTTCCAACTTTATTTGTTTTCCCATGTTGTGTATTTTTGATTTTTCATGTTGTGTATTTGTGATTTCCCATGTTGTGTATTTGTGTGTTCGCACATTTTCTGTCTTTGTGTTTCCCATTTTCTGTGTTTGTGTTTTCCCCTTTTCTGTTTTTGTGTATCCCGTTTCCTGTGTTTGTATTTTCCCATTTTTCTGTGTTTGTGCTTTTTCCCAAATTTCTGTGTTTGTGCCTTTTCCCCTTTTCTGTGTTTGTGTGTTTTTCCCTTTTCAGTGCTTGTGTTTTTCCCATTTGTGTGTTTCACCTTTTGTGTTTGTGAGTTTTCCCCTTTGTGTGTTTACCCTTTGTGTGTTTACCCTTTGTGTGTTTACCCTTTGTGTGTTTTCCCTTTTTGTGTTTTCCCTTTTTGTGTTTTCCCTTTTTGTGTTTTCCCTTTTTGTGTTTTCCCTTTTTGTGTTTTCCCTTTTTGTGTGTTTGTGTGTTTCCCTTTTTTGTGTTTTCACTTTTTGTGTCTTTCCCTTTTTGTGTGTGTTCGCTTTTTGTGTTTCTGTGTTTACCCTTTTTGTGTTTGCCCTTTTTCTGTGTTTGTGTTTTCCCACTTTGTTTGTTTTCCCACTTTGTGTTTGTTTTCCAACTTTGTGTTTGTTTTCCAACTTTGTGTTTGTTTTCCCACTTTGTGTTTGTTTTCCCACTTTGTGTTTGTTTTCCCACTTTGTGTTCGTTTTCCTCTTTTGTGTGTTTTCTGCTTTTGTGTGTTTGTTTTCCCCTTTTCTGTTTTTGCGTGTTTTCCCATGCTCTGCGTTTGTTTCCCTGTTTGTGTGTTCTCCCCTTTTTGTGTTTGTGTGTTTTCCCATTTTTCTGTCTGTTTTCCCCTTTGCTGTGTTTATCCGTTGTTTGCTATTTCTGTGTTTGTCTTCCCTCTTTGTGTGTTTGTGTGCTTTCCTTTTTTCTGTGTTTGTGTTTTCCCACTTTGTGTTTTCGTCTTTTGTGTGGTTTCCGCTTTTGTGTGTTTTCCGCTTTTGTGTGTTTTACCCTTTTTGTGTTTGTGAGTTTTCCCTTTTTCTGTGTTTTCCTATTTTTCTGTGTTTGTGTGCTTTCCCATTTTTCAGTGTTTGTGTGCTTTCCCATTTTTCAGTGTTTGTTTGCTTTCCCATTTTCAGTGTTTGTGTGCTTTTCCATTTTTCAGTGTTTGTGTGCTTTTCCATTTTTCAGTGTTTGTGTGCTTTCCCATTTTTCAGTGTTTGTGTGCTTTCCCATTTTTCAGTGTTTGTGTGCTTTCCCATTTTTCAGTGTTTGTGTGCTTTCCCATTTTTCAGTGTTTGTGTGTTTTCCCATTTTTCAGTGTTTGTGTTTTCCCATTTTTCAGTGTTTGTGTGTTCCCATTTTTCAGTGTTTGTGTGTTTTCCCATTTTTCAGTGTTTGTGTGTTCCCATTTTTCAGTGTTTGTGTGTGTTCCCATTTTTCAGTGTTTGTGTGTTTTCCCATTTTTCTGTGTTTCTGTTTTCCCCTTTTCTGTGTTTTTGTGTTTTCCCCTTTTCTGTGTTTTTGTGTTTTCCCCTTTTCTGTGTTTTTGTGTTTTCCCCTTTTCTGTGCTTGTGACTTTTCCCATTTTTCTCTGTGCTTGTGTTTTCTCATTTTTCTCTGTGCTTGTGTTTTCCCATTTTTCTTTGTGTTTTCCAATTTTTCTGTGTTTGTTTTACCATTTTTGTGTTTTCCCATTTTTCTGTGTTTGTGAGTTTTCCCATTTTTCTGTGTTTCCCTGTTTGTGTATTTAATTCCTTTTTGTGTTTCTTTTTCCCCCCCTCTTCTGTGTTTGTGTTTCCCCTTTTTCTGTTTGTGTTTTCCCCCTTTTCTGTGTTTGTGTATTTTCCCTTTTTCTGTGTTTGTGATTTTTCCCTTTTTCCCTTTTTGTGTCTGTATTTTCCCATTTTGTGTGTTTGATTTCCCCTTTTGTGTGTTTTCTCTGTTTGCTTTCCCATGTTGTGTTTCTCTTTTTCTGTGGTTGTATGTTTTCCCTATTTCTGTGTTTGTGTGATTTCCCTTTTTTCTGTGTTTGTTTTTTCTCTTTTTATGTTTTTGTGGCTTCCCTTTTTGTGTGTTTTCCGTCTTTGTGTTTGATTTCCAATTTTTTCGATTTGTGTTTTCCCATGTTGTGAGTTCGTGTGTTTTCCCATGTTGTGAGTTCGTGTGTTTTCCCATGTTGTGAGTTCGTGTGTTTTCCCATGTTGTGAGTTCGTGTGTTTTCCCATGTTGTGAGTTCGTGTGTTTTCCCATGTTGTGAGTTCGTGTGTTTTCCCATGTTGTGTGTTTGTGTTTTCACATGTTGTGTTTTTCCCCTTTTCTGTGTTTTTCCCCTTTTCTGTGTTTTTTCCATTTTCTGTGTTTTTCCCCTTTTCTGTGTTTTTCCCCTTTTCTGTGTTTTTCCCCTTTTCTGTGTTTTTCCCCTTTTCTGTGTTTTTCCCCTTTTCTGTGTTTTTCCCCTTTTCTGTGTTTTTCCCCTTTTCTGTGTTTTTCCCATTTTCTGTGTTTTTCCCATTTTCTGTGTTTTTCCCATTTTCTGTGTTTTCCCATTTTCTGTGCTTGTCTTTTCCCACTTTTCTTTGTGTGTTTTCCAATTTTTCTGTGTTCGTGTGTGTTCACTTTTTGTGTTTCCCTTTTTGTGTTTCTGTGTTTACTGTTTTTGTGTGTTTTACCATTTTTCTGTATTAGTGTTTCCCTGTTTGTGTGTTTTTTCCATTTTGTTTCTTTTTTTCCCCTTTTCTGTGTTTGTAGTTTTTACGCTTTTCTGTGTTTGTGTGTTTTCCCGTTTTCTGTAATTGTGTGTTTTCCCCTTTTCTGTAATTGTGTGTTTTCCCCTTTTCTGTAATTGTGTGTTTTCCCCTTTTCTGTAATTGTGTGTTTTCCCCTTTTCTGTAATTGTGTGGTTTCCCCTTTTCTGTAATTGTGTGTTTTCCCCTTTTCTGTAATTGTGTTTTCCCCTTTTCTGTGTTTGTGTGTTTCCCTTTGTTTGGTTTATCTTTTTCTGCGTTTGTTTTCCCTTCTGTGCTTGTTTTTTCCTTTTTGTGTGTTTGTTATCCCTTTTTGTGTGTTTGTGTCCTCCCATTTTGTTTTCACATTTTTCTGTGTTCGAGTTTTCCCAGTTTTTTGTATGTGTGTTTTCCCATTTTTCTGTGTTTGTGGGTTTTCCCCTTTTCTATGTTTGTGTTTTCCCATTTTCTGTGCTTGTCTTTCACCATTTTTCTGTGTTTGTATGTTTCACTTTTTGTGTGTGTTCACTTTTTGTGTGTTCACTTTTTGTGTGTGTTCACTTTTTGTGTGTGTTCACTTTTTGTGTGTGTTCACTTTTTGTGTGTGTTCACTTTTTGTGTTTCTGTGTTCACTTTTTGTGTTTCTGTGTTTTCACTTTTTGTGTTTCTGTGTTTTCACTTTTTGTTTTTGTATTTTCCCTTTGTGTGTGTTTGTTCTCCCTTTGTGAGAGTTTGTGTTTTCCCTTTGTGTGTGTTTGTGTTTTCCCTTTGTGTGTTTGTGTTTTCTCTTTGTGTGTGTTTGTGTTTTCACTTTGTGTGTTTGTGTTTTCACTTTGTGTGTTTGTGTTTTCACTTTGTGTGTGTTTGTGTTTTCACTTTGTGTGTGTTTGTGTTTTCACTTTGTGTGTGTTTGTGTTTTCACTTTGTGTGTGTTTGTGTTTTCACTTTGTGTGTGTTTGTGTTTTCACTTTGTGTGTGTTTGTGTTTTCACTTTGTGTGTGTTTGTGTTATCCCTTTTTGTGTGTTTGTCTTCCCATTTTGTGTATTTGTTTTCACATTTTTCTGTGTGTGTGTTTAGCTGTTTGTGTGTTTGTGATTTACCATTTTATGTGTGTGTTTTCCCCCTTTCTGTGTCTGTTTCCCATTTTCTGTATTTGCGTTTTCCCATTTTCTGTGTTTGTGTGTTTTACCATATTTCTTTGTTTTTGTGTTGTCCTGTTTGTGTCTTTTCCCCTTTTCTGTTTTCCTCGTTTCTCTGTTTATGTGTTTTCCCATTTTTCTGTGATTGTGATTTCCTATTTTTCTGTGTTTTCCCCTTTTGTGTTTGTGTGTTTCCCCTTTTCTTTCTGTTTTCCCATTTTCTGTGCTTGTGTCTTTTCCCATTTTTCTTTGTTTGTTTTCCAATTTTTCTGCGTTTGTGTTTTTGTACCATTTTTCTGTGTTTATGTGCTTCCCTTTTTGTGCGTTTCCCTTCTTGTGTGTGTTCGCTTTTTGGGTTTCTGTGTTTAGCATTTTTGTGTGTTTGTGTGTTACCAGTTTTCTGTGTTTTTGTGTTTCCCTGTTTGTTTTCCCCTTTTCTGTGTTTCTGTGCTTTCCCATTTTTCTGTGTTTGTGTCTTCCCATTTTTCTGTGTTTGTGTGTTTTCGCATTTTCTGTGTTTGTGTGCTTTCCCATTTTCTGTGTTTGTGTGCTTTCCCATTTTCTGTGTTTGTGTGCTTTCCCATTTTCTGTGTTCGTGTGCTTTCCCATTTTTCAGTGTTTGTGTGTTTTCCCATTTTTCTGTGTTTGTGTGTTTTCCCATTTTTCTGTGTTTGTGTTTTCCCATTTTTCTGTGTTTGTGAGTTTTCCCATTATTCTGTGTTTTTGTTTTTCCCTGTTCGTGTTTTCCCCTTCTTTTTTGTGCTTTCTGTGTTTGTGTTTTTCCATTTTTCTGTGCTTGTGTGTTTTTCCATTTTTCTGTGCCTGTGTGTTTTCGCATTTTTCTGTGTTTGTGTGTTTTCGCATTTTTCTGTGTTTGTGTGTGTTTTCCAATTTTTCTGTGTTTGTGTTTTCCCATTTTTCTGTGTTTGTGTTTTCCCATTTTTCTGTGTTTGTGTGTTTTCCCATTTTTCTGTGTTTGTGTTTTCCCATTTTTCTGTGTTTGTGTTTTCCCATTTTTCTGTGTTTGTGTGTTTCCCTTTTGGTGTGTGTGTTCCAATTTTTCTGTGTTTTACCCTTTTTGTGTTGGGTGTTTTTCCAATTTGTGTTGGGTGTTTTCCCATTTTGTGTTTGTGTGTATTCCCCTTTTTTGTGTTTGTGTCTTTTCCCAGTTTTGTGTTTTCCCCTTTGCTGTGTTTTCCCGTTGTGTTGTTCCCTTTTCCTGTGTTTGTTTCCCCCTTTTTATGTTTGTGTGCTATCCCTTTTCTGTGTTTCTGTGTTTTCCGACTTTGTGCTTGTTTTCCTCTTTTGTGTGTATTTTGCTTTTATGTGTTTGTGTTTTCCCCTTTTTGTGTTTGTGTGTTTTCCATTTTTCTGTGTTTGTGTTTTCCATTTTTCTGTGTTTGTTTATTTTCCCATTTTTCTGAGTTTGTTTCTTTTCCCATTTTTCTGTGTTTTTGCATTTTTCTGTGTTTGTGTTTTCCCATTTCTCTGTGTTGACCCTTTTTGTGTTTCCCTTTTTGTGTGTTTCCCTTTTTGTGTTTCCCTTTTTGTGTGTTTCCCTTTTTGTGTGTTTCCCTTTTTGTGTGTTTCCCTTTTTGTGTGTTTCCCTTTTTGTGTGTTTCCCTTTTTGTGTGTTTCCCTTTTTGTGTGTTTCCCTTTTTGTGTGTTTCCCTTTTTGTGTGTTTCCCTTTTTGTGTGTTTCCCTTTTTGTGTGTTTCCCTTTTTGTGTGTTTCCCTTTTTGTGTTTCTCTTTTTGCGTGTTCACTTTTGTGTTTGTGTCTTTTCCCATTTTTCTGTGTTTTCCCCTTTTGAGTGTTTTCCCGTTGTGTTGTTCCCTTTTTCTGTGTTTGTGTGTTTTCCCACTTTGTGTTTGTTTTCCTCTTTTGTGTGTTTTCTGCTTTTGTTTGTGTTTTCCCATTTTTCTGTGTATGTGTGTTTTCCCATTTTTCTGTGTTTGTGTTTTCCCATTTTTCTGTGTTTGTGTGTTTTCCCATTTTCTGTGTTTGTGTGCTTACCCATTTTCCGTGTTTGTGTGTTTTCCCATTTTCCGTGTTTGTGTGCTTTCCCATTTTCTGTGTTTGTGTGTTTTCGCATTTTTCTGTGTTTGTGTGTTTTCGCATTTTATGTGTTTTCCCATTTTTCTGTGTTTGTGTGTTTTCGCATTTTATGTGTTTTCCCATTTTTCTGTGTTTGTGTGTTTTCCCATTTTTCAGTGTTTGTGTGTTTTCCCATTTTTCTGTGTTTGTGTTTCCCTTTTGGTGTGTGTGTTCCAATTTTTCTGTGTTATACCCTTTTTGTGTTGGGTGTTTTCCCATTTTGTGTTGGGTGTTTTTCCAATTTGTGTTTGTGTGTTTCCATGTTTGTGTGTATTCCCCTTTTTTGTGTTTGTCTTTTCCCAGTTTTGTGTTTTCCCCTTTGCTGTGTTTTCCCGTTGTGTTGTTCCCTTTTCCTGTGTTTGTTTCCCCCTTTTTATGTTTGTGTACCATCCCTTTTCTGTGTTTCTGTGTTTTCCGACTTTGTGCTTGTTTTCCTCTTTATTGTGTTTTCTGCTTTTATGTTTGTGTTTTCCCCTTTTTGTGTTTGTGTGTTTTCCATTTTTCTGTGTTTGTGTTTTCCATTTTTCTGTGTTTGTTTCTTTTCCCATTTTTCTGTGTTTGTTTTCCCATGTTTCTGTGTTTGTTTTCCCATGTTTCTGTGTTTTTGCATTTTTCTGTGTTTGTGTTTTCCCATTTCTCTGTGTTGACCCTTTTTGAGTGTTTCCCTCTTTGAGTGTTTCCCTCTTTGTGTGTTTCCCTTTTTGTGTGTTTCCCTTTTTGTGTGTTCCCTTTTTGTGTGTTCACTTTTGTGCTTGTCTTTTCGCATTTTTCTGTGTTTTCCCCTTTGCAGTGTTTTCCCGTTGTGTTGTTCCCTTTTTTCTGTGTTTGTGTTTCCCCTTTTTGTGTTTGTGTGCATTCCCTTTTCTGTGTTTGTGTGTTTTCCCATTTTCTGTGTTTGTGTGTTTTCCCATTTTCTGTGTTTGTGTGCTTTCCCATTTTTCTGTGTTTGTGTGCTTTCCCATTTTCCGTGTTTGTGTGCTTTCCCATTTTCCGTGTTTGTGTGCTTTCCCATTTTCTGTGTTTGTGTGTTTTCGCATTTTTCTGTGTTTGTGTGTTTTCGCATTTTATGTGTTTTCCCATTTTTCTGTGTTTGTGTGTTTTCCCATTTTTCAGTGTTTGTGTGTTTTCCCATTTTTCTGTGTTTGTGTTTCCCTTTTGGTGTGTGTGTTCCAATTTTTCTGTGTTATACCCTTTTTGTGTTGGGTGTTTTCCCATTTTGTGTTGGGTGTTTTTCCAATTTGTGTTTGTGTGTTTCCATGTTTGTGTGTATTCCCCTTTTTTGTGTTTGTCTTTTCCCAGTTTTGTGTTTTCCCCTTTGCTGTGTTTTCCCGTTGTGTTGTTCCCTTTTCCTGTGTTTGTTTCCCCCTTTTTATGTTTGTGTACCATCCCTTTTCTGTGTTTCTGTGTTTTCCGACTTTGTGCTTGTTTTCCTCTTTATTGTGTTTTCTGCTTTTATGTTTGTGTTTTCCCCTTTTTGTGTTTGTGTGTTTTCCATTTTTCTGTGTTTGTGTTTTCCATTTTTCTGTGTTTGTTTCTTTTCCCATTTTTCTGTGTTTGTTTTCCCATGTTTCTGTGTTTGTTTTCCCATGTTTCTGTGTTTTTGCATTTTTCTGTGTTTGTGTTTTCCCATTTCTCTGTGTTGACCCTTTTTGAGTGTTTCCCTCTTTGAGTGTTTCCCTCTTTGTGTGTTTCCCTTTTTGTGTGTTTCCCTTTTTGTGTGTTCCCTTTTTGTGTGTTCACTTTTGTGCTTGTCTTTTCGCATTTTTCTGTGTTTTCCCCTTTGCAGTGTTTTCCCGTTGTGTTGTTCCCTTTTTTCTGTGTTTGTGTTTCCCCTTTTTGTGTTTGTGTGCATTCCCTTTTCTGTGTTTGTGTGTTTTCCCATTTTCTGTGTTTGTGTGTTTTCCCATTTTCTGTGTTTGTGTGCTTTCCCATTTTTCTGTGTTTGTGTGCTTTCCCATTTTCTGTGTTTGTGTGTTTTCCCATTTTTCTGTGTTTGTTTCTTTTCCCATTTTTCTGTGTTTGTTTTCCCATGTTTCTGTGTTTGTTTTCCCATGTTTCTGTGTTTGTTTTCCCATGTTTCTGTGTTTTTGCATTTTTCTGTGTTTGTGTTTTCCCATTTCTCTGTGTTGACCCTTTTTGTGTTTCCCTCTTTGAGTGTTTCCCTTTTTGTGTGTTTCCCTTTTTGTGTGTTCCCTTTTTGTGTGTTCACTTTTGTGCTTGTCTTTTCGCATTTTTCTGTGTTTTCCCCTTTGCAGTGTTTTCCCGTTGTGTTGTTCCCTTTTTTCTGTGTTTGTGTTTTCCCATTTTTCTGTGTTTGTGTCTTCCCATTTTCTGTGTTTGTGTCTTCCCATTTTTCTGTGTTGTGTTTTCCCATTTTTCAGTGTTTGTGTGTTTTCCCATTTTTCAGTGTTTGTGTGTTTTCCCATTTTTCTGTGTTTGTGTGTTTTCCCATTTTCTGTGTTTGTGTGTTTTCGCATTTTCTGTGTTTGTGTGTTTTCCCATTTTTCTGTGTTTGTGAGTTTCCCCATTTTACTGTGGTTGTGTGTTTTCCCATTTTCTGTGTTTGTGTGTTTTCGCATTTTATGTGTCTCCCATTTTTCTGTGTTTGTGTTGTCCCATTTTTGTGTTTGTGTGCTTTCCCATTTTCTGTGTTTGTGTGCTTACCCATTTTCCGTGTTTGTGTGCTTTCCCATTTTCCGTGTTTGTGTGCTTTCCCATTTTCTGTGTTTGTGTGCTTTCCCATTTTCTGTGTTTGTGTGCTTTCCCATTTTCTGTGTTTGTGTGTTTTCCCATTTTTCTGTGTTTGTGTTTCCCTTTCGGTGTGTGTGTTCCAATTTTTCTGTGTTATACCCTTTTTGTGTTGGGTGTTTTCCCATTTGGTGTTGGGTGTTTTTCCAATTTGTGTTTGTGTGTTTCCATGTTTGTGTGTATTCCCCTTTTTTGTGTTTGTCTTTTCCCAGTTTTGTGTTTTCCCCTTTGCTGTGTTTTCCCGTTGTGTTGTTCCCTTTTCCTGTGTTTGTTTCCCCCTTTTTATGTTTGTGTACCATCCCTTTTCTGTGTTTCTGTGTTTTCCGACTTTGTGCTTGTTTTCTTCGTTATTGTGTTTTCTGCTTTTATGTGTTTGTGTTTTCCCCTTTTTGTGTTTGTGTGTTTTCCATTTTTCTGTGTTTGTGTTTTCCATTTTTCTGTGTTTGTTTCTTTTCCCATTTTTCTGTGTTTGTTTGTTTTCCCACGTTTCTGTGTTTGTTTGTTTTCCCATGTTTCTGCGTTTTTGCATTTTTCTGTGTTTGTGTTTTCCCATTTCTCTGTGTTGACCCTTTTTGTGTTTCCCTCTTTGAGTCTTTCCCTTTTTGTGTGTTTCCCTTTTTGTGTGTTCCCTTTTTGTGTGTTCACTTTTGTGCTTGTCTTTTCCCATTTTTCTGTGTTTTCCCCTTTGCAGTGTTTTCCCGTTGTGTTGTTCCCTTTTTTCTGTGTTTGTGTGTTTTCCCACTTTGTGTTTGTTTTCCTCTTCTGTGTGTTTTCTGCTTTTGTTTGTTTTCCCTTTTTCTGTGTATGTGTGTTTTCCCTTTTTCTGTGTATGTGTGTTTTCCCAATTTTCTGTGTTTGTGTGCTTTCCCATTTTCTGTGTTTGTGTGCTTTCCCATTTTCTGTGTTTGTGTGCTTTCCCATTTTCTGTGTTTGTGTTTTCCCATTTTTCTGTGTTTCTGTGTTTTCCCATTTTCTGTGTTTGTGTGCTTTGCCATTTTTCTGTGTTTGTGTGCTTTCCCATTTTCTGTGTTTGTGTGTTTTCCCATTTTCTGTGTTTGTGTGTTTTCCCATTTTCTGTGTTTGTGTGTTTTCCCATTTTTCTGTGTTTGTGAGTTTCCCCATTTTACTGTGGTTGTGTGTTTTCCCATTTTCTGTGTTTGTGTGTTTTCGCATTTTATGTGTCTCCCATTTTTCTGTCTTTTTGTGTTGTCCCATTTTTCTGTGTTTGTGTGCTTTCCCATTTTCTGTGTTTGTGTGCTTACCCATTTTCCGTGTTTGTGTGCTTTCCCATTTTCCGTGTTTGTGTGCTTTCCCATTTTCTGTGTTTGTGTGCTTTCCCATTTTCTGTGTTTGTGTGCTTTCCCATTTTCTGTGTTTGTGTGTTTTCCCATTTTTCTGTGTTTGTGTGTTTTCCCATTTTTCTGTGTTTGTGTGTTTTCCCATTTTTCTGTGTTTGTGAGTTTTCCCATTTTACTGTGTTTGTGTCTTCCCATTTTCTGTGTTTGTGTCTTCTCATTTTTCTGTGTTTGTGTGTTTTCGCATTTTATGTGTCTCCCATTTTTATGTGTTTGTGTGCTTTCCCATTTTCTGTGTTTGTGTACTTTCCCTTTTTCTGTGTTTGTGTGCTTTCCCATTTTCTGTGTTTGTGTGCTTTCCCATTTTCTGTGTTTGTGTGTTTTCCCATTTTTCTGTGTTTGTGAGTTTTCCCATTTTACTGTGTTTGTGTCTTCCCATTTTCTGTGTTTGTCTTCCCATTTTTCTGTGTTTGTGTGTTTTCGCATTTTATGTGTCTCCCATTTTTCTGTGTTTGTGAGTTTTCCCATTTTACTGTGTTTGTGTCTTCCCATTTTCTGTGTTTGTGTCTTCCCATTTTTCTGTGTGTGTGTGTTTTCGCATTTTATGTGTCTCCCATTTTTCTGTGTTTGTGTGCTTTCCCATTTTCTGTGTTTGTGTACTTTCCCTTTTTCTGTGTTTGTGTGCTTTCCCTTTTTCTGTTTGTGTGCTTTCCCATTTTCTGTGTTTGTTTTCCCATTTTCTGTGTTTGTGTGTTTTCCCATTTTTCTGTGTTTGTGAGTTTTCCCATTTTTCTGTGTTTGTGAGTTTTCCCATTTTACTGTTTGTGAGTTTCCCATTTTACTGTGTTTGTGTGTTTTCGCATTTAAGGTGTCTACCATTTTTCTGTGTTTGTGTGTTTTCCCATTTTCTGTGTTTGTGTGCTTTCCCATTTTTCTGTGTTTGTGTGCTTTCCCATTTTCTGTGTTTGTGTGCTTTCCCATTTTATGTGTTTGTGTGCTTTCCCATTTTATGTGTTTGTGTGCTTTCCCATTTTATGTGTTTGTGTGTTTTCCCATTTTTCTGTGTTTGTGAGTTTTCCCATTTTACTGTGTTTGTGTCTTCCCATTTTCTGTGTTTGTGTCTTCCCATTTTTCTGTGTTTGTGTGTTTTCGCATTTTATGTGTCTCCCATTTTTCTGTGTTTGTGTGCTTTCCCATTTTCTGTGTTTGTGTGCTTTCCCATTTTCTGTGTTTGTGTGCTTTCCCATTTTCTGTGTTTGTGTGCTTTCCCATTTTCTGTGTTTGTGTTTTCCCATTTTCTGTGTTTGTGTGTTTTCCCATTTTTCTGTGTTTGTGAGTTTTCCCATTTTACTGTGTTTGTGAGTTTTCCCATTTTACTGTGTGTGTTTTTTTTCCCATTTTCTGTGTTTGTGTTTTCGCATTTTATGTGTCTCCCATTTTCTGTGTTTGTGTGTTTACCCATTTTATGTGTCTCCCATTTTTCTGTGTTGGTGTGTTTTCCGATTTTTCAGTGTTTGTGTGTTTTCCCATTTTTCTGTGCCTGTGAGTTTTCGCATTTTTCTGTGTTTGTGTGTTTTCGCATTTTTCTGTGTTTTATTGTTTTCGCATTTTTCTGTGTTTGTGTGTTTTCGCATTTTTCTGTGTTTGTGTTTTCGCATTTTTCTGTGTTTGTGTGTTTTCGCGTTTTTCTGTGTTTGTGTTTTCCATTTTTCTGTGTTTGTTTCTTTTCCCATTTTTCTGTGTTTGTGTGTTTTCCCATTTTCTGTGTTTGTGTGCTTTCCCATTTTTCTGTGTTTGTGTGCTTTCCCATTTTCTGTGTTTGTGTGCTTTCCCATTTTCTGTGCTATCCCTTTTCTGTGTTTCTGTGTTTTCCTACTTTGTGCTTGTTTTCCTCTTTTGTGTGTTTTCTGCTTTTATGTGTTTGTGTTTTCCCCTCTTTTGTATGTGTTTTCCATTTGTCTGTGTTTGTGTTTTCCATTTTTCTGTATTTTTGAATTTTCTGTGTTTGTGTGCTTTCCCATTTTCTGTGTTTGTGTGCTTTCCCATTTTCTGTGTTTGTGTGCTTTCCCATTTTCTGTGTTTGTGTGTTTTCCCATTTTTCTGTGTTTGTGAGTTTTCCCATTTTACTGTGTTTGTGTGTTTTCCCATTTTCTGTGTTTGTGTGTTTTCGCATTTTATGTGTCTCCCATTTTCTGTGTTTGTGTGTTTTCCCATTTTCCGTGTTTGTGTGCTTTCCCATTTTCTGTGTTTGTGTGTTTTCGCATTTTTCTGTGTTTGTGTGTTTTCGCATTTTATGTGTTTTCCCATTTTTCTGTGTTTGTGTGTTTTCGCATTTTATGTGTTTTCCCATTTTTCTGTGTTTGTGTGTTTTCCCATTTTTCAGTGTTTGTGTGTTTTCCCATTTTTCTGTGTTTGTGTTTCCCTTTTGGTGTGTGTGTTCCAATTTTTCTGTGTTATACCCTTTTTGTGTTGGGTGTTTTCCCATTTTGTGTTGGGTGTTTTTCCAATTTGTGTTTGTGTGTTTCCCATTTTTCTGTGTTTGTGAGTTTTCCCATTTTACTGGGTTTGTGCCTTCCCATTTTCTGTGTTTGTGTCTTCCCATTTTTCTGTGTTTGTGTGTTTTCGCATTTTTGTGTCTCCCATTTTTCTGTGTTTGTGTTTTCCCATTTTTCAGTGTTTGTGTGTTTTCCCATTTTTCTGTGTTTGTGAGTTTTCCCATTATTCTGTGTTTTTGTTTTTCCCTGTTCGTGTTTTCCCCTTCTTTTTTGTGCTTTCTGTGTTTGTGTGTTTTTCCATTTTTCTGTGCTTGTGTGTTTTCCCATTTTTCTGTGTTTGTGAGTTTCCCCATTTTACTGTGGTTGTGTGTTTTCCCATTTTCTGTGTTTGTGTGTTTTCGCATTTTATGTGTCTCCCATTTTTCTGTGTTTGTGTTGTCCCATTTTTCTGTGTTTGTGTTGTCCCATTTTCTGTGTTTGTGTCTTTTCCCATTTTCTGTGTTTGTGTGTTTTCCCATTTTTGTGTTTGTGTTTTCCCATTTTTCTGTGTTTGTGAGTTTTCCCATTTTACTGTGTTTTTGTCTTCCCATTTTCTGTGTTTGTGTCTTCTCATTTTTCTGTGTTTGTGTGTTTTCGCATTTTATGTGTCTCCCATTTTTCTGTGTTTGTGTGCTTTCCCATTTTCTGTGTTTGTGTACTTTCCCTTTTTCTGTGTTTGTGTGCTTTCCCATTTTCTGTGTTTGTGTGCTTTCCCATTTTCTGTGTTTGTGTGTTTTCCCATTTTTCTGTGTTTGTGAGTTTTCCCATTTTACTGTGTTTGTGTCTTCCCATTTTCTGTGTTTGTCTTCCCATTTTTCTGTGTTTGTGTGTTTTCGCATTTTATGTGTCTCCCATTTTTCTGTGTTTGTGAGTTTTCCCATTTTACTGTGTTTGTGTCTTCCCATTTTCTGTGTTTGTGTCTTCCCATTTTTCTGTGTGTGTGTGTTTTCGCATTTTATGTGTCTCCCATTTTTCTGTGTTTGTGTGCTTTCCCATTTTCTGTGTTTGTGTGCTTTCCCTTTTTCTGTGTTTGTGTGCTTTCCCTTTTTCTGTTTGTGTGCTTTCCCATTTTCTGTGTTTGTGAGTTTTCCCATTTTACTGTTTGTGAGTTTCCCATTTTACTGTGTTTGTGTGTTTTCGCATTTAAGGTGTCTACCATTTTTCTGTGTTTGTGTGTTTTCCCATTTTCTGTGTTTGTGTGTTTTCCCATTTTCTGTGTTTGTGTTTTCCCATTTTTCTGTGTTTGTGAGTTTTCCCATTTTTCTGTGTTTGTGAGTTTTCCCATTTTACTGTTTGTGAGTTTCCCATTTTACTGTGTTTGTGTGTTTTCGCATTTAAGGTGTCTACCATTTTTCTGTGTTTGTGTGTTTTCCCATTTTCTGTGTTTGTGTGCTTTCCCATTTTTCTGTGTTTGTGTGCTTTCCCATTTTCTGTGTTTGTGTGCTTTCCCATTTTATGTGTTTGTGTGCTTTGCCATTTTATGTGTTTGTGTGCTTTCCCATTTTATGTGTTTGTGTGCTTTCCCATTTTATGTGTTTGTGTGTTTTCCCATTTTTCTGTGTTTGTGAGTTTTCCCATTTTACTGTGTTTGTGTCTTCCCATTTTCTGTGTTTGTGTCTTCCCATTTTTCTGTGTTTGTGTGTTTTCGCATTTTATGTGTCTCCCATTTTTCTGTGTTTCGGTGCTTTCCCATTTTCTGTGTTTGTGTGCTTTCCCATTTTCTGTGTTTGTGTGCTTTCCCATTTTCTGTGTTTGTGTGTTTTCCCATTTTCTGTGTTTGTGTGTTTTCCCATTTTTCTGTGTTTGTGTGTTTTCGCATTTTATGTGTCTCCCATTTTCTGTGTTTGTGTGTTTTCCCATTTTATGTGTCTCCCATTTTTCTGTGTTGGTGTGTTTTCCGATTTTTCAGTGTTTGTGTGTTTTCCCATTTTTCTGTGCCTGTGTGTTTTCGCATTTTTCTGTGTTTGTGTGTTTTCGCATTTTTCTGTGTTTGTGTTTTCGCATTTTTCTGTGTTTGTGTTTTCGCATTTTTCTGTGTTTGTGAGTTTTCGCATTTTTCTGTGTTTGTGTGTTTTCGCATTTTTCTGTGTTTGTGTTTTCCATTTTTCTGTGTTTGTGTGTTTTCCCATTTTTCTGTGTTTGTGTGTTTTCGCATTTTATGTGTCTCCCATTTTCTGTGTTTGTGTGTTTTCCCATTTTATGTGTCTCCCATTTTTCTGTGTTGGTGTGTTTTCCGATTTTTCAGTGTTTGTGTGTTTTCCCATTTTTCTGTGCCTGTGTGTTTTCGCATTTTTCTGTGTTTGTGTGTTTTCGCATTTTTCTGTGTTTGTGTTTTCGCATTTTTCTGTGTTTGTGTTTTCGCATTTTTCTGTGTTTGTGGGCTTTCCCATTTTTCTGTGTTTGTGTGCTTTCCCATTTTCTGTGTTTGTGTGCTTTCCCATTTTCTGTGCTTTCCCATTTTCTGTGTTTGTGTGTTTTCCCATTTTTCTGTGTTTGTGAGTTTTCCCATTTTACTGTGTTTGTGTCTTCCCATTTTCTGTGTTTGTCTTCCCATTTTTCTGTGTTTGTGTGTTTTCGCATTTTATGTGTCTCCCATTTTTCTGTGTTTGTGAGTTTTCCCATTTTACTGTGTTTGTGTCTTCCCATTTTCTGTGTTTGTGTCTTCCCATTTTTCTGTGTGTGTGTTTTCGCATTTTATGTGTCTCCCATTTTTCTGTGTTTGTGTGCTTTCCCATTTTCTGTGTTTGTGTGCTTTCCCTTTTTCTGTGTTTGTGTGCTTTCCCTTTTTCTGTTTGTGTGCTTTCCCATTTTCTGTGTTTGTGTGTTTTCCCATTTTTCTGTGTTTGTGAGTTTTCCCATTTTTCTGTGTTTGTGAGTTTTCCCATTTTACTGTTTGTGAGTTTCCCATTTTACTGTGTTTGTGTGTTTTCGCATTTAAGGTGTCTACCATTTTTCTGTGTTTGTGTGTTTTCCCATTTTCTGTGTTTGTGTGTTTTCCCATTTTCTGTGTTTGTGTTTTCCCATTTTTCTGTGTTTGTGAGTTTTCCCATTTTTCTGTGTTTGTGAGTTTTCCCATTTTACTGTTTGTGAGTTTCCCATTTTACTGTGTTTGTGTGTTTTCGCATTTAAGGTGTCTACCATTTTTCTGTGTTTGTGTGTTTTCCCATTTTCTGTGTTTGTGTGCTTTCCCATTTTTCTGTGTTTGTGTGCTTTCCCATTTTCTGTGTTTGTGTGCTTTCCCATTTTCTGTGTTTGTGTGCTTTCCCATTTTATGTGTTTGTGTGCTTTCCCATTTTATGTGTTTGTGTGCTTTCCCATTTTATGTGTTTGTGTGCTTTCCCATTTTATGTGTTTGTGTGTTTTCCCATTTTTCTGTGTTTGTGAGTTTTCCCATTTTACTGTGTTTGTGTCTTCCCATTTTCTGTGTTTGTGTCTTCCCATTTTTCTGTGTTTGTGTGTTTTCGCATTTTATGTGTCTCCCATTTTTCTGTGTTTGTGTGCTTTCCCATTTTCTGTGTTTGTGTGCTTTCCCATTTTCTGTGTTTGTGTGCTTTCCCATTTTCTGTGTTTGTGTGTTTTCCCATTTTCTGTGTTTGTGTGTTTTCCCATTTTTCTGTGTTTGTGTGTTTTCGCATTTTATGTGTCTCCCATTTTCTGTGTTTGTGTGTTTTCCCATTTTATGTGTCTCCCATTTTTCTGTGTTGGTGTGTTTTCCGATTTTTCAGTGTTTGTGGGCTTTCCCATTTTTCTGTGTTTGTGTGCTTTCCCATTTTCTGTGTTTGTGTGCTTTCCCATTTTCTGTGCTATCCCTTTTCTGTGTTTCTGTGTTTTCCTACTTTGTGCTTGTTTTCCTCTTTTGTGTGTTTTCTGCTTTTATGTGTGTGTGTTTTCTGCTTTTATGTGTTTGTGTTTTCCCCTCTTTTGTATGTGTGTTTTCCATTTGTCTGTGTTTGTGTTTTCCATTTTTCTGTGTTTTTGAATTTTCTGTGTTTGTGTGCTTTCCCATTTTCTGTGTTTGTGTGCTTTCCCATTTTCTGTGTTTGTGTGCTTTCCCATTTTCTGTGTTTGTGTGTTTTCGCATTTTTCTGTGTTTGTGTGTTTTCGCATTTTTCTGTGTTTGTGTGTTTTCGCATTTTTCTGTGTTTGTGTGTTTTCGTATTTTTCTGTGTTTGTGTGTTTTCGCGTTTTTCTGTGTTTGTGTTTTCCATTTTTCTGTGTTTGTTTCTTTTCCCATTTTTCTGTGTTTGTGTGTTTTCCCATTTTCTGTGTTTGTGTGCTTTCCCATTTTTCTGTGTTTGTGTGCTTTCCCATTTTCTGTGTTTGTGGGCTTTCCCATTTTCTGTGCTATCCCTTTTCTGTGTTTCTGTGTTTTCCTACTTTGTGCTTGTTTTCCTCTTTTGTGTGTTTTCTGCTTTTATGTGTTTGTGTTTTCCCCTCTTTTGTATGTGTTTTCCATTTGTCTGTGTTTGTGTTTTCCATTTTTCTGTGTTTTTGAATTTTCTGTGTTTGTGTGCTTTCCCATTTTCTGTGTTTGTGTGCTTTCCCATTTTCTGTGTTTGTGTGCTTTCCCATTTTCTGTGTTTGTGTGTTTTCCCATTTTTCTGTGTTTGTGAGTTTTCCCATTTTACTGTGTTTGTGTGTTTTCCCATTTTTCTGTGTTTGTGAGTTTTCCCATTTTACTGGGTTTGTGTCTTCCCATTTTCTGTGTTTGTGTCTTCCCATTTTTCTGTGTTTGTGTGTTTTCGCATTTTTGTGTCTCCCATTTTTCTGTGTTTGTGTTTTCCCATTTTTCAGTGTTTGTGTGTTTTCCCATTTTTCTGTGTTTGTGAGTTTTCCCATTATTCTGTGTTTTTGTTTTTCCCTGTTCGTGTTTTCCCCTTCTTTTTTGTGCTTTCTGTGTTTGTGTGTTTTTCCATTTTTCTGTGCTTGTGTGTTTTCCCATTTTTCTGTGTTTGTGAGTTTCCCCATTTTACTGTGGTTGTGTGTTTTCCCATTTTCTGTGTTTGTGTGTTTTCGCATTTTATGTGTCTCCCATTTTTCTGTGTTTGTGTTGTCCCATTTTTCTGTGTTTGTGTGCTTTCCCATTTTCTGTGTTTGTGTGCTTACCCATTTTCCGTGTTTGTGTGCTTTCCCATTTTCCGTGTTTGTGTGCTTTCCCATTTTCTGTGTTTGTGTGCTTTCCCATTTTCTGTGTTTGTGTGCTTACCCATTTTCCGTGTTTGTGTGCTTTCCCATTTTCCGTGTTTGTGTGCTTTCCCATTTTCTGTGTTTGTGTGCTTACCCATTTTCCGTGTTTGTGTGCTTTCCCATTTTCCGTGTTTGTGTGCTTTCCCATTTTCTGTGGTTGTGTTTTTCCCATTTTTCTGTGTTTCTGTGTTTTCCCATTTTCTGTGTTTGTGTGCTTTGCCATTTTTCTGTGTTTGTGTGCTTTCCCATTTTCTGTGTTTGTGTGTTTTCCCATTTTCTGTGTTTGTGTGTTTTCCCATTTTTCTGTGTTTGTGAGTTTCCCCATTTTACTGTGGTTGTGTGTTTTCCCATTTTCTGTGTTTGTGTGTTTTCGCATTTTATGTGTCTCCCATTTTTCTGTCTTTGTGTGTTGTCCCATTTTTCTGTGTTTGTGTGCTTTCCCATTTTCTGTGTTTGTGTGCTTACCCATTTTCCGTGTTTGTGTGCTTTCCCATTTTCCGTGTTTGTGTGCTTTCCCATTTTCTGTGTTTGTGTGCTTTCCCATTTTCTGTGTTTGTGTGCTTTCCCATTTTCTGTGTTTGTGTGTTTTCCCATTTTTCTGTGTTTGTGTTTCCCTTTTGGTGTGTGTGTTCCAATTTTTCTGTGTTATACCCTTTTTGTGTTGGGTGTTTTCCCATTTTGTGTTGGGTGTTTTTCCAATTTGTGTTTGTGTGTTTCCATGTTTGTGTGTATTCCCCTTTTTTGTGTTTGTCTTTTCCCAGTTTTGTGTTTTCCCCTTTGCTGTGTTTTCCCGTTGTGTTGTTCCCTTTTCCTGTGTTTGTTTCCCCCTTTTTATGTTTGTGTACCATCCCTTTTCTGTGTTTCTGTGTTTTCCGACTTTGTGCTTGTTTTCCTCTTTATTGTGTTTTCTGCTTTTATGTGTTTGTGTTTTCCCCTTTTTGTGTTTGTGTTTTCCATTTTTCTGTGTTTGTGTTTTCCATTTTTCTGTGTTTGTTTCTTTTCCCATTTTCTGTGTTTGTTTGTTTTCCCATGTTTCTGTGTTTGTTTGTTTTCCCATGTTTCTGCGTTTTTGCATTTTTCTGTGTTTGTGTTTTCCCATTTCTCTGTGTTGACCCTTTTTGTGTTTCCCTCTTTGAGTCTTTCCCTTTTTGTGTGTTTCCCTTTTTGTGTGTTTCCCTTTTTGTGTGTTTCCCTTTTTGTGTGTTCCCTTTTTGTGTGTTCACTTTTGTGCTTGTCTTTTCCCATTTTTCTGTGTTTTCCCCTTTGCAGTGTTTTCCCGTTGTGTTGTTCCCTTTTTTCTGTGTTTGTGTTTCCCCTTTTTGTGTTTGTGTGCATTCCCTTTTCTGTGTTTGTGTGTTTTCCCACTTTGTGTTTGTTTTCCTCTTTTGTGTGTTTTCTGCTTTTGTTTGTGTTTTCCCTTTTTCTGTGTATGTGTGTTTTCCCATTTTTCTGTGTTTGTGTTTTCCCATTTTCTGTGTTTGTGTGCTTTCCCATTTTCTGTGTTTGTGTTTTCCCATTTTTCTGTGTTTTCCCATTTTGTGTTTGTGTGCTTTGCCATTTTTCTGTGTTTGTGTGCTTTCCCATTTTCTGTGTTTGTGTGTTTTCCCATTTTCTGTGTTTGTGTGTTTTCCCATTTTTCTGTGTTTGTGAGTTTCCCCATTTTACTGTGGTTGTGTGTTTTCCCATTTTCTGTGTTTGTGTGTTTTCGCATTTTATGTGTCTCCCATTTTTCTGTCTTTGTGTGTTGTCCCATTTTTCTGTGTTTGTGTGCTTTCCCATTTTCTGTGTTTGTGTGCTTACCCATTTTCCGTGTTTGTGTGCTTTCCCATTTTCCGTGTTTGTGTGCTTTCCCATTTTCTGTGTTTGTGTGCTTTCCCATTTTCTGTGTTTGTGTGCTTTCCCATTTTCTGTGTTTGTGTCTTTTCCCATTTTCTGTGTTTGTGTGTTTTCCCATTTTTCTGTGTTTGTGTTTTCCCATTTTTCTGTGTTTGTGTGTTTTCGCATTTTTCTGTGTTTGTGTTCGCATTTTTCTGTGTTTGTGTGTTTTCGCATTTTTCTGTGTTTGTGTGTTTTCCATTTTTCTGTGTTTGTGTTTTCCATTTTTCTGTGTTTTCCATTTTTCTGTGTTTGTTTTCCCATGTTTCTGTGTTTTTTGCATTTTTCTGTGTTTGTGAGTTTTCCCATTATTCTGTGTTTTTGTTTTTCCCTGTTCGTGTTTTCCCCTTCTTTTTTGTTCTTTCTGTGTTTGTATGTTTTTCCATTTTTCTGTGCTTGTGTGTTTTTCCATTTTTCTGTGCTTGTGTGTTTTCCCATTTTTCTGTGCCTGTGTGTTTTCCCATTTTTCTGTGCCTGTGTGTTTTCGCATTTTTCTGTGTTTGTGTGTTTTCGCATTTTTCTGTGTTTGTGTTTTCCATTTTTCTGTGTTTGTTTTCCCATGTTTCTGTGCTTTTTTGCATTTTTCTGTGTTTGTGTGTTTTCCCATTTCTCTGTGTTGACCCTTTTTGTGTTTCCCTTTTTGTGTGTTTCCGTTTTGTGTGTTTCCCTTTTTGTGTGTTTCCCTTTTTGTGTGTTTCCCTTTTTGTGTGTTCACTTTTGTATTTGTGTCTTTTCCCATTTTTCTGTGTTTTCCCCTTTGCAGTGTTTTGCCGTTGTGTTGTTCCCTTTTTGTGTGTTTGTGTTTCCCCTTTTTGTGTTTGTGTGCATTCCCTTTTCTGTGTTTGTGTGTTTTCCCACTTTGTGTTTGTTTTCCTCTTTTGTGTGTTTTCTGCTTTGTTTGTGTTTTCCCATTTTTCTGTGTTTGTGTGCTTTCCCATTTTTCTGTGTTTGTGTGCTTACCCATTTTCCGTGTTTGTGTGCTTTCCCATTTTCTGTGTTTGTGTGCTTTCCCATTTTCTGTGTTTGTGTGCTTTCCCATTTTCTGTGTTTGTGTTCTTTCCCATTTTCTGTGTTTGTGTGTTTTCCCATTTTTCTGTGTTTGTGTGTTTTCCCATTTTTCTGTGTTTGTGTGTTTTCCCATTTTTCTGTGTTTGTGTCTTCCCATTTTCTGTGTTTGTGTCTTCCCATTTTTCTGTGTTTGTGTGTTTTCGCATTTTATGTGTCTCCCATTTTTCTGTGTTTGTGTGCTTTCCCATTTTCTGTGTTTGTGTGCTTACCCATTTTCCGTGTTTGTTGCTTTCCCATTTTCCGTGTTTGTGTGCTTTCCCATTTTCTGTGTTTGTGTGCTTTCCCATTTTCTGTGTTTGTGTGCTTTCCCATTTTCTGTGTTTGTGTGCTTACCCATTTTCTGTGTTTGTGTGCTTTCCCATTTTCTGTGTTTGTGTGCTTACCCATTTTCCGTGTTTGTGTGCTTTCCCATTTTCCGTGTCTGTGTGCTTTCCCATTTTCTGTGTTTGTGTGTTTTCGCATTTTTCTGTGTTTGTGTGTTTTCGCATTTTGTGTTTTCCCATTTTTCTGTGTTTGTGTGTTTTCGCATTTTATGTGTTTTCCCATTTTTCAGTGTTTGTGTGTTTTCCCATTTTTCTGTGTTTGTGTTTCCCTTTTGGTGTGTGTGTTCCAATTTTTCTGTGTTATACCCTTTTTGTGTTGGGTGTTTTCCCATTTTGTGTTGGGTGTTTTTTCAATTTGTGTTTGTGTTTCCATGTTTGTGTGTATTCCCCTTTTTTGTGTTTGTCTTTTCCCAGTTTTGTGTTTTCCCCTTTGCTGTGTTTTCCCGTTGTGTTGTTCCCTTTTCCTGTGTTTGTTTCCCCCTTTTTATGTTTGTGTACTATCCCTTTTCTGTGTTTCTGTGTTTTCCGACTTTGTGCTTGTTTTCCTCTTTTGTGTGTTTTCTGCTTTTATGTGTTTGTGTTTTCCCCTTTTTGTGTTTGTGTGTTTTCCATTATTCTGTGTTTGTGTTTTCCATTTTTCTGTGTTTTTTGCATTTTTCTGTGTTTGTGAGTTTTCCCATTATTCTGTGTTTTTGTTTTTCCCTGTTCGTGTTTTCCCCTTCTTTTTTGTTCTTTCTGTGTTTGTGTGTTTTTCCATTTTTCTGTGCTTGTGTGTTTTTCCATTTTTCTGTGCTTGTGTGTTTTCCCATTTTTCTGTGCCTGTGTGTTTTCCCATTTTTCTGTGCCTGTGTGTTTTCGCATTTTTCTGTGTTTGTGTGTTTTCGCATTTTTCTGTGTTTGTGTTTTCCATTTTTCTGTGTTTGTTTTCCCATGTTTCTGTGCTTTTTTGCATTTTTCTGTGTTTGTGTGTTTTCCCATTTCTCTGTGTTGACCCTTTTTGTGTTTCCCTTTTTGTGTGTTTCCCTTTTTGTGTGTTTCCCTTTTTGTGTGTTTCCCTTTTTGTGTGTTTCCCTTTTTGTGTTTCCCTTTTTGTGTGTTTCCCTTTTGTTGTGTTTCCCTTTTTGTGTGTTCACTTTTGTATTTGTGTCTTTTCCCATTTTTCTGTGTTTTCCCCTTTGCAGTGTTTTGCCGTTGTGTTGTTCCCTTTTTGTGTGTTTGTGTTTCCCCTTTTTGTGTTTGTGTGCATTCCCTTTTCTGTGTTTGTGTGTTTTCCCACTTTGTGTTTGTTTTCCTCTTTTGTGTGTTTTCTGCTTTTGTTTGTGTTTTCCCATTTTTCTGTGTTTGTGTGCTTTCCCATTTTTCTGTGTTTGTGTGCTTACCCATTTTCCGTGTTTGTGTGCTTTCCCATTTTCCGTGTTTGTGTGCTTTCCCATTTTCTGTGTTTGTGTGCTTTCCCATTTTCTGTGTTTGTGTGCTTTCCCATTTTCTGTGTTTGTGTTCTTTCCCATTTTCTGTGTTTGTGTGTTTTCCCATTTTTCTGTGTTTGTGTGTTTTCCCATTTTTCTGTGTTTGTGTGTTTTCCCATTTTTCTGTGTTTGTGTCTTCCCATTTTCTGTGTTTGTGTCTTCCCATTTTTCTGTGTTTGTGTGTTTTCGCATTTTATGTGTCTCCCATTTTTCTGTGTTTGTGTGCTTTCCCATTTTCTGTGTTTGTGTGCTTACCCATTTTCCGTGTTTGTTGCTTTCCCATTTTCCGTGTTTGTGTGCTTTCCCATTTTCTGTGTTTGTGTGCTTACCCATTTTCTGTGTTTGTGTGCTTTCCCATTTTCTGTGTTTGTGTGCTTACCCATTTTCCGTGTTTGTGTGCTTTCCCATTTTCCGTGTTTGTGTGCTTTCCCATTTTCTGTGTTTGTGTGTTTTCGCATTTTTCTGTGTTTGTGTGTTTTCGCATTTTATGTGTTTTCCCATTTTTCAGTGTTTGTGTGTTTTCCCATTTTTCTGTGTTTGTGTTTCCCTTTTGGTGTGTGTGTTCCAATTTTTCTGTGTTATACCCTTTTTGTGTTGGGTGTTTTCCCATTTTGTGTTGGGTGTTTTTTCAATTTGTGTTTGTGTGTTTCCATGTTTGTGTGTATTCCCCTTTTTTGTGTTTGTCTTTTCCCAGTTTTGTGTTTTCCCCTTTGCTGTGTTTTCCCGTTGTGTTGTTCCCTTTTCCTGTGTTTGTTTCCCCCTTTTTATGTTTGTGTACTATCCCTTTTCTGTGTTTCTGTGTTTTCCGACTTTGTGCTTGTTTTCCTCTTTTGTGTGTTTTCTGCTTTTATGTGTTTGTGTTTTCCCCTTTTTGTGTTTGTGTGTTTTCCATTATTCTGTGTTTGTGTTTTCCATTTTTCTGTGTTTGTTTCTTTTCCCATTTTTCTGTGTTTGTTTGTTTTCCATGTTTCTGTGTTTGTTTGTTTTCCCATGTTTCTGTGTTTTTGCATTTTTCTGTGTTTGTGTTTTCCCATTTCTCTGTGTTGACCCTTTTTGTGTTTCCCTCTTTGAATCTTTCCCTTTTTGTGTGTTTCCCTTTTTGTGTGTTTCCCTTTTTGTGTGTTTCCCTTTTTGTGTGTTCCCTTTTTGTGTGTTCACTTTTGTGCTTGTCTTTTCCCATTTTTCTGTGTTTTCCCCTTTGCAGTGTTTTCCCGTTGTGTTGTTCCCTTTTTTCTGTGTTTGTGTTTCACCTTTTTGTGTTTGTGTGCATTCCCTTTTCTGTGTTTGTGTGTTTTCCCACTTTGTGTTTGTTTTCCTCTTTTGTGTGTTTTCTGCTTTTGTTTGTGTTTTCCCTTTTTCTGTGTGTGTGTTTTCCCATTTTTCTGTGTTTGTGTTTTCCCATTTTCTGTGTTTGTGTGCTTTCCCATTTTCTGTGTTTGTGTGCTTTCCCATTTTCTGTGGTTGTGTTTTTCCCATTTTTCTGTGTTTCTGTGTTTTCCCATTTTCTGTGTTTGTGTGCTTTGCCATTTTTCTGTGTTTGTGTGCTTTCCCATTTTCTGTGTTTGTGTGTTTTCCCATTTTCTGTGTTTGTGTGTTTTCCCATTTTCTGTGTTTTTGTGTTTTCCCATTTTTCTGTGTTTGTGAGTTTCCCCATTTTACTGTGGTTGTGTGTTTTCCCATTTTCTGTGTTTGTGTGTTTTCGCATTTTATGTCTCCCATTTTTCTGTCTTTGTGTGTTGTCCCATTTTTCTGTGTTTGTGTGCTTTCCCATTTTCTGTGTTTGTGTGCTTACCCATTTTCCGTGTTTGTGTGCTTTCCCATTTTCCGTGTTTGTGTGCTTTCCCATTTTCCGTGTTTGTGTGCTTTCCCATTTTCCGTGTTTGTGTGCTTTCCCATTTTCCGTGTTTGTGTGCTTTCCCATTTTCCGTGTTTGTGTGCTTTCCCATTTTCTGTGTTTGTGTGCTTTCCCATTTTTCTGTGTTTGTGTGTTTTCCTATTTTTCTGTGTTTGTGTGTTTTCCCATTTTTCTGTGTTTGTGAGTTTTCCCATTTTACTGTGTTTGTGTCTTCCCATTTTCTGTGTTTGTCTTCCCATTTTTCTGTGTTTGTGTGTTTTCGCATTTTATGTGTCTCCCATTTTTCTGTGTGTGCTTTCCCATTTTCTGTGTTTGTGTACTTTCCCTTTTTCTGTGTTTGTGTGCTTACCCATTTTCTGTGTTTGTGTGCTTTCCCATTTTCTGTGTTTGTGTGCTTTCCCATTTTCTGTGTTTGTGTTTTTTCCCATTTTCTGTGTTTGTGTGTTTTCCCATTTTTCTGTGTTTGTCTTCCCATTTTTCTGTGTTTGTGTGTTTTCCCATTTTACTGTGTTTGTGTGTTTTCCCATTTTTCTGTGTTTGTGTGTTTTCCCATTTTTCTGTGTATGTGTGTTTTCCCATTTTTCTGTGTTTGTGTTTCCCCTTTTTGTGTTTGTGTGCATTCCCTTTTCTGTGTTTGTGTGTTTTCCCACTTTGTGTTTGTTTTCCTCTTTTGTGTGTTTTCTGCTTTTGTTTGTTTTCCGTTTTTCTGTGTATGTGTGTTTTCCCATTTTTCTGTGTTTGTGTTTTCCCATTTTCTGTGTTTGTGTGTTTTGCCATTTTTCAGTGTTTTCCCATTTTTCAGTTTTTGTGTGTTTCCCATTTTTCTGTGTTTTTGTGTTTTCGCATTTTATGTGTCTCCCATTTTTCTGTGTTTGTGTGCTTTCCCATTTTCTGTGTTTGTGTACTTTCCCTTTTTCTGTGTTTGTGTGCTTTCCCATTTTCTGTGTTTGTGTGCTTTCCCATTTTCTGTGTTTGTGTGCTTTCCCATTTTCTGTGTTTGTGTTTTTTCCCATTTTCTGAGTTTGTGTGTTTTCCCATTTTTCTGTGTTTGTGAGTTTTCCCATTTTAGTGTGTTTGTGTCTTCCCATTTTCTGTGTTTGTGTCTTCCCATTTTGTGTGTTTGTCTTCCCATTTTTCTGTGTTTGTGTGTTTTCCCATTTTACTGTGTTTGTGTGTTTTCCCATTTTTCTGTGTTTGTGTGTTTTCCCATTTTTCTGTGTATGTGTGTTTTCCCATTTTTCTGTGTTTGTGTTTCCCCTTTTTGTGTTTGTGTGCATTCCCTTTTCTGTGTTTGTGTTTTCCCACTTTGTGTTTGTTTTCCTCTTTTGTGTGTTTTCTGCTTTTGTTTGTGTTTTCCCTTTTTCTGTGTATGTGTGTTTTCCCATTTTTCTGTGTTTGTGTTTTCCCATTTTCTGTCTTTGTGTGTTTTGCCATTTTTCAGTGTTTGTGTGTTTTCCCATTTTTCAGTGTTTGTGTGTTTCCCATTTTTCTGTGTTTGTGTGTTTTCCCATTTTTCTGTGTTTGTGTATTTTCCCATTTTTCTGTTTCCCTTTTGGTGTGTGTGTTCCAATTTTTCTGTGTTTTACCCTTTTTGTGTTGGGTGTTTTCCCATTTTGTGTTTGTGTGTTTCCATGTTTGTGTGTATTCCCCTTTTTTGTGTTTGTGTCTTTTCCCAGTTTTGTGTTTTCCCCTTTGCTGTGTTTTCCCGTTGTGTTGTTCCCTTTTTCTGTGTTTGTTTCCCCCTTTTTATGTTTGTGTGCTATCCCTTTTCTGTGTTTCTGTGTTTTCCTACTTTGTGCTTGTTTTCCTCTTTTGTGTGTTTTCTGCTTTTATGTGTTTGTGTTTTCCCCTTTAGTGTTTGTGTGTTTTCCATTTTTCTGTGTTCGTGTTTTCCATTTTTCTGTGTTTGTGTTTTCCATTTTTCTGTGTTTTTGAATTTTCTGTGTTTGTGTGTTTTCCCATTTCTCTGTGTTGACCCTTTTTGTGTTTGCCCTTTTTCTGTGTCCCTTTTTGTGTGTTCACTTTTGTGTTTGTGTCTTTTCCCATTTTTCTGTGTTTTCCCCTTTGCAGTGTGTTCCCGTTGTGTTGTTCCCTTTTTCTGTGTTTGTGTTTCCCCTTTTTGTGTTTGTGTGCACTCCCTTTTGTGTTTGTGTGTTTTCCCACTTTGTGTTCTTTTCCTCTTTTGTTTGTGTTTTCCCTTTTTCTGTGTATGTGTTTTCCCATTTTTCTGTGTTTGTGTTTTCCCATTTTCTGTGTTTGTGTGTTTTCCCATTTTTCTGTGTTTGTGTGTTTTCCCATTTTCTGTGTTTGTGTGCTTTCCCATTTTTCTGTGTGTGTGCTTTCCCATTTTCTGTGCTATCCCTTTTCTGTGTTTGTGTTTTCCTACTTTGTGCTTGTTTTCCTCTTTTGTGTGTTTTCTGCTTTTATGTGTTTGTGTTTTCCTCTTTTTTGTTTGTGTGTTTTCCATTTTTCTGTGTTTTCCATTTTTCTGTGTTTTTGAATCTTCTGTGTTTGTGTGCTTTCCCATTTTCTGTGTTTGTATGCTTTCCCATTTTCTCTGTTTGTGTCCTTTCCCATTTTCTGTGTTTGTGTGTTTTCCCATTTTTCTGTGTTTGTGAGTTTTCCCATTTTACTGTGTTTGTGTGTTTTCCTATTTTCTGTGTTTGTGTGTTTTCGCATTTTATGTGTCTCCCATTTTTCTGTGTTTGTGTTTTCCCATTTTCTGTGTTTGTGTGCTTTCCCATTTTTCTGTGTTTGTGTGCTTTCCCATTTTCTGTGTTTGTGTGTTTTCCCATTTTTCTGTGTTTGTGAGTTTTCCCATTTTTCTGTGTTTGTGAGTTTTCCCATTTTATTGTGTTTGTGTCTTCCCATTTTCTGTGTTTGTGTCTTCCCATTTTTCTGTGTTTGTAAGTTTTCGCATTTTATGTGTCTCCCATTTTTCTGTGTTTGTGTTTTCCCATTTTCTGTGTTTGTCTTTTCCGATTTTTCTGTGTTTGTGTGCTTTCCCATTTTTCTGTGTGTGTGTGTTTTCCCATTTTCTGTGTTTGTGTGTTTTCCCATTTTCTGTGTTTGTGTGTTTTCCCATTTTTCTGTGTTTGTGAGTTTTCCCATTTTTCTGTGTTTGTGAGTTTTCCCATTTTTCTGTGTTTGTGTGTCTTCCCATTTTCTGTGTTTGTGTCTTTCCATTTTCTGTGTTTGTGTGTCTTCCCATTTTCTGTGTTTGTGTGTTTTCCCATTCTTCTGTTTGTGTGTTTTCCCATTTTTCTGTGTTTGTGAGTTTTCCCATTTTTCTGTGTTTGTGAGTGTTCCCATTTTTCTGTGTTTGTGTGTCTTCCCATTTTCTGTGTTTGTGTCTTCCCATTTTCTGTGTTTGTGTCTTCCCATTTTCTGTGTTTGTGTCTTCCCATTTTCTGTGTTTGTGTCTTCCCATTTTCTTTTTTTGTGTGTTTTCCCATTCTTCTGTTTGTGTGTTTTCCCATTTTTCTGTGTTTGTGTGTTTTCCCATTTTTCTGTGTTTGTGTGTTTCCCTTTTGGTGTGTGTGTTCCAATTTTTCTGTGTTTTACCCTTTTTGTGTTGGGTGTTTTCCCATTTTGTGTTGGGTGTTTCCATGTTTGTGTGTATTCCCCTTTTTTGTGTTTTTATGTCTTTTCCCAGTTTTGTGTTTTCCCCTTTGCTGTGTTTTCCCGTTGTGTTGTTCCCTTTTTCTGTGTTTGTTTCCCCCTTTTTATGTTTGTGTGCTATCCCTTTTCTGTGTTTCTGTGTTTTCCTACTTTGTGCTTGTTTTCCTCTTTTGTGTGTTTTCTGCTTTTATGCGTTTGTTTTCCCCTTTCTGTGTTTGTGTTTTCCCCTTTCTGTGTTTGTGTTTTCCACTTTTCTGTGTTTGTGTTTTCCATTTTTCTGTGTTTGTTTCTTTTCCCATTTTTCTGTGTTTGTTTGTTTTCCCATGTTTCTGTGTTTTGTGTTGTCACATTTTTCTGTGTTTTCCCATTTCTCTGTGTTGACCCTTTTTGTGTTTGACCTTTTTCTGTGTTTCCCTTTTTGTGTGTTCACTTTTGTGTTTGTCTTTTCCCATTTTTCTGTGTTTTCCCCTTTGCAGTGTTTTCCCGTTGTGTTGTTCCCTTTTTCTGTGTTTGTTTCCCCCTTTTTATGTTTGTGTGCTATCCCTTTTCTGTGTTTCTGTGTTTTCCTACTTTGTGCTTGTTTTCCTCTTTTGTGTGTTTTCTGCTTTTATGTGTTTGTTTTCCCCTTTCTGTGTTTGTGTTTTCCCCTTTCTGTGTTTGTGTTTTTCCCTTTCTGTGTTTGTGTTTTCCCCTTTCTGTGTTTGTGTTTTCCACTTTTCTGTGTTTGTGTTTTCCATTTTTCTGTGTTTGTTTCTTTTCCCATTTTTCTGTGTTTGTTTGTTTTCCCATGTTTCTGTGTTTTTGTGTTTTCGCATTTTTCTGTGTTTTCCCATTTCTCTGTGTTGACCCTTTTTGTGTTTGCCCTTTTTCTGTGTTTCCCTTTTTGTGTGTTCACTTTTGTGTTTGTCTTTTCCCATTTTTCTGTGTTTTCCCCTTTGCAGTGTTTTCCCGTTGTGTTGTTCCCTTTTTCTGTGTTTGTGTTTCCCCTTTTTGTGTTTGTGTGCATTCCCTTTTCTGTGTTTGTGTGTTTTCCCACTTTGTGTTTGTTTTCCTCTTTTGTGTGTTTTCTGCTTTTGTTTGTGTTTTCCCTTTTTCTGTGTATGTGTGTTTTCCCATTTTTCTGTGTTTGTGTTTTCCCATTTTTCTGTGTTTGTGTGTTTTCCGATTTTTCTGTGTTTGTGTGCTTTCCCATTTTTCTGTGTTTGTGTGTTTTCCCATTTTTCTTTGTTTGTGTGCTTTCACATTTTTCTGTGTTTGTGTTTTCCCATTTTCTTTGTTTGTGTGCTTTCACATTTTTCTGTGTTTGTGTTTTCCCATTTTCTGTGTTTGTGTTTTCCCATTTTCTGTGTTTGTGTGTTTTCCCATTTTCTGTGTTTGTGTGTTTCCCATTTTTCTGTGTTTGTGAGTTTTCCCATTTTACTGTGTTTGCGTGTTTTCCCATTTTCTGTGTTTGTGTGTCTTCCCATTTTCTGTGTTTGTGTGTCTTCCCATTTTCTGTATTTGTGTGTTTTCCCATTTTTCTGTTTGTGTCTTCCCATTTTTCTGTGTTTGTGTGTTTTCCCATTTTTCTGTGTTTGTGTGTTTCCCATTTTCTGTGTTGTGTGCTTTCCCATTTTTCTGTGTTTGTGTGCTTTCCCATTTTTCTGTGTTTGTGTTTTCCCATTTTCTGTGTTTGTGTTTTCCCATTTTTCTGTGTTTGTGTTTTCCCATTTTCTGTGTTTGTGTTTTCCCATTTTCTGTGTTTGTGTGTTTTCCCATTTTCTGTGTTTGTGTGTTTCCCATTTTCTGTGTTTGTGTGTCTTCCCATTTTCTGTGTTTGTGTGTTTTCCCATTTTTCTGTGTTTGTGAGTCGTCCCATTTTACTGTGTTTGTGTGTTTTCCCATTTTCTGTGTTTGTGTGTCTTCCCATTTTCTGTGTTTGTGTGTCTTCCCATTTTCTGTGTTTGTGTGTCTTCCCATTTTCTGTGTTTGTGTGTTTTCCCATTTTTCTGTGTGTCTTCCCATTTTCTGTGTTTTTAGATTTTGCTGTGTTTTCCTATTTTTCTGTGTTTGTGTGTTTCCCTGTTTGAATGTTTTTTTCCTTTTTGTCTTTCTTTTTCCCCCTTTTCTGTGTTTGTGTTTTGCCCTTTTCTGTGCGAGTATTTTCCCCTTTTGTGTCTGTTATTCCTTTTTGTGTGCTTGTGTTTTCCTCATTTGTGTGAATGTGTATTTTCCCCTTTTGTGTGTTTTCTCTTTTTGTGTGCTTTCCCATTTTGAGTTTTCTCTTTTTGTGTGGTTGTATGTTTTCCCTTTTTCTGTGTTATCCCCTTTTCTGTGTTCTTGTGTTTTCACTTTTTTGTTTGTGTTTTCCCATTTTTCTGTGTAGGTATGTTTTCCCCTTTTCTGTGTTTGTGTTTTCCCCTTTTCTATCTTGTGACTTTTCCCATTTTTCTGTGTTTTCCGATTTTTATGTGTTTGTTTTTTCCGGTTTCTGTGTTTTTGTGCTTTCCCTTTTTCTGTGCTTGTGTGTTTCCCTTTTTTGTGTTTTCACTTTTTGTGTTTCTGTGTTTACCGTTTTTCTGTTTGTGTTTCCCTTTTTGTGTGTTCACTTTTTTGTTTCTGTGTTTACCCTTTTTGTGTATTTGTGTGTTTTACCATTTGTCTGTGTTTTCCCCTTTCCTGTTTGTGTGTGTTCCCGTTTTCTGTTTGTGTGTTTTCCCCTTTTCGTTTTGTGTGTTTTTCCCTTTTCGTTTTGTGTGTTTTTTCCCTTTTCTGTTTGTGTGTTTTCCCATTCTCTGTGCTTGTGTCTTTTCCCATTTTCTGTGCTTGTGTCTTTTCCCATTTTTCTTTGTTTGTGTCTTTGCCCATTTTTCTTTGTTTGTGTCTTTTCCCATTTTTCTTTGTGCGTTTTCCAATTTTTCTGTGTTTGTTTTACGATTTTTCTGTGTTTTTGCCTTCTGTTTCTTTTCCCCTTTTCTGTGCTTTTCCTTTTTCTGTGTTAGTGTGTTCTTCCTTTCTGGGTGTTGTCCTTTGTGTGTGTCTTGTGTGTTTCTTCTTTTTGGGTGTTGTCCTTTTTTTGTGTTTGCCTTTTTGTGTGTTTCCCTATTTGCGTGTTTTGTGTGCTTCCCTATTTGCGTGTTTTGTGTGCTTCCCTTTTTGTGTGCTTCCCTTTTTCTGTGTTTTTGTGTTTTCCCATTTTTCTGTGTTTGTGTTTTCCCATTTTTCTGTGTTTGTGAGTTTTCCCATTTTTCTGTGTTTGTGTGTCTTCCCATTTTTCTGTGTTTGTGTGTCTTCCCATTCTTCTGTGTTTGTGTGTCTTCCCATTCTTCTGTGTTTGTGTGTCTTCCCATTTTTCTGTGTTTGTGTGTCTTCCCATTTTTCTGTGTTTGCGTTTTCCCATTTTTCTGTGTTTGTGTGTTTTCCCATTTTTCTGTGTTTGAGTGTTGTCCCATTTTTCTGTTTGTGTGTTTTCCAATTTTCTGTGTTTGTGTGTTTTCCCATTTTCTGTGTTTGTGTGTTTTCCCATTTTCTGTGTGTGTGTTTTGCCCTTTTCTGTGTGTGTGTTTTGCCCTTTTCTGTGTGTATTTTCCCTTTTTGTGTCTGTGTTATTCCTTTTTGTGTGCTTGTGTTTTCCTCATTTGTGTGTTTGTGTATTTTCCCATTTTGTGCCTTTGTGTATTTTCCCATTTTGTGCGTTTGTTTTCCCATTTTGTGCGTTTGTCTGTTTTCCCATTTTGTTTGTGTTTTCCCATTTTTCTGTGTAGGTATGTTTTCCCCTTTTCTGTGTTTTTTGCGTTTGTGTTTTTTCTCTTTTTCTATGTTTGTGTGGCTTCCCTTTTTCTGTGTGTGTGTTCTCCAAATTTTGTGTTTGTTTTCCTCTTTTGTGTGTTTTCTGCTTTTGTTTTTGTTTTCCCTTTTTCTGTGTTTGTGTGTTTTCCCATTTTTCTGTGTTTGTGTGTTTTCCCATTTTTCTGTGTTTGTTTTCCCATTTTTCTGTGTTTGTGTTTTCCCATTTTTCTGTGTTTATGTGTTTTCCCATTTTCTGTGTTTTTGTTTTACCATTTTTCTGTGTTTGTGTTTTCCCATTTTTCTGTGTTTGTGTGTTTCCCATTTTTCTGTGTTTGTGAGTTTTCCCATTTTACTGTGTTTGCGTGTTTTCCCATTTTCTGTGTTTGTGTGTCTTCCCATTTTCTGTATTTGTGTGTTTTCCCATTTTTCTGTTTGTGTCTTCCCATTTTTCTGTGTTTGTGTGTTTTCCCATTTTTCTGTGTTTGTGTGTTTCCCATTTTCTGTGTTGTGTGCTTTCCCATTTTTCTGTGTTTGTGTGCTTTCCCATTTTTCTGTGTTTGTGTTTTCCCATTTTCTGTGTTTGTGTTTTCCCATTTTTCTGTGTTTGTGTTTTCCCATTTTCTGTGTTTGTGTTTTCCCATTTTCTGTTTGTGTGTTTTCCCATTTTCTGTGTTTGTGTGTTTCCCATTTTCTGTGTTTGTGTGTCTTCCCATTTTCTGTGTTTGTGTGTTTTCCCATTTTTCTGTGTTTGTGAGTCGTCCCATTTTACTGTGTTTGTGTGTTTTCCCATTTTCTGTGTTTGTGTGTCTTCCCATTTTCTGTGTTTGTGTGTCTTCCCATTTTCTGTGTTTGTGTGTCTTCCCATTTTCTGTGTTTGTGTGTTTTCCCATTTTTCTGTGTGTCTTCCCATTTTCTGTGTTTTTAGATTTTGCTGTGTTTTCCTATTTTTCTGTGTTTGTGTGTTTCCCTGTTTGAATGTTTTTTTCCTTTTTGTCTTTCTTTTTCCCCCTTTTCTGTGTTTGTGTTTTGCCCTTTTCTGTGCGAGTATTTTCCCCTTTTGTGTCTGTTATTCCTTTTTGTGTGCTTGTGTTTTCCTCATTTGTGTGAATGTGTATTTTCCCCTTTTGTGTGTTTTCTCTTTTTGTGTGCTTTCCCATTTTGAGTTTTCTCTTTTTGTGTGGTTGTATGTTTTCCCTTTTTCTGTGTTATCCCCTTTTCTGTGTTCTTGTGTTTTCACTTTTTTGTTTGTGTTTTCCCATTTTTCTGTGTAGGTATGTTTTCCCCTTTTCTGTGTTTGTGTTTTCCCCTTTTCTATCTTGTGACTTTTCCCATTTTTCTGTGTTTTCCGATTTTTATGTGTTTGTTTTTTCCGGTTTCTGTGTTTTTGTGCTTTCCCTTTTTCTGTGCTTGTGTGTTTCCCTTTTTTGTGTTTTCACTTTTTGTGTTTCTGTGTTTACCGTTTTTCTGTTTGTGTTTCGCTTTTTGTGTGTTCACTTTTTTGTTTCTGTGTTTACCCTTTTTGTGTATTTGTGTGTTTTACCATTTGTCTGTGTTTTCCCCTTTCCTGTTTGTGTGTGTTCCCGTTTTCTGTTTGTGTGTTTTCCCCTTTTCGTTTTGTGTGTTTTTCCCTTTTCGTTTTGTGTGTTTTTTCCCTTTTCTGTTTGTGTGTTTTCCCATTCTCTGTGCTTGTGTCTTTTCCCATTTTCTGTGCTTGTGTCTTTTCCCATTTTTCTTTGTTTGTGTCTTTGCCCATTTTTCTTTGTTTGTGTCTTTTCCCATTTTTCTTTGTGCGTTTTCCAATTTTTCTGTGTTTGTTTTACGATTTTTCTGTGTTTTTGCCTTCTGTTTCTTTTCCCCTTTTCTGTGCTTTTCCTTTTTCTGTGTTAGTGTGTTCTTCCTTTCTGGGTGTTGTCCTTTGTGTGTGTCTTGTGTGTTTCTTCTTTTTGGGTGTTGTCCTTTTTTTGTGTTTGCCTTTTTGTGTGTTTCCCTATTTGCGTGTTTTGTGTGCTTCCCTATTTGCGTGTTTTGTGTGCTTCCCTTTTTGTGTGCTTCCCTTTTTCTGTGTTTTTGTGTTTTCCCATTTTTCTGTGTTTGTGTTTTCCCATTTTTCTGTGTTTGTGAGTTTTCCCATTTTTCTGTGTTTGTGTGTCTTCCCATTTTTCTGTGTTTGTGTGTCTTCCCATTCTTCTGTGTTTGTGTGTCTTCCCATTTTTCTGTGTTTGTGTGTCTTCCCATTTTTCTGTGTTTGCGTTTTCCCATTTTTCTGTGTTTGTGTGTTTTCCCATTTTTCTGTGTTTGAGTGTTGTCCCATTTTTCTGTTTGTGTGTTTTCCAATTTTCTGTGTTTGTGTGTTTTCCCATTTTCTGTGTTTGTGTGTTTTCCCATTTTCTGTGTGTGTGTTTTGCCCTTTTCTGTGTGTGTGTTTTGCCCTTTTCTGTGTGTATTTTCCCTTTTTGTGTCTGTGTTATTCCTTTTTGTGTGCTTGTGTTTTCCTCATTTGTGTGTTTGTGTATTTTCCCATTTTGTGCCTTTGTGTATTTTCCCATTTTGTGCGTTTGTTTTCCCATTTTGTGCGTTTGTCTGTTTTCCCATTTTGTTTGTGTTTTCCCATTTTTCTGTGTAGGTATGTTTTCCCCTTTTCTGTGTTTTTTGCGTTTGTGTTTTTTCTCTTTTTCTATGTTTGTGTGGCTTCCCTTTTTCTGTGTGTGTGTTCTCCAAATTTTGTGTTTGTTTTCCTCTTTTGTGTGTTTTCTGCTTTTGTTTTTGTTTTCCCTTTTTCTGTGTTTGTGTGTTTTCCCATTTTTCTGTGTTTGTGTGTTTTCCCATTTTTCTGTGTTTGTTTTCCCATTTTTCTGTGTTTGTGTGTTTTCCCATTTTTCTGTGTTTATGTGTTTTCCCATTTTCTGTGTTTTTGTTTTACCATTTTTCTGTGTTTGTGTTTTCCCATTTTTCTGTGTTTGTGTGTTTTCCCATTTTTCTGTGTTTGTGTGTTTTCCCATTTTCTGTTTGTGTGTTTTCCCATTTTCTGTTTGTGTGTTTTCCCATTTTCTGTGTTTGTGTGTTTTCCCATTTTTCTGTGTTTGTGTGTCTTCCCATTTTCTGTGTTTCTGTGCTTTCCCATTTTTCTGTTTGTGTGCTTTCCCATTTTTCTGTGTTTGTGTGTTTTGCCATTTTCTGTGTTTTGCCATTTTCTGTGTTTTCCCATTTTTCTGTGTTTGTGTGCTTTCCCATTTTTCTGTGTTTGTGTGTTTTCCCATTTTCTGTGTTTGTGTCTTCCCATTTTCTGTGTTTGTGTCTTCCCATTTTCTGTGTTTGTGTCTTCCCATTTTCTGTGTTTGTGTGTTTTCCCATTTTTCTGTGTTTGTGTGTTTTCCCATTTTTCTGTGTTTGTGTGTTTTCCCATTTTTCTGTGTTTGTGTGTTTTCCCATTTTCTGTGTTTGTGTGTTTTCCCATTTTCTGTGTTTGTGTGGTTTCCCATTTTCTGTGTTTGTGTGCTTTCCCATTTTTCTGTGTTTGTGTGCTTTCCCATTTTTCTGTGTTTGTGTGTTTTGCCATTTTCTGTGTTTTCCCATTTTCTGTGTTTGTGTGTTTTCCCATTTTTCTGTGTTTGTGTGCTTTCCCATTTTTCTGTGTTTGTGTGCTGTCCCATTTTTCTGTGTTTGTGTGTTTTCCCATTTTCTGTGTTTGTCTTCCCATTTTCTGTGTTTGTGTGTTTTCCCATTTTCTGTGTTTGTGTGTTTCCCATTTTTTGTGTTTGTGTGTTTTCCCATTTTCTGTGTTTGTGTGTTTTCCCATTTTTCTGTGTTTGAGTTTTCCCATTTTACTGTGTTTGTGTTTTCCCATTTTCTGTGTTTGTGTGTCTTCCCATTTTCTGTGTTTGTGTGTCTTCCCATTTTCTGTGTTTGTGTGTCTTCCCATTTTCTGTGTTTGTGTCTTCCCATTTTCTGTGTGTGTTTTCCCATTTTTCTGTGTTTGTGTGTTTCCCATTTTCTGTGTTTGTGTGCTTTCCCATTTTTCTGTGTTTGTGTGTTTCCCATTTTCTGTGTTTGTGTGCTTTCCCATTTTTCTGTGTTTGTGTGCTTTCCCATTTTTCTGTGTTTGTGTGCTTTCCCATTTTTCTGTGTTTGTGTGTTTTGCCATTTTCTGTGTTTCCCATTTTCTGTGTTTGTGTGTTTTCCCATTTTTCTGTGTTTGTGTGTTTTCCCATTTTTCTGTGTTTGTGAGTTTTCCCATTTTACTGTGTTTGTGTGTTTTCCCATTTTCTGTGTTTGTGTGTCTTCCCATTTTCTGTGTTTGTGTGTCTTCCCATTTTCTGTGTTTGTGTGTCTTCCCATTTTCTGTGTTTGTGTTTTCCCATTTTTCTGTGTTTGTGTGTCTTCCCATTTTCTGTGTTTGTGTGTCTTCCCATTTTTCTGTGTTTGTGTGTTTTCCCATTTTTCTGTTATTGTGTTTTCCCATTTTTCTGTGTTTGTGTGTTTTCCCATTTTTCTGTGTTTGTGTGTTTTCCCATTTTTCTGTGTTTGTGTGTTTTGCCATTTTTCTTTGTGTCTTCCCATTTTCTGTGTTTTTAGATTTTGCTGTGTTTTCCTATTTTGCTGTGTTTGTGTGTTTCCCTGTTTGAATGTTTTTTCCTTTTTGTCTTTCTTTTCCCCCCTTTTCTGTGTTTGTGTTTTGCCCTTTTGTGTGCGTGTATTTTCCCTTTTTGTGTCTGTGTTATTCCTTTTTGTGTGCTTGTGTTTTCCTCATTTGTGTGAATGTGTATTTTCCCCTTTTGTGTGTTTTCTCTTTTTGTGTGCTTTCCCATTTTGTGTTTTCTCTTTTTGTGTGGTTGTGTTATCCCCTTTTCTGTGTTCTTGTGTTTTCACTTTTTTGTTTGTGTTTTCCCATTTTTCTGTGTAGGTATGTTTTCCCCTATTCTGTGTTTGTGTTTTCCCCTTTTCTATCTTGTGACTTTTCCCATTTTTCTGTGTTTTCCGATTTTTATGTGTTTGTTTTTTCCGGTTTCTGTGTTTTTGTGCTTTCCCTTTTTCTGTGCTTGTGTTTCCCTTTTTTGAGTTTTCAGTTTTTGTGTTTCTGTGTTTACCGTTTTTCTGTTTGTGTTTACCCTTTTTGTGTATTTGTGTGTTTTACCATTTGTCTGTGTTTTCCCATTTCCTGTTTGTGTGTGTTCCCGTTTTCTGTTTGTGTGTTTTTCCCTTTTCGTTTTGTGTGTTTTTCCCTTTTCGTTTTGTGTGTTTTTCCCTTTTCGTTTTGGGTGTTTTTCCCTTTTCTGTTTGTGTGTTTTCCCATTCTCTGTGCTTGTGTCTTTTCCCATTCTCTGTGCTTGTGTCTTTTCCTATTTTCTGTGCTCTTGTCTTTTCCCATTTTTCTTTGTTTGTGTGTTTTCCAATTTTTCTGTGTTTGTTTTACCATTTTTGTGTTTTTGCCTTCTCTGTGTTTGTCTTTTCCCCTTTTCTGTGCTTTTCCTTTTTCTGTGTTAGTGTGTTCTTCCTTTTTGGGTGTTGTCCTTTGTGTGTGTTTTGTGTGTTCCTTCTTTTTGGGTGTTGTCCTTTTTTGTGTTTGCCTTTTTGTGTGTTTCCCTATTTGCGTGTTTTGTGTGCTTCCCTATTTGCGTGTTTTAAGTGCTTCCCTTTTTCAGTGTTTGTGTTTTCCCATTTTTCAGTGTTTGTGTGTTTTCCCATTTTCTGTTTTTGTGTTTTCTCATTGTCTGTGTGTTTTCTCATTTTCTGTGATTGTGTGTTTTCTCATTTTCTGTGATTGTGTGTTTTCTCATTTTCTGTGTTTGTGAGTTTTCACATTTTTCTGTGTTTGTGTTGTCCCATTTTTCTGTGTTTGTGTGTTTTCCAATTTTCTGTGTTTGTGTGTTTTCCCATTTTCTGTGTTTGTGTGTTTTCCCCTTTTCTGTGTGTGTTTTGCCCTTTTCTGTGTGTATTTTCCCTTTTTGTGTCTGTGTTATTCCTTTTTGTGTGCTTGTGTTTTCCTCATTTGTGTGTTTGTGTATTTTCCCATTTTGTGCGTTTGTCTGTTTTCCCATTTTGTGCGTTTGTCTGTTTTCCCATTTTGTGTGTTTTTGTCTTCACTTTTTGTTTGTGTTTTCCCATTTTTCTGTGTAGGTAGGTTTTCCCCTTTTGTGTGTTTTTTGCGTTTGTGTTTTTTCTCTTTTTCTATGTGTGTGTGGCTTCCCTTTTTCTGTGTGTATGTTTTCCCACTTTGTGTTTGTTTTCCTCTTGTGTGTGTTTTCTGCTTTTGCTTGTGTTTCCCTTTTTTCTGTGTTTGTGTTTTCCCATTTTTCTGTGTTGTGTGTTTTCCCATTTTTCTGTGTCTGTGTGTTTTCCCATTTTTCTGTGTTTGTGTGTTTTCCCATTTTTCTGTGTTTTCCCATTTTTCTGTGATTGTGTGCTTTCCCATTTTTCTGTGTTTGTGTGTTTTCCCATTTCTGTGTTTGTGTGTTTTCCCATTTTCTGTGTTTGTGTGTTTTCCCATTTTCTGTGTTTGTGTGCTTTCCCATTTTCTGTGTTTGTGTGCTTTCCCATTTTTCTGTGTTTGTGTGTTTTGCCATTTTCTGTTTTCCCATTTTCTGTGTTTGTGTGTTTTCCCATTTTCTGTGTTTGTGTGTTTTCCCATTTTACTGTGTTTGTGAGTTTTCCCATTTTACGGTGTGTGCTTTCCCATTTTCTGTGTTTGTGTGCTTTCCCATTTTCTGTGTTTGTGAGTTTTCCCATTTTTCTGTGTTTGTGAGTTTTCCCATTTTTCTGTGTTTGTGTGTCTTCCCATTTTTCTGTGTTTGTGTCTTCCCATTTTTCTGTGTTTGTGTGTCTTCCCATTTTCTGTGTTTGTGTGTCTTCCCATTTTTCTGTGTTTGTGTTTTCCCATTTTTCTGTGTTTGTGTGTTTTCCCATTTTTCTGTGTTTGTGTGTTTTCCCATTTTTCTGTGTTTGTGTGTTTTCCCATTTTTCTGTGTTTGTGTTTTCCCATTTTTCTGTGTGTCTTCCCATTTTCTGTGTTTTTAGATTTTGCTGTGTTTTCCTATTTTTCTGTGTTTGTGTGTTACCCTGTTTGAATGTTTTTTTCCTTTTTGTCTTTCTTTTTCCCCCTTTTCTGTGTTTGTGTTTTGTGTGCTTGCCTTTTTGTGTGCTTCCCTTTTTCTGTGTTTTTGTGTTTTCCCATTTTTCTGTGTTTTTGTTTTCCCATTTTTCAGTGTTTGTGTGTTTTCCCATTTTTCAGTGTTTGTGTGTTTTCCCATTTTCTGTTTTTGTGTTTTCTCATTGTCTGTGTGTTTCTCATTTTCTGTGATTGTGTGTTTTGTCATTTTCTGTGTTTGTGTGTTTTCACATTTTTCTGTGTTTGTGTGTTTTATCATTTTTCTGTGTTTGTGTGTTTTCACATTTTTCTGTGTTTGTGTGTTTTCCAATTTTCTGTGTTTGTGTGTTTTCCAATTTTCTGTGTTTGTGTGTTTTCCCATTTTCTGTGTTTGTGTTTTCCCATTTTCTGTGTGTGTGTTTTGCCCTTTTCTGTGTGTATTTTCCCTTTTTGTGTCTGTGTTATTCCTTTCTGTGTGCTTGTGTTTTCCTCATTTGTGTGTTTGTGTATTTTCCCATTTTGTGCGTTTGTGTATCTTCCCATTTTGTGCGTTTGTCTGTTTTCCCACTTTGTGCGTTTGTCTGTTTTCCCATTTTGTGTGTTTTTGTGTTTTCACTTTTTGTTTGTGTTTTCCCATTTTTCTGTGTAGGTATGTTTTCCCATTTTTCTGTGTTTGTGTGTTTACCCTTTTCTGTGTGTGTGTTCCCTTTTTCTGCGTTTATTTTTTCCTTTTTGTGCTTGTTTTCGCTTTTTCTGTGTTTTCCGTTTTTGTGTGTTTGTTTTCCCTTTTTGTGTGTTTGTGCGTTTTCCCTTTTTGTGTTTGTGCGTTTTCCCTTTTTGTGTTCTCGTTTTCTGTTTGTGTATTTTCCCAATTTTCTGTATTTGTGTGTTTTCCCTTTTTGTGTTTTCACCTCATCTGTGTTTGTGTGTTTTCCCCTCATCTGTGTTTATGTGTTTTCCCTTTTTGTGTTTGTGTTTTCCCTTTTTGTTTCTGTAATTTTCCTGTATGTGTGTTTCCCTTTTTGTGCGTTTGTCTTTTTAATTTTCTGTGTTTGTTTTTTCGCATTTTTCTATGTTTGTGTGTTTTCCCATCTTTCCTGTTTTTGTGTTTTCCCTTTTTGTGTGTTGTCGCTTTTTGTGTGTTTTCACTTTTTGTGTTTGTGTGTTTACCATTTCTGTGTATTTCTTTTTTTTACTATTTGTTTTTTTGTGTTTCCCTGTTTTTGCGTGTTCCCATTTTCTGTGTTTGTTTTTCCCATTTTTCTGTGTTTGTGTGTTTTCCCATTTTTCTGTGTGTGTGTGTTTTCCCATTTTTCTGTGTGTGTGTGTTTTCCCCTTTCCTGTGTTTGTGACTTTTCCCATTTTTCTGTGTTTGTGACTTTTCCCATTTTTCTGTGTTTGTGTGCTTTCCCATTTTTCTGTGTTTGTGTGCTTTCCCATTTTTCTGTGTTTGTGTGCTTTCCCATTTTTCTGTGTTTGTGTGCTTTCCCATTTTTCTGTGCTTGAGCGTTTCCCTTTTTTGTGTTTTCACATTATGTGTTTCTGTGTTTACCGTTTTTGTGTTTACCCCTTTTCTGTGTTTCCCTTTTTGTGTGTTCACTTTTTGTGTTTGTGTTTACCCTTT
This sequence comes from Tenodera sinensis, assembly GCA_030765045.1. Taxonomy (NCBI): domain Eukaryota; kingdom Metazoa; phylum Arthropoda; class Insecta; order Mantodea; family Mantidae; genus Tenodera; species Tenodera sinensis. Next base: position 4,423,953 of record CM060974.1, read on the forward strand.
TTGTGTACTAGTGTGGTTTACCATTTGTGTGTGTTTTTGTGTTTCCCTGTTTGTGTGTTTTCCCCTTTTCTGTTTTTGCGTTTTCCCTTTTTCTGTGTTTTTGTGTTTTCCAATTTTTCTGTTTTCTAATTTTTCTGTTTTTGTGTTTTCCCATTTTTCTGTGTTTGTGTTTTCCCCTTTTGTGTTTTTTTCCCTTTTCTGTGTTTGTGTGTTTCCCCTTTTCTGTGTTTGTGTTTTACCATTTTTCTGTGTTTGTGTTTTACCATTTTTCTGTGTTTTCCTATTTTTCTGTGTTTGTGTTTTCCCATTTTTCTGTGTTTGTGTTTTCCCATTTTTCTGTGTTTGTGTGTTTCCCATTTTTCTGTGTAGGTAGGTTTTCCCCTTTTCTGTGTTTTTTGCGTTTGTGTTTTTTCTCTTTTTCTATGTGTGTGTGGCTTCCCTTTTTCTGTGTGTATGTTTTCCCACTTTGTGTTTGTTTTCCTCTTGTGTGTGTTTTCTGCTTTTGCTTGTGTTTTCCCTTTTTCTGTGTTTGTGTTTTCCCATTTTTCTGTGTTGTGTGTTTTCCCATTTTTCTGTGTTTGTTTTCCCATTTTCTGTGTCTGTGTGTATTCCCATTTTTCTGTGTCTGTGTGTTTTCCCATTTTTCTGTGTTTGTGTGTTTTCCCATTTTTCTGTGTTTTCCCATTTTTCTGTGATTGTGTGCTTTCCCATTTTTCTGTGATTGTGTGCTTTCCCATTTTTCTGTGTTTGTGTGTTTTCCCATTTTCTGTGTTTGTGTGTTTTCCCATTTTCTGTGTTTGTGTGTTTTCCCATTTTCTGTGTTTGTGTGCTTTCCCATTTTCTGTGTTTGTGTGCTTTCCCATTTTTCTGTGTTTGTGTGTTTTGCCATTTTCTGTTTTCCCATTTTCTGTGTTTGTGTGTTTTCCCATTTTCTGTGTTTGTGTGTTTTCCCATTTTACTGTGTTTGTGAGTTTTCCCATTTTACGATGTTTGTGTGCTTTCCCATTTTCTGTGTTTGTGTGCTTTCCCATTTTCTGTGTTTGTGAGTTTTCCCATTTTTCTGTGTTTGTGAGTTTTCCCATTTTTCTGTGTTTGTGTGTCTTCCCATTTTTCTGTGTTTGTGTGTCTTCCCATTTTCTGTGTTTGTGTGTTTTCCCATTTTTCTGTGTTTGTGTGTTTTCCCATTTTTCTGTGTTTGTGTGTTTTCCCATTTTTCTGTGTTTGTGTGTTTTCCCATTTTTCTGTGTTTGTGTGTTTTCCCATTTTTCTGTGTTTGTGTGTTTTCCCATTTTTCTGTGTTTGTGTGTTTTCCCATTTTTCTGTGTTTGTGTGTTTTCCCATTTTTCTGTGTTTGTGTGTTTTCCCATTTTTCTGTGTTTGTGTGTTTTCCCATTTTTCTGTGTTTGTGTGTTTTCCCATTTTTCTGTGTGTCTTCCCATTTTCTGTGTTTTTAGATTTTGCTGTGTTTTCCTATTTTTCTGTGTTTGTGTGTTACCCTGTTTGAATGTTTTTTTCCTTTTTGTCTTTCTTTTTCCCCCTTTTCTGTGTTTGTGTTTTGCCCTTTTCTGTGCGTGTATTTTCCCTTTTTGTGTGTGTTATTCCTTTTTGTGTGCTTGTGTTTTACTCATTTGTGTGAATGTGTATTTTCCCCTTTTGTGTGTTTTCTCTTTTTGTGTGCTTTCCCATTTTGTGTTTTCTCTTTTTGTGTGGTTGTATGTTTTCCCTTTTTCTGTGTTATCCCCTTTTGTGTGTTCTTGTGTTTTCACTTTTTTGTTTGTGTTTTCCCATTTTTCTGTGTAGGTATGTTTTCCCCTTTTCTGTGTTTGTGTTTTCCCCTTTTGTATCTTGTGACTTTTCCCATTTTTCTGTGTTTTCCGATTTTTATGTGTTTGTTTTTTCCGGTTTCTGTGTTTTTGTGCTTTCCCTTTTTCTGTGCTTGTGTGTTTCCCTTTTTTGTGTTTTCACTTTTTGTGTTTCTGTGTTTACCGTTTTTCTGTTTGTGTTTCGCTTTTTGTGTGTTCACTTTTTTGTTTCTGTGTTTACCCTTTTTGTGTATTTGTGTGTTTTACCATTTGTCTGTGTTTTCCCCTTTCCTGTTTGTGTGTGTTCCCGTTTTCTGTTTGTGTGTTTTCCCCTTTTCGTTTTGTGTGTTTTTCCCTTTTCGTTTTGTGTGTTTTTTCCCTTTTCTGTTTGTGTGTTTTCCCATTTTCTGTGCTTGTGTCTTTTCCCATTTTTCTTTGTTTGTGTCTTTTCCCATTTTTCTTTGTTTGTGTGTTTTCCAATTTTTCTTTGTGCGTTTTCCAATTTTTCTGTGTTTGTTTTACGATTTTTCTGTGGTTTTGCCTTCTCTGTGTTTCTTTTCCCCTTTTCTGTGCTTTTCCTTTTTCTGTGTTAGTGTGTTCTTCCTTTCTGGGTGTTGTCCTTTGTGTGTGTCTTGTGTGTTTCTTCTTTTTGGGTGTTGTCCTTTTTTTGTGTTTGCCTTTTTGTGTGTTTCCCTATTTGCGTGTTTTGTGTGCTTCCCTTTTTGTGTGCTTCCCTTTTTCTGTGTTTTTGTGTTTTCCCATTTTTCTGTGTTTTTGTTTTCCCATTTTTCAGTGTTTGTGTGTTTTCCCATTTTTCAGTGTTTGTGTGTTTTCCCATTTTCTGTTTTTGTGTTTTCTCATTGTCTGTGTGTTTTCTCATTTTCTGTGATTGTGTGTTTTCTCATTTTCTGTGTTTGTGAGTTTTCCAATTTTTCTGTGTTTGTGTGTTTTCACATTTTTCTGTGTTTGTGTGTTTTCACATTTTTCTGTGTTTGTGTTTTCCAATTTTCTGTGTTTGTGTGTTTTCCAATTTTCTGTGTTTGTGTGTTTTCCCATTTTCTGTGTTTGTGTTTTCCCCTTTTCTGTGTGTGTGTTTTGCCCTTTTCTGTGTGTATTTTCCCTTTTTGTGTCTGTGTTATTCCTTTCTGTGTGCTTGTGTTTTCCTCATTTGTGTGTTTGTGTATTTTCCCATTTTGTGCGTTTGTGTATTTTCCCATTTTGTGCGTTTGTCTGTTTTCCCACTTTGTGCGTTTGTCTGTTTTCCCATTTTGTGTGTTTTTGTGTTTTCACTTTTTGTTTGTGTTTTCCCATTTTTCTGTGTAGGTATGTTTTCCCATTTTTCTGTGTTTGTGTGTTTTACCCTTTTCTGTGTGTGTGTTCCCTTTTTCTGCGTTTATTTTTTCCTTTTTGTGCTTGTTTTCGCTTTTTCTGTGTTTTCCGTTTTTGTGTGTTTGTTTTCCCTTTTTGTGTGTTTGTGCGTTTTCCCTTTTTGTGTTTGTGCGTTTTCCCTTTTTGTGTTTTCTCGTTTTCTGTTTGTGTATTTTCCCAATTTTCTGTATTTGTGTGTTTTCCCTTTTTGTGTTTTCACCTCATCTGTGTTTGTGTGTTTTCCCCTCATCTGTGTTTATGTGTTTTCCCTTTTTGTGTTTGTGTGTTTTCCCTTTTTGTGTTTCTGTAATTTTCCTGTATGTGTGTTTCCCTTTTTGTGCGTTTGTCTTTTTAATTTTCTGTGTTTGTTTTTTCGCATTTTTCTATGTTTGTGTGTTTTCCCATCTTTCCTGTTTTTGTGTTTTCCCTTTTTGTGTGTTGTCGCTTTTTGTGTGTTTTCACTTTTTGTGTTTTCACTTTTTGTGTTTGTGTGTTTACCATTTTTGTGTATTTCTTTTTTTTACTATTTTTGTTTTTTTGTGTTTCCCTGTTTTTGCGTGTTCCCATTTTCTGTGTTTGTGTGTTTTCCCATTTTTCTGTGTTTGTGTTTTCCCATTTTTCTGTGTTTGTGTTTTCCCATTTTTCTGTGTGTGTGTTTTCCCATTTGTCTAAGTTTGTGTGTTTCCCATTTTTCTGTCTTTGTGTGTTTTCCCCTTTCCTGTGTTTGTGACTTTTCCCATTTTTCTGTGTTTGTGACTTTTCCCATTTTTCTGTGTTTGTGTGCTTTCCCATTTTTCTGTGTTTGTGTGCTTTCCCATTTTTCTGTGTTTGTGTGCTTTCCCATTTTTCTGTGTTTGTGTGCTTTCCCATTTTTCTGTGTTTGTGTGCTTTCCCATTTTTCTGTGTTTTTGTGCTTTCCCTTTTTCTGTGCTTGAGCGTTTCCCTTTTTTGTGTTTTCACATTATGTGTTTCTGTGTTTACCGTTTTTGTGTTTACCCCTTTTCTGTGTTTGTTTCCCTTTTTGTGTGTTCACTTTTTGTGTTTGTGTTTACCCTTTTTGTGTACTAGTGTGGTTTACCATTTGTGTGTGTTTTTGTGTTTCCCTGTTTGTGTGTTTTCCCCTTTTCTGTTTTTGCGTTTTCCCTTTTTCTGTGTTTTTGTGTTTTCCAATTTTTCTGTTTTTGTGTTTTCCAATTTTTCTGTTTTTGTGTTTTCCAATTTTTCTGTTTTTGTGTTTTCCAATTTTTCTGTTTTTGTGTTTTCCCATTTTTCTGTGTTTGTGTTTTCCCCTTTTGTGTTTTTTCCCTTTTCTGTGTTTGTGTGTTTCCCCTTTTCTGTGTTTGTGTTTTACCATTTTTCTGTGTTTGTGTTTTACCATTTTTCTGTGTTTTCCTATTTTTCTGTGTTTGTGTTTTCCCATTTTTCTGTGTTTGTGTTTTCCCATTTTTCTGTGTTTGTGTGTTTCCCATTTTTCTGTGTTTCCCCTTTTCTGTGTTTGTGTGTTTTCCCATTTTCAGTGCTTCTTTTCCCATTTTTCTTTGTATTTTCAAATTTTTCTGTGTTTTCCCTCTTTCTGTTTTAGTGTGTTTTCCTTTTTGGGTGTTGTCCTTGTGTGTTTCCCTTTTTGTGTGTTTGTGTTTTCCCATTTTTCTGTGTTTGTGTTTTCCCATTTTCTCTGTGTATTTTCCTATTTTTCTGTGTTTGTGTGTTTTCCTATATTTCTGTGTTTGTGTGTTTTCCTATATTTCTGTGTTTGTGTGTTTTCCTATATTTCTGTGTTTGTGTGTTTTCCTATATTTCTGTGTTTGTGTGTTTTCCTATATTTCAGTGTATGTGTGTTTTCCTATATTTCTGTGTTTGTCCTTTGTTTCTCTTTCACCCTTTTCTGCGTTTATGCGTTTATCCTTTCTCTGTTTGTGGTTTACACTTTTCTGTGTTTTCCCTTTTTGTGTTTTTCCCTTTTTGTGTGTCTGTTGTTCCATTTTGTGTGCTTGTGTGTTTTCCCATTTTTCTGTGTTTGTGTGTTTTCCCATTTTTCTGTGATTGTGTGCTTTCCCATTTTTCTGTGATTGTGTGCTTTCCCATTTTTCTGTGTTTGTGTGTTTTCCCATTTTCTGTGTTTGTGTGTTTTCCCATTTTCTGTGTTTGTGTGTTTTCCCATTTTCTGTGTTTGTGTGCTTTCCCATTTTCTGTGTTTGTGTGCTTTCCCATTTTTCTGTGTTTGTGTGTTTTGCCATTTTCTGTTTTCCCATTTTCTGTGTTTGTGTGTTTTCCCATTTTCTGTGTTTGTGTGTTTTCCCATTTTCTGTGTTTGTGTGTTTTCCCATTTTACTGTGTTTGTGAGTTTTCCCATTTTACGATGTTTGTGTGCTTTCCCATTTTCTGTGTTTGTGTGCTTTCCCATTTTCTGTGTTTGTGAGTTTTCCCATTTTTCTGTGTTTGTGAGTTTTCCCATTTTTCTGTGTTTGTGTGTCTTCCCATTTTTCTGTGTTTGTGTGTCTTCCCATTTTTCTGTGTTTGTGTGTCTTCCCATTTTCTGTGTTTGTGTGTTTTCCCATTTTTCTGTGTTTGTGTGTTTTCCCATTTTTCTGTGTTTGTGTGTTTTCCCATTTTTCTGTGTTTGTGTGTTTTCCCATTTTTCTGTGTTTGTGTGTTTTCCCATTTTTCTGTGTTTGTGTGTTTTCCCATTTTTCTGTGTTTGTGTGTTTTCCCATTTTTCTGTGTTTGTGTGTTTTCCCATTTTTCTGTGTTTGTGTGTTTTCCCATTTTTCTGTGTTTGTGTGTTTTCCCATTTTTCTGTGTTTGTGTGTTTTCCCATTTTTCTGTGTTTGTGTGTTTTCCCATTTTTCTGTGTTTGTGTGTTTTCCCATTTTTCTGTGTGTCTTCCCATTTTCTGTGTTTTTAGATTTTGCTGTGTTTTCCTATTTTTCTGTGTTTGTGTGTTACCCTGTTTGAATGTTTTTTTCCTTTTTGTCTTTCTTTTTCCCCCTTTTCTGTGTTTGTGTTTTGCCCTTTTCTGTGCGTGTATTTTCCCTTTTTGTGTGTGTTATTCCTTTTTGTGTGCTTGTGTTTTACTCATTTGTGTGAATGTGTATTTTCCCCTTTTGTGTGTTTTCTCTTTTTGTGTGCTTTCCCATTTTGTGTTTTCTCTTTTTGTGTGGTTGTATGTTTTCCCTTTTTCTGTGTTATCCCCTTTTGTGTGTTCTTGTGTTTTCACTTTTTTGTTTGTGTTTTCCCATTTTTCTGTGTAGGTATGTTTTCCCCTTTTCTGTGTTTGTGTTTTCCCCTTTTGTATCTTGTGACTTTTCCCATTTTTCTGTGTTTTCCGATTTTTATGTGTTTGTTTTTTCCGGTTTCTGTGTTTTTGTGCTTTCCCTTTTTCTGTGCTTGTGTGTTTCCCTTTTTTGTGTTTTCACTTTTTGTGTTTCTGTGTTTACCGTTTTTCTGTTTGTGTTTCGCTTTTTGTGTGTTCACTTTTTTGTTTCTGTGTTTACCCTTTTTGTGTATTTGTGTGTTTTACCATTTGTCTGTGTTTTCCCCTTTCCTGTTTGTGTGTGTTCCCGTTTTCTGTTTGTGTGTTTTCCCCTTTTCGTTTTGTGTGTTTTTCCCTTTTCGTTTTGTGTGTTTTTTCCCTTTTCTGTTTGTGTGTTTTCCCATTTTCTGTGCTTGTGTCTTTTCCCATTTTTCTTTGTTTGTGTCTTTTCCCATTTTTCTTTGTTTGTGTGTTTTCCAATTTTTCTTTGTGCGTTTTCCAATTTTTCTGTGTTTGTTTTACGATTTTTCTGTGGTTTTGCCTTCTCTGTGTTTCTTTTCCCCTTTTCTGTGCTTTTCCTTTTTCTGTGTTAGTGTGTTCTTCCTTTCTGGGTGTTGTCCTTTGTGTGTGTCTTGTGTGTTTCTTCTTTTTGGGTGTTGTCCTTTTTTTGTGTTTGCCTTTTTGTGTGTTTCCCTATTTGCGTGTTTTGTGTGCTTCCCTATTTGCGTGTTTTGTGTGCTTCCCTTTTTGTGTGCTTCCCTTTTTCTGTGTTTTTGTGTTTTCCCATTTTTCTGTGTTTTTGTTTTCCCATTTTTCAGTGTTTGTGTGTTTTCCCATTTTTCAGTGTTTGTGTGTTTTCCCATTTTCTGTTTTTGTGTTTTCTCATTGTCTGTGTGTTTTCTCATTTTCTGTGATTGTGTGTTTTCTCATTTTCTGTGTTTGTGAGTTTTCCAATTTTTCTGTGTTTGTGTGTTTTCACATTTTTCTGTGTTTGTGTGTTTTCACATTTTTCTGTGTTTGTGTTTTCCAATTTTCTGTGTTTGTGTGTTTTCCAATTTTCTGTGTTTGTGTGTTTTCCCATTTTCTGTGTTTGTGTTTTCCCCTTTTCTGTGTGTGTGTTTTGCCCTTTTCTGTGTGTATTTTCCCTTTTTGTGTCTGTGTTATTCCTTTCTGTGTGCTTGTGTTTTCCTCATTTGTGTGTTTGTGTATTTTCCCATTTTGTGCGTTTGTGTATTTTCCCATTTTGTGCGTTTGTCTGTTTTCCCACTTTGTGCGTTTGTCTGTTTTCCCATTTTGTGTGTTTTTGTGTTTTCACTTTTTGTTTGTGTTTTCCCATTTTTCTGTGTAGGTATGTTTTCCCATTTTTCTGTGTTTGTGTGTTTTACCCTTTTCTGTGTGTGTGTTCCCTTTTTCTGCGTTTATTTTTTCCTTTTTGTGCTTGTTTTCGCTTTTTCTGTGTTTTCCGTTTTTGTGTGTTTGTTTTCCCTTTTTGTGTGTTTGTGCGTTTTCCCTTTTTGTGTTTGTGCGTTTTCCCTTTTTGTGTTTTCTCGTTTTCTGTTTGTGTATTTTCCCAATTTTCTGTATTTGTGTGTTTTCCCTTTTTGTGTTTTCACCTCATCTGTGTTTGTGTGTTTTCCCCTCATCTGTGTTTATGTGTTTTCCCTTTTTGTGTTTGTGTGTTTTCCCTTTTTGTGTTTCTGTAATTTTCCTGTATGTGTGTTTCCCTTTTTGTGCGTTTGTCTTTTTAATTTTCTGTGTTTGTTTTTTCGCATTTTTCTATGTTTGTGTGTTTTCCCATCTTTCCTGTTTTTGTGTTTTCCCTTTTTGTGTGTTGTCGCTTTTTGTGTGTTTTCACTTTTTGTGTGTTTTCACTTTTTGTGTTTGTGTGTTTACCATTTTTGTGTATTTCTTTTTTTTACTATTTTTGTTTTTTTGTGTTTCCCTGTTTTTGCGTGTTCCCATTTTCTGTGTTTGTGTGTTTTCCCATTTTTCTGTGTTTGTGTTTTCCCATTTTTCTGTGTGTGTGTTTTCCCATTTGTCTAAGTTTGTGTGTTTCCCATTTTTCTGTCTTTGTGTGTTTTCCCCTTTCCTGTGTTTGTGACTTTTCCCATTTTTCTGTGTTTGTGACTTTTCCCATTTTTCTGTGTTTGTGTGCTTTCCCATTTTTCTGTGTTTGTGTGCTTTCCCATTTTTCTGTGTTTGTGTGCTTTCCCATTTTTCTGTGTTTGTGTGCTTTCCCATTTTTCTGTGTTTGTGTGCTTTCCCATTTTTCTGTGTTTTTGTGCTTTCCCTTTTTCTGTGCTTGAGCGTTTCCCTTTTTTGTGTTTTCACATTATGTGTTTCTGTGTTTACCGTTTTTGTGTTTACCCCTTTTCTGTGTTTGTTTCCCTTTTTGTGTGTTCACTTTTTGTGTTTGTGTTTACCCTTTTTGTGTACTAGTGTGGTTTACCATTTGTGTGTGTTTTTGTGTTTCCCTGTTTGTGTGTTTTCCCCTTTTCTGTTTTTGCGTTTTCCCTTTTTCTGTGTTTTTGTGTTTTCCAATTTTTCTGTTTTTGTGTTTTCCAATTTTTCTGTTTTTGTGTTTTCCAATTTTTCTGTTTTTGTGTTTTCCCATTTTTCTGTGTTTGTGTTTTCCCCTTTTGTGTTTTTTCCCTTTTCTGTGTTTGTGTGTTTCCCCTTTTCTGTGTTTGTGTTTTACCATTTTTCTGTGTTTGTGTTTTACCATTTTTCTGTGTTTTCCTATTTTTCTGTGTTTGTGTTTTCCCATTTTTCTGTGTTTGTGTTTTCCCATTTTTCTGTGTTTGTGTGTTTCCCATTTTTCTGTGTTTCCCCTTTTCTGTGTTTGTGTGTTTTCCCATTTTCAGTGCTTCTTTTCCCATTTTTCTTTGTATTTTCAAATTTTTCTGTGTTTTCCCTCTTTCTGTTTTAGTGTGTTTTCCTTTTTGGGTGTTGTCCTTGTGTGTTTCCCTTTTTGTGTGTTTGTGTTTTCCCATTTTTCTGTGTTTGTGTTTTCCCATTTTCTCTGTGTATTTTCCTATTTTTCTGTGTTTGTGTGTTTTCCTATATTTCTGTGTTTGTGTGTTTTCCTATATTTCTGTGTTTGTGTGTTTTCCTATATTTCTGTGTTTGTGTGTTTTCCTATATTTCTGTGTTTGTGTGTTTTCCTATATTTCAGTGTATGTGTGTTTTCCTATATTTCTGTGTTTGTCCTTTGTTTCTCTTTCACCCTTTTCTGCGTTTGTGCGTTTATCCTTTCTCTGTTTGTGGTTTACACTTTTCTGTGTTTTCCCTTTTTGTGTTTTTCCCTTTTTGTGTGTCTGTTGTTCCTTTTTGTGTGCTTGTGTGTTTTCCTCTTTTGTGTGTTTGTGTATTTTCACATTTTGTGTGTTTGTCTGGTTTCCTCTTTTGTGTGTTTTCTATTTTTTTGTTCTTTCCCATTTTGTGTGCTTGTATGTTTTCCCTTTTTCTGTGTTTGTGCGGGTTCCCACTTTGTTTCTTTTCCTCTTTTGTGTGTTTTCCCCTTTTTGTGTTTGTGTGTTTTCCCTTTTTCTGTGTTTGTGTGTTTTCCCTTTTTTCTGTGTTTGTTTTCCCCTTTTCTGTGTTTTCGGTTTGTGTTTTTTCTCTTTTTCTATGTTTGTGTGTCTTCCCTTTTTGTGTGTTTGTTTTCCCTTTTTCTTTGTTGGTGTGTTTTCCCACTTTGTGTGTTTTCCAATTTTCTTTATTTGTGTGTGTTCCCAAGTTATGTATTTGTGCGTTTTCCATGTTGTGTATTTGTGTTCTCACATTTTCTGTGTATACTACAAAGAAGTCAACAAAAATTAGAGAATGCTACAAAATATTAACACAACTCCAAAAAGTTAATAAGACTGTTCATCTCCAATGGATTCCAGCACACTGTGGAGTCATGGGGAACGAAGCTGCAGACTCACTTGCAAAGAAAGGCACAACAATAAAACAAAATTCTAAATTCAATTTCTCATATTCCTCAATAAAACGCTTGATCATAAAAAATTTTTGTCATTCATATCTACAAGAAATAGAAACAAATGCCAAAGATAAAAAATGGATTACACTACTTTCCAATCCAGATATAATCCCCCAGAGACCAAGGAAAACAGCTGTTGCAGCCTTCCGACTATTGACAAATCATGACTGTTTGGCAAGTCATCTCTACAGAATAGGTATCTCAGCCTCACCAATATGTGTCCTGTGTAACGATCCAGCAGAAATGAACGAAGACCACTTGAAGACCTGTGAAGCATTAAGATCAGAAGAAACTACAGTTCAAAAGTATTGGAAAGCACGAATGCTAATGGCTTCATTGCCAGATGCAAGGCACTAGAAAACAACAACAACATTTTCTGTGTTCATGTTTTAGCATTTTTCTGTTTGTTTTCCCAATTTTCTGCGTTTATGTGTTTTCCGCTTTTCTGTGTTTGTGTGTTTTCCCCTTTTCTGCGATTGTGTGTTTTCCCCTTTTCTTTGCTTGTCTTTTCCCATTTTTCTTTGGGTATTTCCTTTTTGGGTGCTCTTCCTTTTTGTATGTTTTGTGTGTTTCACTTTTGTGTGTTTGTGTGCTTTCCCCTTTTCTGTGTTTTCCCATTTTCTGTGTTTGTGTTTTCCCATTTTTCTGTGTTTGTGTGTTTTACACTTTTTGTGTTTGTGTTTCCCTGTTTGTGTCTATTCCCCTTTTTGTGTTTGTGTCTTTTCCCATTTTTCTGCGTTTTCCCCTTTGCTGTGTTTTCCCGTTGTATTGTTCCCTTTTTCTGTATTCGTGTTCCCACTTTTTGTGTTTCTGTGCTTTCGCTTTTCTGTGTTTGTGTGTTTTCCCACTTTGTGTTTGTTGTCCTCTTTTGTGTGTTTTCCGCTTTTGTTTTCCCCTTTTGTCTTTGTGTGTTTTCTCTTTTTCTGTGTTTGTGTGTTATACAATTTTTCTGTGTATGTCTGTTTTCCCATTTTCTGTGTTTGTGTGTCTTCCTTTTTTCTGTATTTCCCCTTTGTGTATTTTCTCTTTTCTATGTTTGTGTGTCTTCCCTTTTTGTTTGTTTTCCCTTTTTCTGTGTTTGTATTTTCCCACTTTGTGTTTGTTTTCCAACTTTATTTGTGTTTTCCCATGTTGTGTATTTTTGATTTTTCATGTTGTGTATTTGTGTTTTCCCATTTTTCTGTGTTTGTGTTTTCCCCTTTTCTGTTTTTGTGATTCCCGTTTCCTGTGTTTGTATTTTCCCAATTTTCTGTGTTTGTGCCTTTTCCCCTTTTCTGTGTTTTTCCCTTTTCAGTGCTTGCGTTTTTCCCATTTGTGTGTTTCGCCTTTTGTGTTTGTGAGTTTTCCCCTTTGTGTGTTTACCCTTTTTGTGTTTTCCCTTTTTGTGTTTTTCCTTTTTCTGTGTTTGTGTTTCCCTTTTTTGTGTTTTCACTTTTTGTGTCTTTCCCTTTTTGTGTGTTCGCTTTTTGTGTTTACCCTTTTTCTGTGTTTGTGTTTCGCTTTTTGTGTTTGTTTTCCCTTTTTGTGTTTGTTTTCCCACTTTGTGTTTGTTTTCCCACTTTGTGTTTGTTTTCCCACTTTGTGTTTGTTTTCCCACTTTGTGTTTGTTTTCCCACTTTGTGTTCGTTTTCCTCTTTTGTGTGTTTTCTGCTTTTGTGTGTTTGTTTTCCCCTTTTCTGTTTTTGCGTGTTTTCCCATGCTCTGCGTTTGTTTCCCTGTTTGTGTGTTCTCCCCTTTTTGTGTGTTTTCCCATTTTTCTGTGTTTTCCCCTTTGCTGTGTTTATCCGTTGTTTGCTATTTCTGTGTTTGTCTTCCCTCTTTGTGTGTTTGTGTGCTTTCCTTTTTTCAGTGTTTGTGTTTTCCCACTTTGTGTTTTCGTCTTTTGTGTGTTTTCCGCTTTTGTGTTTTACCCTTTTTGTGTTTGTGAGTTTTCCCTTTTTCTGTGTTTTCCAATTTTTCTGTGTTTGTGTTTTCCAATTTTTCTGTGTTTGTGTATCCCATTTTTCAGTGTTTGTGTGCTTTCCCATTTTTCAGTGTTTGTGTGCTTTCCCATTTTTCAGTGTTTGTGTGCTTTCCCATTTTTCAGTGTTTGTGTGCTTTCCCATTTGTCAGTGTTTGTGTGTTTTCCCATTTTCCAGTGTTTGTGTGTTTTCCCATTTTCCAGTGTTTGTGTGTTTTCCCATTTTCCAGTGTTTGTGTGTTTTCCCATTTTTCAGTGTTTGTGTTTTCCCATTTTTCAGTGTTTGTGTGTTTTCCCATTTTTCAGTGTTTGTGTGTTTTCCCATTTTTCAGTGTTTGTGTTTTCCCATTTTTGTGTATTTGTGTTTTCCCATTTTTCTCTGTGCTTGTGACTTCCCATTTTTCTCTGTGCTTGTGTTTTCCCATTTTTCTTTGTTTGTGTGTTTTCCCATTTTTCTTTGTTTGTGTGTTTTCCAATTTTTCTGTGTTTGTTTTACCATTTTTCTGTGTTTGTGAGTTTTCCCATTTTTCTGTGTTTTCAGATTTTGCTGTTTTCCTATTTTTCTGTGTTTCCCTGTTTGTGTATTTAATTCCTTTTTGTTTCTTTTTCCCCCTCTTCTGTGTTTGTGTTTCCCCTTTTTCTGTTTGTGTTTTCCCCCTTTTCTGTGTTTGTGTATTTTCCCTTTTTCTGTGTTTGTGATTTTTCCCTTTTTGTGTTTTTCCCTTTTTGTGTCTGTATTTTCCCATTTTGTGTGTTTGATTTCCCTTTTTCTGTGTTTGTGTGATTTCCCTTTTTTCTGTGTTTGTGTTTTTTCTCTTTTTATGTTTTTGTGGCTTCCCTTTTTGTGTGTTTTCCGTCTTTGTGTTTGATTTCCAATTTTTTCGATTTGTGTTTTCCCATGTTGTGAGTTCGTGTGTTTTCCCATGTTGTGTGTTTGTGTTTTCCCATGTTGTGTTTTCCCATTTTTCTGTGTTTGTGTGTTTTCCCCTTTTCTGTGTTTTCCCCTTTTCTGTGTTTTTCCCCTTTTCTGTGTTTTTCCCCTTTTCTGTGTTTTCCCCTTTTCTGTGTTTTTCCCCTTTTCTGTGTTTTTCCCCTTTTCTGTGTTTTCCCATTTTCTGTGCTTGTCTTTTCCCACTTTTCTTTGTTTGTGTGTTTTCCAATTTTTCTGTGTTCGTGTGTGTTCACTTTCTCTGTGTTTCCCTTTTTGTGTTTTTTCCATTTTGTTTCTTTTTTTCCCCTTTTCTGTGTTTGTAGTTTTTACGCTTTTCTGTGTTTTTCCCTTTTCTGTAATTGTGTTTTCCCCTTTTCTGTAATTGTGTGGTTTCCCCTTTTCTGTAACTGTGTGTTTTCCCCTTTTCTGTAATTGTGTGGTTTCCCCTTTTCTGTAATTGTGTGTTTTCCCCTTTTCTGTAATTGTGTTTTCCCCTTTTCTGTAATTGTGTTTTCCCCTTTTCTGTGTTTGTGTGTTTTCTCTTTTTCTGCGTTTGTTTTCCCTTCTGTGCTTGTTTTTTCCTTTTTGTGTGTTTATCCCTTTTTGTGTGTTTGTGTCCTCCCATTTTGTTTTCACATTTTTCTGTGTTTGAGTTTTCCCAGTTTTTTGTATGTGTGTTTTCCCATTTTTCTGTGTTTGTGGGTTTTCCCCTTTTCTATGTTTGTGTTTTCCCATTTTCTGTGCTTGTCTTTCACCATTTTTCTGTGTTTGTATGTTTCACTTTTTGTGTGCGTTCACTTTTTGTGTTTTTGTGTTTTCACTTTTTGTGTTTCTGTGTTTTCACTTTTTGTGTTTGTATTTTCCCTTTGTGTGTGTTTGTGTTTTCCCTTTGTGTGTGTTTGTGTTTTCCCTTTGTGTGTGTTTGTGTTTTCACTTTGTGTGTGTTTGTGTTTTCACTTTGTGTGTGTTTGTGTTTTCACTTTGTGTGTGTTTGTGTTATCCCTTTGTGTGTGTTTGTCTTCCCATTTTGTGTATTTGTTTTCACATTTTTCTGTGTGTGTGTTTAGCTGTTTGTGTGTTTGTGATTTACCATTTTATGTGTGTGTTTTCCCCGTTTGTGTCTGTGTTTCCCATTTTCTGTATTTGTGTTTTCCCATTTTCTGTGTTTGTGTGTTTTACCATATTTCTTTGTTTTTGTGTTGTCCTGTTTGTGTCTTTTCCCCTTTTCTGTTTTCCTCGTTTCTGTGTTTGTGTGTTTTTTAGCATTTTTCTGTGATTGTGTTTTCCTATTTTTCTGCGTTTTCCCCTTTTGTGTTTGTGTTTCCCCTTTTCTTTGTTTTCCCATTTTCTGTGCTTGTGTCTTTTCCCATTTTTCTTTGTTTTCCAATTTTTCTGCGTTTGTGTTTTTGTACCATTTTTCTGTGTTTATGTGCTTCCCTTTTTGTGTGTTTCCCTTGTGTGTGTTCGCTTTTTGTGTGTTCACTTTTTGTGTTTCTGTGTTTAGCATTTTTGTGTGTTACCAGTTTTCTGTGTTTTTGTGTTTCCCAGTTTGTTTTCCCCTTTTCTGTGTTCTCCCATTTTCTGTGTTTCTGTGTTTAGCATTTTTGTGTGTTTGTGTGTTACCAGTTTCCTGTGTTTTTGTGTTTCCCTGTTTTTTTCTGTGCTTGTGTCCTTTCCCATTTTTCTGTGTTTGTGTTTTCCCTTCTTCTGTTTGTTTTTTTCCATTTTTGTGTGTGTGTTTTCTGATTGTGTGTTTCTTCCTGTTTGTGTGTTTTCCCTCTTTGTGTATTTGTTTTTGCTTTATCTGTCTTTGTTTTCCACTTGTGTGTGTTTGTGTTTTCCCTTTTTGTGTTTTTGTCTTCCCATTTTGTATTTACTTGTTTTCCCATTTTCTGTGTGTGTTTTCCCATTTTTCTGTATTTGTGTGTTTCCCTGTTAGTGCGTTTTCCCCTTTTCTGTATATGTGTGTTTTCGCTTTTTGTGTGTTTGTGTTTTCCCTTTGTGTGTTTGTGTTTTCCCTTTTTGTGTGTTTGTGTGTTTTCCCGTTTTCTGTTTGTGTATTTTCCCAATTTTCTGTATTTGTGCGTTTTCCCTTTTTGTTTTCCCCGTATCTGTGTTTTCCCCTCATCTGTGTTTGTGTGTTTTCTCTTTTTGTGTCTGTATTTTTCCTGTATGTGTGTCTTCCGTTTTTGTGTGTTGTCCCTTTCTGTGTTTGTGTTTACCCCTTTTTGTGTTTGTGTGCTTTCCCTATTTCCGTGTTTGTGTTTTCCCACTTGGTGTTTGTTTTCGGCTTTCGTGTGTTTTCCGCTTTCGTGTTTTCCCCTTTTTGTTTGAGTTTTCCCTTTTTCTGTGTTTTCCAATTTTTCTGTTTGTTTTTTACCATTTTTCTGTGTTTGTGTGCTTCGCTTTTTGTGTGTGTTCACTTTTTGTGTTTCTGTGTTTACCCTTTTTGTGTTTTACCATTATTCTGTGTTTTTGTTTTTCCCTGTTCGTGTTTTCCCCTTCTTTTTTGTGCTTTCTGTGTGTGTGTTTTTCCATTTTTCTGTTCTTGTGTGTTTTCCCATTTTTCTGTGCTTGTGTGTTTTCCCATTTTTCTGTGCTTGTGTGTTTCCCATTTTTCTGTGCCTGTGTGTTTTCGCAGTTTTCTGTGTTTGTGTGTTTTCGCAGTTTTCTGTGTTTCCCATTTTCTGTGTTCCCATTTTTCTGTGTTTGTGTGTGTTTTCCAATTTTTCTGTGTTTGTGTGTTTTCCCATTTTTCTGTGTTTGTGTGTTTTCCCATTTTTCTGTGTTTGTGTGTTCCCTTTTGGTGTGTGTGTTCCAATTTTTCTGTTTATCCCTTTTTGTGTTGGGTGTTTTCCAATTTTGTGTTGGGTGTTTTCCCATTTTGTGTTTGTGTGTTTCCATGTTTGTGTGTATTTCCCTTTTTTGTGTTTGTGTCTTTTCCCATTTTTCTGTGTTTTCCCCTTTGCAGTGTTTTCCCGCTGTTCCCTTTTTCTGTGTTTGTGTTTCCCCTTTTTGTGTTTGTGTGCATTCCCTTTTCTGTGTTTGTGTGTTTTCCCACTTTGTGTTTGTTTTCCTCTTTTGTGTGTTTTCTGCTTTTGTTTGTTTTCCCTTTTTCTGTGTTTGTGTGTTTTCCCATTTTTCTGTGTTTGTGTGTTTTCCCATTTTTCTGTGTTTGTGTGTTTTCCCATTTTTCTGTGTTTGTGTGCTTTCCCATTTTTCTGTGTTTGTGTGCTTTCCCATTTTTCTGTGTTTGTGTGCTTTCCCATTTTTCTGTGTTTGTGTGCTTTCCCATTTTTCTGTGTTTGTGTGCTTTCCCATTTTCTGTGTTTGTGTGTTTTCTCATTTTCTGTGTTTGTGTGTTTTCCGATTTTCTGTGTTTGTGAGTTTTCCCATTTTTCTTTGTTTGTGAGTTTTCCCATTTTACTGTGTTTGTGTGTTTCCCCATTTTTCTGTGTTTGTGTGTTTTCCCATTTTTCTGTGTTTGTAAGTTTTCCCATTTTACTGTGTTTGTGTCTTCCCATTTTCTGTGTTTGTGTCTTCCCATTTTTCTGTGTTTGTGTGTTTTGCCATTTTTCTGTGTTTGTGTTTTCCCATTTTCTGTGTGTGTCTTCCCATTTTCTGTGTTTTTAGATTTTGCTGTTTTTTCCTATTTTTCTGTGTTTGTGTGTTTCCCTCTTTGAATGTTTTTGCCTTTTTGTCTTTCTTTTTCCCCCTTTTCTGTGTTTGTGTTTTGCCCTTTTCTGTGCGTGTATTTTCCCTTTTTGTGTCTGTGTTATTCCTTTTTGTGTGCTTGTGTTTTCCTCATTTGTGTGAATGTGTATTTTCCCCTTTTGTGTGTTTTCTCTTTTTGTGTGCTTTCTCTTTTTGTGTGGTTGTATGTTTTCCCTTTTTCTGTGTTATCCCCTTTTCTGTGTTTTTGTGTTTTCACTTTTTTGTTTGTTTTCCCGTTTTCGTTTTGTGTGTTTTTCCCTTTTCTGTTTGTGTGTTTTCCCATTCTCTGTGCTTGTGTCTTTTCCCATTTTTCTTTGTTTGTGTGTTTTCCAATTTTTCTTTGTGCGTTTTCCAATTTTTCTGTGTTTGTTTTACGATCTTTCTGTGTTTTTGCCTTCTCTGTGTTTGTCTTTTCCCCTTTTCTGTGCTTTTCCTTTTTCTGTGTTAGTGTGTTCTTCCTTTTTGGGTGTTGTCCTTTTTGTGTGTTTTGTGTGTTTCTCCTTTTTGGGTGTTGTCCTTTTTTGTGTTTGCCTTTTTGTGTGTTTCCCTATTTGCGTGTTTTGTGTGCTTCCCTTTTTCTGTGTTTTTGTGTTTTCCCATTTTTCTGTGTTTTTGTTTTCCCATTTTTCTTTGTTTTTGTGTTTTCCCATTTTTCCGTGTTTGTGTGTTTTCCCATTTTTCAGTGTTTGTGTTTTCCCATTTTTCAGTGTTTGTGTGTTTTCCCATTTTTCAGTGTTTGTGTGTTTTCCCATTTTCTGTTTTTGTGTGTTTTCTCATTGTCTGTGTGTTTTCTCATTTTCTGTGATTGTGTGTTTTCCAATTTTTCTGTGTTTGTGTGTTGTCCCATTTTTCTGTGTTTGTGTGTTTTCCAATTTTCTGTGTTTGTGTGTTTTCCCCTTTTCTGTGTGTGTGTTTTGCCCTTTTCTGTGTGTATTTTCCCTTTTTGTGTCTGTGTTATTCCTTTTTGTGTGCTTGTGTTTTCCTCATCTGTGTGTTTGTGTATTTTCCCATTTTGTGTGTTTTTGTGTTTTCACTTTTTGTTTGTGTTTTCCCATTTTTCTGTGTAGGTATGTTTTCCAATTTTTCTGTTTGTGTGTTTTCCCCTTTTTCTGTGTTTGTGTGTTTTCCCGTTTTTCTGTGTTTGTGTTGTACCCTTTTCTGTGTTTGTGTTCCCTTTTTCTGCGTTTATTTTTTCCTTTTTGTGCTCGTTTTCGCTTTTTCTGTGTTTGTTTTCCGTTTTTGTGTGTTTGTGTTTTCCCTTTTTGTGTCTGTGTTTTCCCTTTATCTGTCTGTGTTTTCCCTTTATCTGTCTGTGTTTTCCCTTTTTGTGTGTTTGTGTTTTCCCTTTGTGTGTTTGTGCGTTTTCCCTTTTTGTGTTTTCCCGTTTTCTGTTTGTGTATTTTCCCAATTTTCTGTATTTGTGTGTTTTCCCTTTTTGTGTTTTCCCCTTGTCTGTGTTTTCCCCTCATCTGTGTTTGTGTGTTTTCCCCCCATCTGTGTTTGTGTTTTTCCCTTTTTGTGTATGTGTGTTTTCCGTTTTTGTGTGTTATCCCTTTTTGTGTTTGTCTTTTTAATTTTCTGTGTTTGTTTTTTCGCATTTTTCTATGTTTGTGTTTTCCCATTTTTCTGTGTTTGTGTGTTTTCCCTTTTAGTGTCTGTTTTCCCTTTTTGTGTGTTGTCGCTTTTTGTGTGTTTTCACTTTTTGTGTTTGTGTGTTTACCCTTTTTGTGTATTTCTTTTTTTTACCATTTTTGTTTTTTGTGTTTCCCTGTTTTTGCGTGTTCCCATTTTCTGTTTTTGCGTGTTCCCATTTTCTGTGTTTGTGTGTTTTCCCATTTTTCTGTGTTTGTGTGTTTTCCCATTTTTCTGTGTTTGTGTGTTTTCCCATTTTTCTGTGTTTGTGTTTTCCCATTTTTCTGTGTGTGTGTTTTCCCATTTTTCTAAGTTTGTGTGTTTTCCCATTTTTCTAAGTTTGTGTGTTTCCCATTTTTCTGTGTTTGTGTTTTCCCCTTTTCTGTGATTGTGTCTTTTCCCATTTTCTGTGCTTGTCGTTTCCATTTTTCTTTGTGTGTTTTCCAATTCTTCTGTGCTTATGTGTTTTACCATTTTTCAAGGGTTTTTTTCCTTCTGTGTTTGTCTTTTCTCCTTTTCAGTAGTAGTGTGTTTTTCCTTTTTGGGTGTTCTCGTTTTTTGTGTGTTGTTTCCCTTTTTGTGTGTTTAGGTGTTTTCCCATTTTTTGTTGTTTTCTCCCATATTCTGTGTTTGTGTTCCCTGTTTGTGTGGTTTCCCGTTTTTGTGTTTGTGTGGCTTCCCATTTTTCTGTCTGTTTTTCCCTTTTTCTGTTTTTGTCTTCCCTTTTTGTGTTTGGTGTTTTACCCTTTTTTGTGTTTCTGTGTTTTCCCGTTTTCTGTGTTGGTGTCCTTACCCTTTTCTGTGTTTTTCTGTTTCTATGTTTGCCCCTTTTGTGTGTTTTTGTTAGTTTTTCCCTTTTTTGTGTTTCCCCTTTTGTCTGTTTGTGAGTTTTCCCCCTTTGTGTGTCTACCCTTTTTGTGTTTGCCCTTTTTCTGTGTGTTTTACCTTTTTTCTGTGTTTTTGTGTTTCCCTGTTTGAGTGTTTTCCCCTTTTCTGTTTTTGTGCGTTTTCCCCTTTTCTGTGTTTGTGTATTTTCCTATATTTGTGTGTTTTTTTCCTTTTTGTTTCTTTTCCCCCTATTCTGTGTTTGTAAATTTTCCCCTTTTCTGTGTTGGTGTATTTTCCCTTTTTGTGTTTTTTCCCTTTTTGTGTGCTTGTGTTCTCCTCTTTTGTGTGTTTTCCTCATTTGTGTTTGTGTATTTTCCCATTTTGTGTGTTTCTCTGTTTTCCCCTTTTGTGTCTTTTCTCTGTGTGGTTGTATGTTTTCCCTCTTTCTGTGTTATCCCTTTTTATTGTTTGTGTTTTCACTTTCTTGTTTGTCTGTTTTACCATTTTTCTGTGTAGGTATGTTTTCCCATTTTCTGTGTTTGTGTGTTTTCCCTTTTTTCTGTTTGTTTTCCTCTTTTCTGTGTTTTCCGTTTGTGTTTCTTCTTTTCTATGTTTATGTGGCTTCTCTTTTTGTGTGTTTGTGTTTTCCCTTTTTCTGCGTTTGTGTTTTCCCATTTTCTGTGTTTGTGTTTTCCCAAGTTGTGTATTTGTGTGTTTTCCCAAGTTGTGTATTTGTGTGTTTTCCCATGTTGTGTATTTGTGTGTTTTCCCATGTTGTGTATTTGTGTGTTTTCCCATGTTGTGTATTTGTGTGTTTTCCCATGCTGTGTGTTTCCCTTTTCCCATTCTTCTTTGTTTGTGTATTCCCTTTTTGGGTGTTCTTCCTTTTTGTGTTTTGTGTGTTTCACTTTTTGTGTGTGTGTTCCCATTTTCTGTTTTCCCCTTTGCTGTGTTTTCCCGTTGTGTTGTTCCCTCTTTCTGTGTTTGTGAGTTTCCCTGTTTGTTGTTTTCCCCTTTGCTGTGTTTTCCCGTTGCGTTGTTCCCTCTTTCTGTGTTTGTGTCTTCCCTCTTTGTGTGTTTGTGTATTCTCCCTTTCTGTGTTTGTGTTTTCCCCTTTTTTGTGTTTGTGTTTTCCCATTTTTCTGGTTGTTTTCCCATTTTCTGTGCCCTGTGTCTTTTCCCATTTTTCCTTGTGTTTTCCAATTTTTCTGTGTTCGTGTTTTTTACCATTTTCCTGTGTTTTTGTGTTTTCTCTTTTTCTGTGTTTGTGTGTTTCCCTTTTTGTGTTTCTGTGTTTACCCTTTTTGGGTGTTTTACCATTTTTGTGTGTGTGTGTTTTACCATTTTTCTGTGTTATTGTGTTTTACCATTTTTCTGTGTGTGTGTGTTTTACCATTTTTCTGTGTTTGTGTGTTTTACCATTTTTCTGTGTTTGTGTGTTTTACCATTTTTCTGTGTTTGTGTGTTTTCCCATTTTTCTGTGTTTGTGTGTCTTCCCATTTTTCTGTGTTTGTGTGTTCCCATTTTTCTGTGTTTGTTTTCAAATTTTCTGTGTTATCCCATTTTCTGTGTTTGTGTGTTTTCCCATTTTGTGTGTTTTCCCATTTTTCTGTTTGTGTGTTTTCCCATTTTCTGTGTTTTCAGATTTTGCTCTGTTTTCCTATTTTTCTGTGTTTGTGTGTTTTCATATATTTCTGTGTTTCTGTTTTCCCCTTATTCTGTGTTTCTGTTTTCCCCTTATTCTGTGTTTGTGTTTTCCCCTTATTCTGTGTTTGTGTTTTCCCCTTATTCTGTGTTTGTGTTTCCCCTTATTCTGTGTTTGTTTTCCCCTTTTCTGTGTTTGTATTTTCCCTTTGTGTGTTTTTTCCCTTTTTGTGTCTGTTATTCCTTCTTGTGTGCTTGTGTTTTCCCCTTTTGTGTGTTTGTGGGTTTTCTCTTTTTGTGTGCTTTCCCATTCTGTGTTTTCTCTTTCTGTGTGGTTGTATGTTTTCCCTTTTTCTGTGTTATGCCCTTTTCTGTGTTTGTTTTCCCCTTTTCTGTGTTTTCCGTTTGTGTTTTTCTCTTTTTCTGTTTGTGTGGCTTCCCTTTTTGTGTGTTTTCCATCTTTGTCTTTGTTTTCCAATTTTCTCGATTTGTGTGTTTTCCCAAGTTGTGTATTTGTGTGTTTTCCCAAGTTGTGTATTTGTGTGTTTTCCCAAGTTGTGTATCTGTGTGTTTTCCCAAGTTGTGTATCTGTGTGTTTTCCCAAGTTGTGTGTTTGCGTGTTTTCCCAAGTTGTGTGTTTGCGTGTTTTCCCATGTTGTGTTTTACCATGCTGTGTGTTTGCGTGTTTTCCCATGCTGTGCGTTTGCGTGTTTTCCCATGCTGTGCGTTTGTGTGTTTTCCCATTTTGTGCGTTTGTGTGTTTTCCCATTTTGTGCGTTTTCCCATTTTGTGCGTTTTCCCATTTTGTGCGTTTGTGTGTTTTCCCATTTTGTGTGTTTTCCCATTTTGTGCGTTTGTGTGTTTTCCCATTTTGTGTGTTTGTGTGTTTTCCCATTTTGTGTGTTTTCCCATTTTGTGTGTTTGTGTTTTCCCATTTTGTGTGTTTGTGTTTTCCCATTTTGTGTGTTTGTGTTTTCCCATTTTGTGTGTTTGTGTTTTCCCATTTTGTGTGTTTGTGGTTTTCCCATTTTGTGTGTTTTTTCCCATTTTGTGTGTTGTTTTTCCCTTTTCCCGTTTTTCTTTCTTTGTGTATTTCCTTTTTGGGTGTTCTTGCGGTTTGTGTGTTTTCCCATTTTCTGTGTTTGTCTTCCCTCTTTGTGTGTTTGTGTATTTTCACTTTCTGTGTTTGTGTGTTTTCCCTTTTTCTGTGTTTGTGTGTTTTCCCACTTTGTGTTTGTTTTCCTCTTTTGTGTGTTTTCTCCTTTTTGAGTTTGTTTTTTTCCTTTTTCTGCTTTGTGTGTTTTCACATTTTTCTGTGTATGTATGTTTTCCCATTCTCTGTGTGTGTGTTCTCCCTTTTTTCTGTGTTTGTTTTCCCCTTTTCTGTGTTTTCCCTTTGTTTTTTCTCTTTTTCTATGTTGGTGTGTCTTCCCTTTTTGTGTGTCCGTTTTCCCTTTTTCTGTGTTTGTGTGTTTTCCCACTTTGTGTTTGTTTTCCAAGTTTCTTTATTTGTGTTTTCCCATGTTGTGTATTTTGCCATGTTGTGTATTTCTGTGTTTTCCCATGTTGTGTATTTGTGTTTCTCATTTACTGTGTTTCACGTTTCCCATTTTTGTGTTTGTTTTCCCCTTTTCTGTGTTTGTGTGTTTTCCCCCTTTCTGTGCTTGTGACTTTTCCCATTTTTCTTTGTGTGTTTTCCAATTTTTCTGTGTTTGTGAGTTTTCCCATTTTTCTGTTTTTGTGCTTTCCTTTTTCCTGATCTTGTGTTTCCGTTCTTTTGTGTTTTCTCTTTTTGTGTTTACCCTTTTTGTGTATTTGTTTTTTTTACCATTTTTCTGCGTTTTTGTGTTTCCCTGTTCGTGTGTTTTCCCCTTTTCTGTTTGTGTTTCCCATTTCTCTGTGTTTGTGTGTTTTCCCCTTTTCTGTGCTTGTCTTTTCCCATTTTTCTTTGTTTGTGTTTTCCAATTGTTCTGTGCTTGTGTCTTTTACCATTTTTCAAGGGTTTTGTTTCCTTCTGTTTCTTTTCTCCTTTTGTGTTTGTCTTTTCTCCTTTTCTGTGTTTGTCTTTTCTCCTTTTCTGTGTTAGTGTGTTTTTCCTTTTTGGGTGTTCTGTTTTGTATTTCCCTTTTTGTGTGTTTTGTGTTTCCCTTTTTGTGTGTTTTGTGTTTCCCTTTTTGTGTTTTTGTTTTTCCCATTTTGTTTTCCCATATTGTTTGTGTGTCCCTGTTTGTGTGTTCTCCCCTTTTTGTGTTTGTGTTGTTTCCCATTTTTCTGTGTGTGTTTCCCTTTTTCTGTGTTTTTCCCTTTTTCTGTGTTTTCCCCTTTTTCTGTGTTTTCCCCTTTTTCTGTGTTTTTCCCTTTTCCTGTGTTTTTGTCTTCCCTTTTGCTGTGTTTGTGTTTTCCCATTTTGTGTGTTTGTTTTCCCATTTTCTGTGTTTGTGAGTCTTCCCATTTTTCTGTGTCTGTGTGTTTCCCTGTTTGTGTGTCTTTTTGTGTTTCTTTTTCCCCCTTTTCTGTGTTTGTAAATTTTCCCCTTTTCTGTGTGTTTTGCCCTTTTCTGTGTGTGTTTTGCCCTTTTCTGTGTGTATTTTCCCTTTTTGTGTCTGTGTTATTCCTTTTTGTGTTTGTGTATTTTCCCATTTTGTGCGTTTGTCTGTTTTCCCATTTTGTGTGTTTTTGTGTTTTCACTTTTTGTTTGTGTTTTCCCATTTTTCTGTGTTTTTTGCGTTTGTTTTTTCTCTTTTTCTATGTTTGTGTGGCTTCCCTTTTTCCGTGTTTGTGTGTTTTCCGTCTTTGTGTTTGTTTTCCAATTTTCTTTATTTGTGTGTTTTCCCATGTTGTGATTTGTCTTTTACCATGTTGTGTATTTGCGTGTTTTTCCATGTGGTGTATTTGCGTGTTTTCCCATGTTGTGTATTTGCGTGTTTTCCCATGTTGTGTATGTGCGTGTTTTCCCATGTTGTGTATGTGCGTGTTTTCCCATGTTGTGTATGTGCGTGTTTTCCCATGTTATGTATGTGCGTGTTTTCCCATGTTGTGTATGTGCGTGTTTTCCCATGTTGTGTGTGTGCGTGTTTTCCCATGTTGTGTATGTGCGTGTTTTCCCATGTTGTGTATGTGCGTGTTTTCCCATGTTGTGTATGTGCGTGTTTTCCCATGTTGTGTATGTGCGTGTTTTCCCATGTTGTGTATGTGCGTGTTTTCCCATGTTGTGTATGTGCGTGTTTTCCCATGTTCTGTATTTGCGTGTTTTCCCATGTTGTGTGTTTGCGTGTTTTCCCATGTTGTGTGTTTGCGTGTTTTCCCATGTTGTGTGTTTGCGTGTTTTCCCATGCTGTGTGTTTGCGTGTTTTCCCATGCTGTGTGTTTGTGTGTTTTCCCATGCTGTGTGTTTGTGTGTTTTCCCATTTTCTGTGTTTGTCTTTTCCCATTTTCTGTGTTTGTCTTTTCCCATTTTGTGTTTGTCGTCTCCAATTTTCTGTGTTTGTGTCTTTTAGCATTTTTCTGTGTTTGTGTGTTTTCCCCTTTTCTGTGATTGTGTCTTTTCCCATTTTCTGTGTTTCCCTTTTTTCTGTTTGTTTTCCCCTTTTCTGTGTTTTCCGTTTGTGTTTCTTGTCTTTTTCTATGTTTGTGTGGGTTCCCTTTTTGTGTGTTTGTGTTTTCCGTCTTTGTGTTTGTGTTTTCCGTCTTTGTGTTTGTTTTCCAATTTTCTTTATTTGTGTGTTTTCCCATGCTGTGTATTTGTGTGTTTTCCCATGCTGTGTATTTGTGTGTTTTCCCATGCTGTGTATTTGTGTGTTTTCCCAAGTTGTGTATTTGTGTTTTCCCATGTTGTGTATTTGTGTGTTTTCCCAAGTTGTGTATTTGTGTGTTTTCCCAAGTTGTGTATTTGTGTGTTTTCCCAAGTTGTGTATTTGCGTGTTTTCCCAAGTTGTGTGTTTGCGTGTTTTCCCAAGTTGTGTGTTTGCGTGTTTTCCCAAGTGGTGTAGTTGCGTGTTTTCCCAAGTGGTGTAGTTGCGTGTTTTCCCAAGTGGTGTAGTTGCGTGTTTTCCCAAGTGGTGTAGTTGCGTGTTTTCCCAAGTGGTGTAGTTGCGTGTTTTCCCAAGTGGTGTAGTTGCGTGTTTTCCCAAGTGGTGTAGTTGCGTGTTTTCCCAAGTGGTGTAGTTGCGTGTTTTCCCAAGTGGTGTAATTGCGTGTTTTCCCATGTGGTGTAGTTGCGTGTTTTCCCATGTGGTGTAGTTGCGTGTTTTCCCATGTGGTGTATTTGCGTGTTTTCCCATGTGGTGTATTTGCGTGTTTTCCCATGTGGTGTGTTTGCGTGTTTTGCCATGTGGTGTGTTTGCGTGTTTTGCCATGTGGTGTGTTTGCGTGTTTTGCCATGTGGTGTGTTTGCGTGTTTTCCCATGTGGTGTGTTTGCGTGTTTTCCCATGTGGTGTGTTTGCGTGTTTTCCCATGTGGTGTGTTTGCGTGTTTTCCCATGTGGTGTGTTTGCGTGTTTTCCCATTTTGTGTGTTTTCCCATTTTTCTTTCCTTGTGTATTTCCTTTTTGGGTGTTCTTGCTGTTTGTGTTTCACTTTTTGTGTCTTTTCCCATTTTCTGTGTTTGTGTCTTTTCCCATTTTCTGTGTTTGTGTCTTTTCCCATTTTCTGTGTTTGTGTCTTTTACCATTTTTCTGTGTTTGTGTTTTTACCATTTTTCTGTGTTTGTGTTTTTACCATTTTTCTTTGTTTGTGTGTTTTCCCATTTTGCTGTGTTTGACTTTTCCCCTGCTGTGTTTGTGTGTTTGCCCTTTTCTTTGTTTGTTTTCCCATTTTGTGTGCTTGTATTTTCCCATTTTTCTTTGTTTCTGTCTTATCCCATTTTTCTTTGTTTGTTTTCCAATCTTTCTGTTTGTGTTTTTTTACCATTTTTCTGTATTTGTGTTTCCTTTTTTGTGTGTTCGCTTTTTGTGTGTTTCTGTGTTTAGCATTTTTGTGTGTTTTTGAGTTTCCCTGTTTGTTTTCCCCTTTTCTGGCTTTGTGTTTTCCCCTTTTGTGTTTCTGTGTTTTCTCATTTTCTGTGCTTGTGTCTTTTCCCATTTTTCTGTGTTTTTTTTCATTTTTGTGTGTTTCTTCCTGTTTGTGTGTTTTCCCTCTGTGTGTTTGTTTTCGCTTTATCTGTCTTTGTTTTCCATTTGTGTGTTTGTTTTCCCTTTTTGTGTTTGTGTTTTCCCTTTTTGTGTTTGTTTCCCCTTTTTGTGTTTGTCTCTTCCCTTTTTCTGTTTGTTCTTCCCTTTTTGTGTTTGTGTCTTCCCATTTTGTGTTTGTGTCTTCCCATTTTGTGTTTGTGTCTTCCCATTTTGTGTTTGTGTCTTCCCATTTTGTGTTTGTGTCTTCCCATTTTGTGTTTGTGTCTTCCCATTTTGTGTTTGTCTTCCCATTTTGTGTTTGTGTCTTCCCATTTTGTGTTTGTGTCTTCCCATTTTGTGTTTGTGTCTTCCCATTTTGCGTTTGTGTCTTCCCATTTTGCGTTTGTGTCTTCCCATTTTGCGTTTGTGTCTTCCCATTTTGCGTTTGTGTCTTCCCATTTTGCGTTTGTGTCTTCCCATTTTGCGTTTGTGTCTTCCCATTTTGCGTTTGTGTCTTCCCATTTTGCGTTTGTGTCTTCCCATTTTGCGTTTGTGTCTTCCCATTTTGCGTTTGTGTCTTCCCATTTTGTGTTTGTGTCTTCCCATTTTGTGTTTGTGTCTTCCCATTTTGTGTTTGTGTCTTCCCATTTTGTGTTTGTGTCTTCCCATTTTGTGTTTGTGTCTTCCCATTTTGTGTTTGTGTCTTCCCATTTTGTGTTTGTGTCTTCCCATTTTGTGTTTGTGTCTTCCCATTTTGTGTTTGTGTCTTCCCATTTTGTGTTTGTGTCTTCCCATTTTGTGTTTGTGTCTTCCCATTTTGTGTTTGTGTCTTCCCATTTTGTGTTTGTGTCTTCCCATTTTGTGTTTACTTGTTTTACCATTTTTCTGTATTTGCTTGTTTCCCAGTTTGTGTGTTTTACCATTTGTCTGTGTTTGTGCGTTTTCCCCTTTTCTTTATTTGTGTGTTTTCCCTTTTTGTGTTTTCCCCTCATCTGTGTTTGTGTGTTTTCCCTTTTTCTGTGTTTCCCATTTTGTGTTTGTCTTTTAAATCTTCTGTGTTTGTTTTTTCGCATTTTTCCACGTTTGTTTTCCCATTTTTCTGTGTTTGTCTGTTTTCCCTTTTAGTGTGTGTTTTTCCAGTTTAGTGTGTTGTCCCTTTTTGTGTGTTTTTCGTTTTTGTGTGTTGTCCCTTTTTGTGTTTGTGTGATTACCCTTTTTGTGTATTTGTTTTTTTACCAATTTTCTGTATTTTTGTGTTTCCCTGTTTGTGTGTATTCCCCTTCTGTTTTTGCGTGTTCCCCTTTTCTGTGTTTGTGTTTTCCCATTTTTCTGTGTTTGTGTGTTTTCCCATTTTTCTGTGTTTGTGTGTTTTCCCATTTTTCTGTGTTTGTGTGTTTTCCCCTTTTCTGTGCTTGTGTGTTTTCCCCTTTTCTGTGCTTGTGTCTTTTCCCATTTTCTGTGTTTTCCCTTATTTCTGTTTGTTTTCCCATTTTCTGTGTTTTCCCTTATTTCTGTTTGTTTTCCCCTTTTCTGTGTTTTCCGTTTGTGTTTCTTCTCTTTTTCTATGTTTGTGTGGCTTCCCTTTTTGTGTGTTTGTGTTTTCCCTTTTTCTGCGTTTGTGTGTTTTCCGTCTTTGTGTTTGTTTTCCAATTTTCTTTATTTGTGTGTTTTCCCATGTTGTGTATTTGTGTGTGTTCCCAAGTTGTGTATTTGTGTGTGTTCCCAAGTTGTGTATGTGTGTTTTCCCAAGTTGTGTATTTGTGTCTTTTCTCAAGTTGTATATTTGTCTTTTCTCAAGTTGTATATTTGCGTCTTTTCCCATGTGGTGTATTTGCGTGTTTTCCCATGTGGTGTATTTGCGTGTTTTCCCATGTGGTGTATTTGCGTGTTTTTCCATGTGGTGTATTTGCGTGTTTTCCCATGTGGTGTATTTGCGTGTTTTCCCATGTGGTGTGTTTGCGTGTTTTTCCATGTGGTGTGTTTGCGTGTTTTTTCCATGTGGTGTGTTTGCGTGTTTTTCCATGGGGTGTGTTTGCGTGTTTTTCCATGGGGTGTGTTTGCGCGTTTTCCCATGCTGTGTGTTTGCGCGTTTTCCCATGCTGTGTGTTTGCGCGTTTTCCCATGCTGTTTGTTTGCGCGTTTTCCCATGCTGTGTGTTTGCGCGTTTTCCCATGCTGTGTGTTTGCGCGTTTTCCCATGCTGTGTGTTTGCGCGTTTTCCCATGCTGTGTGTTTGCGCGTTTTCCCATGCTGTGTGTTTGCGCGTTTTCCCATGCTGTTTGTTTGCGCGTTTTCCCATGCTGTGTGTTTGCGCGTTTTCCCATGCTGTGTGTTTGCGCGTTTTCCCATGCTGTGTGTTTGCGCGTTTTCCCATGCTGTGTGTTTGCGCGTTTTCCCATGCTGTGTGTTTGCGCGTTTTCCCATGCTGTGTGTTTGCGCGTTTTCCCATGCTGTGTGTTTGCGCGTTTTCCCATGCTGTGTGTTTGTGTTTCCCTTTTCCCATTTTTCTTTCCTTGTGTATTTCCTTTTTGGGTGTTCCTGCTGTTAGTGTGTTTTCCCATTTTCTGTGTTAGTGTGTTTTCCCTTTTTCTGTGTTTGTGTTTTCTCACTTTGTGTTTGGTTTCCTCTTTTGTGTGTCTTCCGCTTTTGTGTTTTCCCTTTTTGTGTTGTTTAAGTTTTCCGTTTTTCTGTGTTTGTGTGTTTTCCCATTTTTCTGTGTTTGTGTTTTCCATTTTGTGTGCTTGCGTCCTTTCCCATTTTTCTTTGTGTTTTCCAATTTTTCTTTGTGTTTTTTACCATTTTTCTGTGTTTTTTTGTTTTCTTTTTCTGTGTTTCCCTTTTTGTGTGTTCCCTTTTTGTGTGTGTTCACTTTTTGTGTTTCTGTGTTTTACCATTTTTCTGTGTTTGTGTGGTTTCGCCTTTTCTGTGTTTGTGTTTTCCCCTTTTCTGTGTTTTCCCTTTCTCTGTGTTAGTGTTTTCCTTTTTGTGTTTCCCTTTTTGTGTTTGTGTTTTCCCATTTTTCTGTGTATGTGTTTTCCCATTTTTCTGTGTTTGTGTGTTTTCCCCTTTTTCTGTGTTTGTGTGTTTTACCCTTTTCTGTGTTTGTGTGTTCCCTTTTTCTGCGTTTGTTTTTTCCTTTTTGTGTTTGTTTTCGCTTTTTCTGTTTGTTTTCCGTTTTTGTGTGTTTGTGTTTTCCCTTTTTGTGTGTCTGTGTTTTCCCTTTATCTGTGTGTGTTTTCCCTTTGTGTGTTTGTGCGTTTTCCCTTTGTGTGTTTGTGCGTTTTCCCTTTGTGTGTTTGTGCGTTTTCCCTTTTTCTGTTTTCCCGTTTACTGTTTGTGTATTTTCCCAATTTTCTGTATGTGTGTTTTCCCTTTTTGTGTTTTCCCCTTGTCTGTTTTCCCCTCATCTGTGTTTGTGTGTTTTCCCCTCATCTGTGTGTGTGTTTTCCCTTTTTGTGTTTCTGTATTTTTCATGTATGTGTGTTTTCCGTTTTTGTGTGTTTCCCTTTTTGTGTGTTTGTCTTTTTAATTTTCTGTGTTTGTTTTTTCGCATTTTTCTATGTTTGTGTGTTTTCCCATTTTTCTGTGTTTGTGTGTTTTCCCTTTTAGTGTCTGTTTTTCCTGTTTTTGTTTTCCCTTTTTGTGTGTTCTCACTTTTTGTGTTTGTGTGTTTACCCTTTTTGTGTATTTCTTTTTTTTTACCATTTTTGTTGTTTTGTGTTTCCCTGTTTGTGTGTATTCCCCTTTTCTGTTTTTGCGTGTTCCCATTTTCTGTGTTTGTGTGTTTTCCCACTTTTCTGTATTTGTGTGTTTTCCCATTTTTCTGTATTTGTGTGTTTTCCCATTTTTCTGTGTTTGTGTGTTTTCCCATTTTTCTAAGTTTGTGTGTTTTCCCATTTTTCTGTATTTGTGTGTTCCCATTTTTCTGTATTGTGTTTTCCCATTTTCTGTGCTTGTGTCTTTTCCCATTTTCTGTGCTTGTCTTCTCCATTTTTCTTTGTGTGTTTTCCAATTCTTCTGTGCTTGTGTGTTTTACCATTTTTCAAGGGTTTTTTTCCTTCTGTGTATGTCTTTTCTCCTTTTCAGTACTAGTGTGTTTTTCCTTTTTGGGTGTTCTCGTTTTTTGTGTGTTGTGTTTCCCTTTTTGTGTGTTTAGGTGTTTTCCCATTTTTTGTTTTCTCCCATATTCTGTGTTTGTGTTCCCTGTTTGTGTGGTTTCCCCTTTTTGTGTTTGTGTGGCTTCCCATTTTTCTGTGTTTTTGTCTTCCCTTTTTGTGTTTGGTGTTTTACCCTTTTTTGTGTTTCTGTGTTTTCCCGTTTTCTGTGTTGGTGTCCTTACCCTTTTCTGTGTTTTTTCTGTTTCTATGTTTGCCCCTTTTGTGTGTTTTTGTTAGTTTTTCCCTTTTTTGTGTTTCCCCTTTCGTCTGTGAGTTTTCCCCCTTTGTGTGTCCACCCTTTTTATGTTTGCCCTTTTTCTGTGTTTTACCTTTTTTCTGTGTTGTTTCCCTGTTTGAGTGTTTTCCCCTTTTCTGTGTTTGTGCGTTTTCCCCTTTTCTGTGTTTGTGTGTTTTCCTATTTTTGTGTGTTTTTTTCCTTTTTGTCTTTCTTTTCCCCCCTATTCTGTGTTTGTAAATTTTCCCCTTTTCTGTGTTGGTGTATTCTCC
This sequence comes from Tenodera sinensis, assembly GCA_030765045.1. NCBI lineage: Eukaryota > Metazoa > Arthropoda > Insecta > Mantodea > Mantidae > Tenodera > Tenodera sinensis. Next base: position 4,454,841 of record CM060974.1, read on the forward strand.
CTTTTTGTGTTTTTTTCCCTTTTTATTGTTTGTGTTTTCACTTTCTTGTTTGTCTGTTTTACCATTTTTCTGTGTAGGTATGTTTTCCCATTTTCTGTGTTTGTGTGTTTTCCCTTTTTTCTGTTTTCCTCTTTTCTGTGTTTTCCGTTTGTGTTTCTTCTCCTTTTCTATGTTTATGTGGCTTCTCTTTTTGTATGTTTGTGTTTTCCCTTTTTCTGCGTTTGTGTTTTCCGTCTTTGTGTTTGTTTTCCAATTTTCTTTATTTGTGTGTTTTCCCATTTTGTGTGTTTTCCCAAGTTGTGAATTTGTGTGTTTTCCCAAGTTGTGTATTTGTGTGTTTCCCCAAGTTGTGTATTTGTGTGTTTTCCCATGTTGTGTATTTGTGTGTGTTCCCAAGTTGTGTATTTGTGTGTTTTCCCAAGTTGTGTATTTGTGTGTTTTCCCATGTTGTGTATTTGTGTGTTTTCCCATGTTGTGTATTTGTGTGTTTTCCCAAGTTGTGTATTTGTGTGTTTTCCCAAGTTGTGTATTTGTGTGTTTTCCCAAGTTGTGTATTTGTGTGTTTTCCCAAGTTGTGTATTTGTGTGTTTTCCCAAGTTGTGTATTTGTGTGTTTTCCCAAGTTGTGTATTTGTGTGTTTTCCCAAGTTGTGTATTTGTGTGTTTTCCCATGTTGTGTATTTGTGTGTTTTCCCAAGTTGTGTATTTGTGTTTTTTCCCAAGTTGTGTATTTGTGTTTTTTCCCATGTTGTGTATTTTCCCATGTTGTGTATTTGTGTGTTTTCCCATGCTGTGTGTTTCCCTTTTCCCATTCTTCTTTGTTTGTGTATTCCCTTTTTGGGTGTTCTTCCTTTTTATGTTTTGTGTTTCACTTTTTGTGTGTTTGTGTGTTTTCCCATTTTCTGTTTTCCCCTTTGCTGTGTTTTCCCGTTGTGTTGTTCCCTCTTTCTGTGTTTGTGTCTTCCCTCTTTGTGTGTTTGTGTATTTTCCCTTTCTGTGTTTGTGAGTTTCCCTGTTTGTGTTTTCCCATTTTTCTGTGTGTTTTCCCCTTTACTGTGTTGTTCCCTCTTTCTGTGTTTGTGTCTTCCCTCTTTGTGTGTTTGTGTATTCTCCCTTTCTGTGTTTGTGTTTTCCCCTTTTTTGTGTTTGTGTGTTTTCCCATTTTTCTGGTTGTTTTCCCATTTTCTGTGCCCTGTGTCTTTTCCCATTTTTCCTTGTGGTTTCCAATTTTTCTGTGTTCGTGTTTTTACCATTTTCCTGTGTTTTTGTGTTTTCTCTTTTTCTGTGTTTGTGTTTTTCCCTTTTTGTCTGTGTTCACTTTTTGTGTTTCTGTGTTTACCCTTTTTGTGTGTTTTCCCATTTTTGTGTGTTTTCCCATTTTTGTGTGTTTGTGTGTTTTCCCATTTTTGTGTGTTTTCCCATTTTTCTGTTTTTTCCATGTTGTGTCTTTTTCATGTTGTGTCTTTTCCATGTTGTGTCTTTTCCATGTTGTGTCTTTTCCATGTTGTGTCTTTTCCATGTTGTGTCTTTTCCATGTTGTGTCTTTTCCATGTTGTGTCTTTTCCATGTTGTGTCTTTTCCATGTTGTGTCTTTTCCATGTTGTGTCTTTTCCATGTTGTGTCTTTTCCATGTTGTGTCTTTTCCATGTTGTGTCTTTTCCATGTTGTTGTGTCTTTTCCATGTTGTTGTGTCTTTTCCATGTTGTTGTGTCTTTTCCATGTTGTTGTGTCTTTTCCATGTTGTTGTGTCTTTTCCATGTTGTTGTGTCTTTTCCATGTTGTTGTGTCTTTTCCATGTTGTTGTGTCTTTTCCATGTTGTTGTGTCTTTTCCATGTTGTTGTGTCTTTTCCATGTTGTTGTGTCTTTTCCATGTTGTTGTGTCTTTTCCATGTTGTTGTGTCTTTTCCATGTTGTTGTGTCTTTTCCATGTTGTTGTGTCTTTTCCATGTTGTTGTGTCTTTTCCATGTTGTTGTGTCTTTTCCATGTTGTTGTGTCTTTTCCATGTTGTTGTGTCTTTTCCATGTTGTTGTGTCTTTTCCATGTTGTTGTGTCTTTTCCATGTTGTTGTGTCTTTTCCATGTTGTTGTGTCTTTTCCATGTTGTTGTGTCTTTTCCATGTTGTTGTGTCTTTTCCATGTTGTTGTGTCTTTTCCATGTTGTTGTGTCTTTTCCATGTTGTTGTGTCTTTTCCATGTTGTTGTGTCTTTTCCATGTTGTTGTGTCTTTTCCATGTTGTTGTGTCTTTTCCATGTTGTGTCTTTTCCCCTTTTCTGTTTGTAGATTTTACGCTTTTCTGTGTTTGTGTGTTTCCCTTTTTGTGTGTTTGAGTTTTCCCATTTTTCTGTGTATGTGCGTTTTCCCATTTTTCTGTGTATGTGCATTTTCCCATTTTTCTGTGTATGTGCGTTTTCCCATTTTTCTGTGTATGTGCGTTTTCCCATTTTTCTGTGTATGTGCGTTTTCCCATTTTTCTGTGTATGTGTGTTTCCCCTTTTCTCTGTTTGTGTTTCCCCTTTTCTGTGCTTGTCTTTTACCATTTTTCTGTGTTTGTGTGTTTCACTTTTTGTGTGTTTCACTTTTTGTGTGTGTTTGTGTTTCACTTTTTGTGTGTGTTTGTGTTTTCCCATTTTCTGTGCCTGAGTCTTTTCCTATTTTTCTTTGTGTTTTCCAATTTTTTGTTTGTGTGTTACCATTTTTCTGTGTTTTACCATTTTTCTGTGTTTTACCATTTTTCTGTGTTTGTGTGTGTCCCTGTTTGCGTGTATTTTCCATTTTGTGTATCTTTTTTCCCCTTTTCTGTGTTTGTGAGTTTTCCCTTTGTGTGTTTTCCATTTTTGTGCGTTTGTATTTTCCCTTTCTCTGTCTGTGTTTTCCCTTTGTGTGTGTTTGTGTCTTCCCATTTTGTGTCTTCCCATGTTGCGTTGTTTTAACATTTTTCTGTGTTTGTGTGTTTAACGGTTTGTTTTCCCATTTTCTGTGTTTGTGTGTTTTTCCATTTTCTTTGTTTTCCCTTTGTGTTAGTGTGTGGTCCCCTTTTCTGTGTTTGTGCGTTTTCTCTTTGTGTGCTGTCCCATTGTTTGTGTTCCACTTTTTGTGTGTTTGTTTTCCCTTTTTCTGTGTTTTCCCCTTTTTCTGTGTTTTCCCTTTTTCTGTGTTTTCCCATTTTTCTGTGTTTTCCCATTTTTCTGTGTTTTCCCTTATTCTGTGTTTGTGTGTTTTCCCTTATTCTGTGTTTGTGTTTTTGCATTATCTGTGTTTGTGTGTTTTTGCTTTTTCTGTGTTTGAGTGTTTTTGCTTTTTCTGTGTTTGTGTGTTTTTGCTTTTTCTGTGTTTGAGTGTTTTTGCTTTTTCTGTGTTTGAGTGTTTTTGCCTTTTCTGTGTTTGTGTGTTTTTGCTTTTTCTGTGTTTGTGTGTTTTTGCTTTTTCTGTGTTTGTGTGTTTTTGCTTTTTCTGTGTTTGTGTGTTTTTGCTTTTTCTGTGTTTGTGTGTTTTTGCTTTTTCTGTGTTTGTGTGTTTTTGCTTTTTCTGTGTTTGTGTGTTTTTGCTTTTTCTGTGTTTGTGTGTTTTTGCTTTTTCTGTATTTTTGCTTTTTCTGTATTTTCCCTTTGTCTGTGTTCCACTTTTTATGTTTGTGTTTTCCCTTTTCGGTGTTTTCCCATTTTCTGTTTTCCCATTTTTTTGCGTTTGTTTTCCCATTTTTCTGGATTTGTGTTTTCCCCTTTTCTGTGTTTTCCCCTTTTCTGTGTTTTCCCCTTTTCTGTGTTTTCCCCTTTTCTGTGTTTTCCCCTTTTCTGTGTTTTCCCCTTTTCTGTGTTTTCCCCTTTTCTGTGTTTTCCCCTTTTCTGTGTGTTCCCCTTTTCTGTGTGTTCCCCTTTTCTGTGTTTTCCCCTTTTCTGTGTTTTCCCCTTTTCTGTGTTTTCCCCTTTTCTGTGTTTTCCCCTTTTCTGTGTTTTCCCCTTTTCTGTGTTTTCCCCTTTTCTGTGTTTTCCCCTTCTCTGTGTTTTCCCCTTCTCTGTGTTTTCCCCTTTTCTGTGTTTTCCCCTTTTCTGTGTTTTCCCCTTTTCTGTGTTTTCCCCTTTTCTGTGTTTTCCCCTTTTCTGTGTTTTCCCCTTTTCTGTGTTTTCCCCTTTTCTGTGTTTTCCCCTTTTCTGTGTTTTCCCCTTTTCTGTGTTTTCCCCTTTTTTCTACGCTTGTGTGTTTTCCCTTTTCCTGTGTTTGTGTGTTTTCCCTTTTCGTGTTTTTGTGTGTTTTCCCTTTTTGTGTTTTTGTGTTTTCCCTTTTTGTGTGTTTTTTACGTTTTCCTTTTCTTTGTGTGTTTTCCCTTTCTTTGTGTTTTCGATTTTTGTGTGTTTATTTCCCTTTTTCTGTTTTCCCTTTTGTTGTGTTTGATTTTTCCGTTTTTGTGTGCTTACCCTTTTTGTGTGTTGACCCTTTTTGTGTGTTGACCCTTTCTGTGTGTTGACCCTTTCTGTGTGTTGACCCTTTCTGTGTGTTGACCCTTTCTGTGTGTTGACCCTTTCTGTGTGTTGACCCTTTTTGTGTGTTGACCCTTTTTGTGTGTTGACCCTTTCTGTGTGTTGACCCTTTCTGTGTGTTGACCCTTTCTGTGTGTTGACCCTTTCTGTGTGTTGACCCTTTCTGTGTGTTGACCCTTTCTGTGTGTTGACCCTTTCTGTGTGTTGACCCTTTCTGTGTGTTGACCCTTTCTGTGTGTTTACCTTTTTCCTGTTTTGCATATTTTCTTTTCTGTGTGTTTTCCGTTTTTCTGTGTTTGTGTTTTCCCTTTTCCTGTTTTCCTTTTTGTTTGTTTCCGTTTTGTGTTCTTTGCTTTTTCGTGGGTCTTCTCTTTTCGTGAGTCTTCTCTTTTTGTGTGTTTGTGTGCTTTCCCTTTTCCTGTGTTTTGTTTTGAGTGTATTTTTGTTTTCAGTGTGTTTGGTGTACGGGAAGATGGGAAAGAAGACTTGCCGTAAATCGGCAACCTTACCAGATAATGGAGCCACATCAGCTCCAGAATGTGAGGATACCAGCGCAGCAGTACAGCAGCTGTAGTTCCGGCCGGTCTCGCGCCGAGCGCCACTGGACAACCTGCCTCACCACAGCAAGAGAGCCTGCTAGTAACACCGGTCACACTTGGATTGGGGAATTGGAAACACGAGTGCACTAGTTATCTGCTCCACCAAGGAGTGGCGCTGGTAGCACTGCCAGACCCGTACGAAAATCTGATTGGCTGATCCTAGTTTTGTAACGAAAACAAACGTCTCGGGCAGACAAAGTAGAAATCTAGCACGATAGCATTCATAGTAAGCATGTGTAAAAGTCACTGACCATTAGCTGATTCTAACGACTTGCAGGTACATACCTGTGCAACACTAGACATAAGCCTAACAATGTCTTCTGTATATTTTCTGGCTTTCTCAATTTTGCACATTATCTGTAACTTATATTTGATGGGACAGGAAAAGAAGAGTAACAGTCGGGTATTTGGGGGGGGTTAGGTGACTAACTAAAAAGGTAAAGTTATATTCCTAGAACGTTTGCAGCTTAAGTAACCCTTATATATATAGGGAGTGGGAAAAATAACGGTCATTTCATTCTGACGAAGGCCATGGAGTTTAGAATGGCCGAAAGCTCAATATTTTCAAACCTCACACGGCTGATCGCCCGTGAAACTATAATAAATTAAGTAACCCTCTCAGAATTCATTTGTAATATTGTTGTTTTCTAGTGCCTTGCATCTACTGCACGAAAAACATATCTTTTGTACCCTAACACTAACATTAGCTCATTTCATAACGACTTAATACCCTCATCTCAGATCACTTTGCCCAATGCGTAGATTTTATAGGTATAAATGGAAAAGAAGTGAAAAAGGAGATGAAAACCTTTCGTGACTTAAACACAAGCTGCATCACGCAAGTAATTGGGGAACTAGGGATGGAAAAATGGGATGCCGTTTATTTGGCCAACAGCGTGAACGGGAAATGGGATAAATTCTACCAAATTTTTAGAATGCATCTCAATGCATGCTGTCCTATTAAAACAAAAGTTCTACATAGAAACAAATTTGGAAGGATAAAACTTAATTTAGAAACAATAAAGTTGAAAGATGATATGAAGCATTTTTATGAGTTACATAAAGAAACAGGATATGAGTACTACAAAAATAGATATAAACAGGTTAAAAAACAATATTTGAAAACTTTCAATAACCTTAAAGCTAATATGTATAAAGAAAAAATAAACAATTCGGGGAACATTTGTAAAACAACTTGGGGTATAGTTAATGAGGCTAGGAAAAGCAAACCCAGATCAATAAATCTTGAACTGGATGTAAATGGAGCAGTATTGAATGACCCTGGTAAACTCTGTGACTATGTAAACCAATTTTTTCTGGATGTCGCAGCCCAATCAAGTAATCAAACAAACTCATATAAAGTCTATGTAAGGGAAACCTACTCATCCTTTTTTATTAATCCTGTGACAAGAGCTGAAATAATAAGTATAATAAGTAAACTACCAAACAAAGCTATTGGTGGGTGGGACGAAATAAGTACACTAATCCTTAAGCAATGCAAACATGTACTTGCTGATCCTCTTGAGCATCTCATAAACTATTCTATATCGAGAGGGCAATTTCCAGATTGCCTAAAATTATCCATTGTTAGACCTATATATAAGCGTGGTGATACAAAGGATATAAACAATTACAGGCCGATTACATTAACTTCAGAACTAGCCAAAATTTTTGAAAGGGTTATATTGCAGAGACTTATAAGCTTCCTGGAAAAAAATAAAACTATTATAAACTTACAACATGGTTTTAGGAAACATTTCTCAACGATTTCAGCCATTATGGAATGCACAAATAATATAGTAAAGCACTTAGAAAACAAGGAAAAAACTGCAACATTATTCTTTGACCTTACAAAAGCGTTTGATTATGTTAATCACAATATTCTACTAAATAAGTTAGAAGCATATGGAATTAGGGGTCTAGCAAAAGATTTAATTAGTTCATACCTTATTGGCAGGAAACAAGCAACACAAATACACCATAAACAAGGGAATTTAACAATAAAAAATACATCCAGTTTCAAAAACAGTAAAGTATGGGGTTCCGCAGGGTTTTGTGATGGGCCCTCTCTTATTTATACTGTATGTGAATGATATACCCAACAATGGGAACAGTAAAGCAATCTCATATGCAGATGATACAACAACTGTATGTTGGGGCACTTCCATTGAAGACTTAAATAATACAATGACACACACTATTGAAACACTGTTTAAATACTTTAAGGAAAACAATTTAAAATGTAACATGTCTAAAACAAAGCTAATTCAGTTTAATCTAGGTAATTCAAATAATGAATCAAACATGATACAATTATCAGATTACAACATACATTGTGAAAGTAAACAGCCCTTCCTAGGTCTTATAATAGATCAAAAGCTCACATGGTCGGAACACATTCAATATATCAATGGTAAAATCAGTAAATCGTTGTATTTACTTAGGCACTTTTCCAGTCTTCTTGAAGAGAAAGAATTAAAAATGATCTACTATGGTGTCTTATACCCTCATTTGGTGTATGGAATTGAGATTTGGGGTTGCAGTGCAAAAATATATATGGAGAGAATATTGAAACTGCAAAAGAAGGCAATTAGAATAATATATAAAACTATACTGACTCATGTAAGCAATACTTTAGGGAAAAGCAAATCTTTACAGTATTCTCATTATATGTATATAGGGTAGTTATTTATGTGTGGAAGAAGGATAATCTAAGGAACAGTGACATACATCACTATAACACTCGAAACAATAGTGATTTTTTTCAGACAGGGTTTTAGAATGAATTGTAGCATTAAAGATCCAAATGTAATGGGAATAATACTGTACAATAAGTTACCAAATTATATTAAACAAGCTAAATCCAATAATGGTTTTAAGAAGGAGCTCAGAAATTACTTAATAAACAAGGCCTTCTATACTATGGATGAATTGTAAATATAGTGATAAGATATTAATTGTAAATGCAAATTGTAGATATGTAATCTGAATAATTGTAATGAATGTGTACATATGTAATTGAACTGTCAATGTCAGAAACTACTTGTAGTCTATTGACAATAAATACATTATTATTATTATTATTATTATTATTATTATTATTATTATTATTATTATTATTATTATTATTATTATTATTATTATTACTTGCAGGTCTACACCTGTGCAACCCTAGATGTAAGCATTGCACGAGTAACACCATGTTACGCTAACACTAACATTACCACGTACCATAACGACTAACAGGCCTATGCCTGTGTAACTTTAATCATAAGTAAGCACAAATTACGTCTCATTAACACCAAGTTAACAACGCATGTAATCCTTTTGGTCCTGTCCAGGTTTCATGGGCATTACCAAAAAGCAACATCTGACTTGCTCGCATGTACTTCATGCCAGCTAAAAGCTTTCAAGTACTAACCGGGGTGCTATGCGGGACCCGACTAACGCACGATAACATTAGCACTGTACGAACTAACACGTGGAGGGGTTTTTTAGTGAGTAACCCTCCCCCTTCAAGGTGCAGGGACCCTCACACTGTTGGCCTCAGCATGTCGGCCTCCGCCTGTAACGGGTTTTTCCCCTCCACGTAAAAAAAAAAAAGTTTTGGAAACGTGAGCCATGTGGGGTGTTGGTAAAATAAGTTTTTCGTCGCAAGATGATGTTCGACAGAGAGGTAATCATATGTTTGCATTATTTATAGTTAATGTGTGTATAATATTGGTATTTTATATTAATGTTGGTGAAATACGTAGCAATTAGGTGTAAGATGCTTTTAAGAGGTTATTGTTAGTGCAAGTGCTAACATATTGTATTTAATTGATAATTGTATTCATTTGTATTTAATTTTCAGCCACGCAGAAAGTGGGATATGCCTACGATATATTCCTTGCAGCATTGCGGTGTAAATCTCCATTGGAAACTAAAGTTAGAATCTGAAGGTACATTATTTATTTTCAATAAGTTTTAAGAGCTTCTTACTGTATACCGGTGATATTGGCAGAAGATAGTGCATTTGCCAAAACGCTTGTCATAGCTTTTCGTGCACATGTGGCAGTTAATTGCATCAATTTGTTTCACGAGTTGTTAAATACATAATTGACCTTCCCTTAGAAGATGTGGAATAGTAATGAAAAGAGCAGGATATTATAAGAAATGTGTATTTTTAAAAAAATAGACATGATTGTTGTGCAAAGTAATAGGGATGCAACCTAGGAAATATATTAGTGGTCCATTAGAAACAAATGAATTCTAATGCACAATACGAACCTCCACTTTGCTAACAATATGCTGATCGATAATGTGTTCTGATTTCCATTACTGTGTGGTTGTTAATGAATGTGTATAAAACAAGATAATCACACTCTTGATGTCTAACTCTCAAGTGGTATTTGCCAAACGGTTACCCAAATTGTGTGTTTAATAGAGCATATTGATATTATAATAATGTGTTGGCTAAAGTTGTCACGAGAGTGTTAAGATTGCAAACCTGCAACTTTTGGCAGAAAATGTATTTCTTGCTAGATAATCATATTTACAACTGCTGAAATTGTTTATAATTAACCTTAGTAGGTGAGCTATAAGTTATACATAAATGTTGCTATTCATTGCATTGTTTATTTGTAGGATATGCATGATGGGAGGTTGGAGTTAAGGTATTCCTGTGATTGTGGCTGTATAACTTCGCAAGCTGTTCCTTTTTGGTGTCCAGTGCTGGTGCTGAATATATAGTGAAATGGTGTGAAAGTGATGACGTGAAACTATTAGAGGACATCTGTTGTCAGGCTAATAATGATCTAGTATATGACAAAACAGGTGTTCGCATATGGAGCGATACATTGTTGTATATAATGTATACAGAAGCCTCTTTGAGGTTAATTGTGCTTGGTACGCAAATATGTGAAATTGTTATGCTATTGCAATGCTGGAAGGAATAAACGTCAAACATGTGTAATTGTTCTAAAGTAAGAACAAATTAGAAACTAAAAACTTCATTTATCTTAGTAATGTTGCATGTTCGTTTGGCACAAACTGACCCAGAGTTTCAAGTTGTCTCCAACTCATTCTCAAAGCTATACAAACAAATTTGTTACCAAAGCTACAATTTTTCATTTTTTTCTGAAAACAAAAAAACAAATACTGATATTCAATTTTTATTTACGAATCTCTGAAAACAAAAATTTATAAATACAATCTATAGATGGTAATTCGAAGTTCATAACACGGTTCCTGTTTTTTAAAATAAAAATGTTTTCCCAAACCATTAAATCTACAGGACCACTTAATTGTTTTAATAATTTAACTTCTGGATTGATTTCATGATTAAATGACCAAAAATGATCTGCCACAGCTGATTTATCAGTTTGTTTATATTTAATATTTCTAATATGCTCTTTTATTCTGGTTTCTAAATGACGTTTAGTTTTACCAATATAAACCTTATCACAATCTAAACAGCTAAATTGATAAATGCCAGATTTTTTATAATTTGGTATTTTATCTTTTTTAGAAAAATGAAGTAAATCTTTGTAAATTTTTATTGGCCCATGGATGGTAAGTAAAATGTTAAAAAAATAAAAGATAATTGTATTTTTAAAGGGCTGAAACTTCTTTAACAGCTTTTTGATACTTAAATTTTTCTATCTTTTTATGTATAAAATTGTATTAAAACCATTAATTATTGCAGTGTTAATGTGTTTATATTCTAAGTCAAATTCATCTTTATTAAGGGGTATATTTTTAACCTATAAATTAAACTATTGAAAACGGCAAATTTATGTGCAGAAGGATTAAAAGTTTTATATTTTATGTAATTATCAGTGTGAGTAGATTTTTTGTAAATACCAAATTTCAATTTATTGCTATGTCTTTTAATTTTTAAGTCCAGAAATGAAAGGAATCCATTATTTTCAGTTTCCAAAGTGAATTGTATAGCTTTATCTTGTAAATTTAAGTTATAAAGCATCATTTATGTTTTTAGGGACAACAGCAAAAATGCCATCCACATATCTATACCATATTTTAAAAATTAGAGCTTCGCGTTAATAGCTTCAATTTCCTTATTTATGTGCAATTGTTCCCATTTCCCTGTCAAATATGACAATGTTTGGTTGCAAGTTCACACAAAAACTTTGAGGCAGCTCATTAAAGTAGAAAATGTTACTTTATGCCATGCATAGTAGTTAGTGGCAGTGTCAGAATTGAAAAAGAAAGTCATTTGAAGCTGCAACCATTACAGAACTCATTAATATTTCATAAAAGTTATTGATGTACAGACTATTGGACAATTTTAATAAAAAGGAATAACAAACTGTTTTTATACCTGCTTACTTGTCAGTCGTAGTTGATCATATGTCCTAATGTTATATTGCTTCCAATGACGCCCTAAGTTTAACACGCGAGTTTCCATAGCTGTGACTGCAGTTTTTAAGATTGCCGCAGCAAAGGTTAATTTGCGTGAGCTTTAATGTGCAGCTATCTTAAAAGCTGCAATCACAGCTATGTAAGCTCGCGTGTTAAACTGACGCCCCAGTGTAGCAATGTGGGGTTAGGGCATGTGATCAGGTGAGCAGGTATGAAAAATGCAGCCGTAAGAGCTACCGGTAGCGTGTGGTTCCGGAGCGTCATTTCTCATACTTTAGTTCCAACTTGCCCACTTGGAGCGCTTTTTGTTGACGCATTTATAACACGTGGTTTCCAATCTCCAAGGCCAAGAGAGGAAAACCACAATGTCAGCTAACACCAGACCAGCCGAGCGCCACTGCCTGCATCCCATATACTGGCAATCTATCCGGCAGAATCAGTAGAATTCTGGCAAAACACAACATCAGAACCATCCACAAGTCGCCTTTGAAGATTAAACACCTAGTGAGGCCGGTGAAGGACAAACTGCACCTTAATGTACCAGGGGTATACCGTATCCCCTGTGAATGCGGGGCACTGTACATAGGGCAAACCGGCAGGACCATTTCCACCAGAGTCAAGGAGCACAAACGAGCAGCCTGACAAGTCAGGGCTGGCGGAGCACTGCTTTGAAGAAGACCACAGAGCGAACTTCAGATACAATATACAAACACAAACGACCACTTTTACTTTTCGATAGAAACCTCACTGAGACAATCACACCTGAGGACATCCAAGACTACCTCGACTTTCTGGTACCACACTAGCCCACACGACGCCTTCTCAGCCTTACAACCCTTCCCCTCGAACTTTCAAATTGCATTATCCCTATCCCTACTAATCCATCTGTTCTCTGCCTCTAGATAGCCCTCCAAGTCCCTGCTAGTCAGGGCGGCCTGGGGGGATGAGGGGCCCCCAACCACCAACCATAAGGAATTTGACCATGCTACGACTACGGACACGGTTGGAGAACATACACCACATCTGTTGACGACTCGGCTAAGTACACGGACACAATTTGGTAAACACTGCTAGACTTAGATTAGATATTGCATACACTTTAATTTAACTAGTGTTTAGCTAAGATTACTAACAAACCCGCAATCCCTACACTCTTCTCCCACACCACGCCACTCCAACCCACCTAGCCAAACATTCTTCAGCAACTTTTCCAGCTTCCTGAAGACCCTCGAGGCCTCTCCTACTCCCCATGGCATCATGCCAGCCCTGCAACCGACCCTTACTAACCAGGGTGCTATTAGCGGAACCTGATCACTAACAAGCCCTGCATGATTAGTTTACTAACAGCATGTGCATGGGGAGGCGATAGTAGCGCATGACCGTGCATGCCGGTCGATCGCCACCGGGCTGGCGGGTGAGGGGCCAGCCCATTTAAAGAAAAAAAAAAATCTTGTTAGTCATACATCATGGACTTGGTAAGGGAGCGATCCCGAACCATGCACTCCAAACTTAACTCTCACACCAATCAGCCGGTACGGACAGGTGAATACGACCACAGAGCACCTGGTAGAAGGAAAAGTTACCGCGTATCGAAGGATGCCTTTGATAATGGTAATGCCACTCGCATCATCTAACACATACTTACCCCAACACCTATTCCTGCCCCCTTCATGTATCCTAAATTAGGTATACAGAGAGAAATCATTGGCCATGACACAAAAGCTTGAAAACAATAAAACTCCTTTAATACTGCACAGATAAAGTCGCATTAGCGGCTACTGTGCAAATAAACATACCGTACAGGAGAACCTGTACGACCTGTTCTCGAATTGCTAGTCATTCATCATCCTGATGTACACTCCCAAAACGTCGATGGCTCTGCATCACTTCACCTGGGTAGAAGCCCGAGAACATCTTGAATACGTAGTTTCTATTGTTCCTAGTAGGTGTTTTGTGCTGGCACCGCCGCCAAGGCAGGAGGCGGGCAGCGCGGGAGAGGAAGTGGGAGTGCTAATCCCGGAGTAACCGGCGTATCAGGGCGGAGTTCCTAGGGCATGTCCTCTGCGCAGCTCAACTCGAGTGGTCGTCAGCAATGAGGGCGACCTCTCGCGGACCTTCCGACGTCATACGCATCATCTTCACCAACAACAGGGACTGAGGGCGGGCCTGCCCCTGCAGAGCGCGGCAGAACTAGTCGCCACGTGCTCTGCCGCCGCTATTGTCATTTTGGGCACAACACAACTAATGGTACATCCCATTGCAGTTTATGGCAATATGAGCTTGTTTGTCTTACTCAAAACTTAATAAAATAGAAAGTCAAAAGAAAAGAAATACCAAATTTGACTGTGATATTACTTCATGATTGATGACAGAGAGATCAGTGAATATTACATGAACTTGCTGTTCCTTTGTTAATTTGTGAGGCCGTGAAAAGATAATCGCACATTGCCAAACGTGAGACTTATTATCTTTGATAAAGATATACATGGTCTTGTGGGCTTTTGCAGTGATAAGATAAAATTACATAATTATGTGAAATGGAGCAGAATTTCAAACTCTAGGTGAGACAGTAATTTTTGCCTTTTTAAAGGTTGTGTGTGCCAAGTTTGGTGGAAGTGGCAATGGTTTAGAAGCCTTAAAGGAACATACACATACAGCGACTTTTAGATAGATACCGATTACAATCTCTAGGGCATGTGCTCTATGCAGAGTGCATCGTGCAACCACAGCCAAGGCCATGGAGGCTGGGATCAGCATCCGATTCTCCCAACTGTAAGGCGAGTACTTGACATTTTAGGAGGGCTACGTTTTTATCAGGATAGCTCTTCATTTGGCTCCTCAGGTTCCTAAGGAGGCTGTGTGCACCCCGTTCCAGAACTCGTTCTACTCAATATGTTTAAAAGGTGTACTTGTTTTATTTCCAAAGCTAACCAGGTGCACCAGGGCACACATTTGTTGACTCTTGCTATAGGAAAAGTTGCCTATACTCATACATTCAAGACCTTGTATACAAATTGTTACTATCTGAACAAAACCCTGGATGCCACACTTTGAAATTTGCACTTGCACCTAAACTAGTCACGAGTTTCAAAAATCAACCACATTGTTCTTTTCAACACATACTTAGTCTATCTGTCTGTAAGCATAATTAAAAAACAATGTTGTAGGAAATTTAGTATTAAAATTCAGCAGCTTCCAGTTATGAGTGTGCCTGTCCACATTTTGAATTCAGAGTTGGGGTGTGGTTAGCCCGTAACCTCCTAGATTTCATTTTGAAATTTTCTACGCTGGAGAGATTGGTTTTACCCCACACCTTTAAGAGCCCCCCCCCCCCCCCCCCCCCCCCGCACTCTTGATTTTGCGTTGTGGTTAACACATTAACAAAAGCTGTTGTGATGTGTGAAGGCATAATGGCTCAGTTGGCAAGATGGGAAGGAAAATATATGGAGTGAAGAAGGATCAGGTGGAGTGGAAGATACGTTGAGGTATGCAACTAAAGTTAGTATATAAAAACCTAGCATAGCCACAATTGTTACAGGCAAAAGGATTGAATGGACTGGACATGTTGTGCGGATGGATGAAGGTAGCTTTGTTAAAAAAGGATTTTGAAGGCAAACTTGAAGGGAGAAGAGACGGGCAGACCAAGATTAAGATGGCTGGATTGTGTAGAGGACGACTTGGATAGTTTTGGGAATTAGAGGATGGAGATAAAGAGCCGAAAACAGAGAAGAATGGTCCATCATTAAGGAGGCATTAGCTAGACTGCAAGAGCTGTTTGCCAGAGAAAGAAGAAGCTTAGTTATTTTGAAGAATACTCTCCGTCCCCCTTCCTCTCATCTTTACCTAAACATGTAATATTGCAGTAAAATGTCGACGTTGAATTTTCAGGAGCAATGCTGTATTCATAACAGGTATGGAGTACATAAAGTAAAAGGTCTGAAAACAGGACGCTCTCCCACATTACTTTATAAGTATTGTGAAATTAGACTTGGAAGCAGAACTATTTCAGCGCTGTAAGTAAGGTATATATTGGTAAGTTCTGATAAATCTGACTGAGTAGTTATAGCTGGCCTTGAAAGGGCAAAAACACGCGGCTTACCTGGCATCAAACTGATTCCTATGTGGCCAGCGGTTCATGCAACGCAAGTCGATCAGGATGGCAACTGCTGCGGTTGGCGATTTCTGCTACAGTACAGTACAGTGCAGTGCAGTGCTGGAAATAAATGAACGACATGATAAGTCAGGTCTCTGATGTTTATGACCTAAAAATGTTACAAACATGCGAATATTTGTGCCCAAAAAATAAGAAAATATATAAATATGAACTACATTTTTGGGCTGCATTTTCGTAACGTTCAGAAAAATGTTATACTGAGCATTTATTGGAAATACAATTTTAGAATTTTGTGCACTGGATAATAAATATTAGTTTAATTATTGCGTTTTCAGTTGATTTAATTGCTCATTCCAGAACTAACCTTCAGGTTTGAACACAATGGTTGAGCGCATAGCGTTTTCTTGCCAAGTAGGGGACGGGTTCGATCCTAGCCGTGGGCAAAGCGATTTATGTTGATAATTTAAACATACACAACGCTACATGATTTCTCAGATATGAGCCTTATAGAAAATTTGTGTGGTTCATTGCCAGCGTCGTTGTGGTCAAGAGGGATAGGGTGTTCGCTTACCAAGCAGGCGGTCCGGGTTCGATCCCAGGCGCAGAGAAAGCGATTTTATGTTCATATTTTAGACATACGCAACGCTACATGGTTTGTCAGATGTGACTGTTATAGACGATTTGTAAAGGTTATTGCCAGCGACGTCGTGGCCAAAGGGGATAGGAGTGTGGGACTGTGAGGCCGGAGGCACCGGGTTCGATCCCACCCTCAGGGAAATGGATTATATGTCTCTATTTTAGGTATAAAAAACTATGTGGTTGGTCAGAAATGCTTGATATGGAAGCTTTGTGGGTGTGTCAGCGACGTCGTGGCCGAGCGGATAGAGTGTGGGGCTGTGAGCGGAGGGACGGGGGGTTCGACTCCCACCCCTCAGGGAAATGGATTATATGTCTCTATTTTAGGTATAAAAAAACTATGTGGTTGGTCAAGAACGATTGATATGGAGCTTTGTGGGTTGATTGTCAGCGACGTCGTGGCCGAGCGGATAGAGTGTGGGGCTGTGAGCCGGAGGGACCGGGTTCGATCCCACCCTCAGGGAAATGGATTATATGTCTCTATTTTAGGTATAAAATACTATGTGGTTGGTCAGAAACGATTGATATGGAAGCTTTGTGAGGTTGATTGTCAGCGACGTCGTGGCCGAGCGGATAGAGTGTGGGGCTGTGAGCCGGAGGACCGGGTTCGATCCCACCCTCAGGAAATGATTATATGTCTCTATTTTAGGTATAAAATACTATGTGGTTGGTCAGAAACGATTGATATGGAAGCTTTGTGAGGTTGATTGTCAGCGACGTCGTGGCCGAGCGGATAGAGTGTGGGCTGTGAGCCGGAGGGACCGGGTTCGATCCCACCCTCAGGGAAATGAATTATATGTCTCTATTTTAGGTATAAAATACTATGTGGTGGGTCAGAAACGATTGATATGGAAGCTTTGTGAGGTTGATTGTCAGCGACGTCGTTGGCCGAGCGGATAGAGTGTGCGCCCCCCG